>CM069700.1:671964-699230 GCA_036010785.1 Ammospiza maritima maritima | reverse complement strand
TAAAATCCCAAATTTGGGGAAGAAGAGAGACCCCAAAAATCCCAAATTTGGGGAGGAGCAGAGACCCCAAAAATCCCCAAATTTAGACCCCAAAAATCCCAAATTTGGGGAAGAAGAGAGACCCCAAAAATCCTCAAATTTAGACCCCAAAAATCCCAAATTTGGGGGTGGGGGAAGAGCAAAAACCCCAAATTTAGACCCCCAAAATCCCAAATTTGGAGAAGAAGAGAGACCCCAAAAATCCTCAAATTTAGACCCCAAAAATCCCAAATTTGAGGAGTGGGGGAAGAGCAGAGACCCCAAAAATCCCCAAATTTAGTCCCTAAAAATCCCAAATTTGGGGAGTGGGGGAGGAGCAGAGACCCCAAAAATCCCCAAATTTAGACCCCAAAATCCCAAATTTGGGGAAGAAGAGAGACCCCAAAAATCCCAAATTTGAGGGGTGGGGGAAGAGCAGAAACCCCAAAAATCCCAAATTTGGGGAGTGGGGGAAGAAGAGAGACCCCAAAAATCCCAAATTTAGACCCCAAAAATCCCAAATTTGGGGAAGAACAGAGACCCCAAAAATCCCAAATTTGGGGAAGAAGAGAGACCCCAAAAATCCCAAATTTGAGGGGTGGGGGAAGAGCAGAGACCCCAAAAATCCCCAAATTTAGACCCCAAAAATCCCCAAATTTAGACCCCAAAAATCCCAAATTTGGGGAAGAAGAGAGACCCCAAAAATCCCAAATTTGGGGAGGAGCAGAGACCCCAAAAATCCCCAAATTTAGACCCCAAACATCCCAAATTTGGGGGTGGGGGAAGAGCAAAAACCCCAAATTTAGACCCCAAAAATCCCAAATTTTGGTGTGGGGGAAGAGCAGAAACCCCAAAAATCCCAAATTTGGGGAGGAGCAGAGACCCCAAAAATCCCAAATTTGGGGAGGAGCAGAGACCCCAAAAATCCTCAAATTTAGACCCCAAAAATCCCAAATTTGAGGGGTGGGGGAAGAGCAGAGACCCCAAAAATCCCAAATTTGAGGGGTGGGGGAAGAGCAGAGACCCCAAAAATCCCAAATTTGAGGGGTGGGGGAAGAGCAGAGACCCCAAAAATCCCAAATTTGAGGGTGGGAGAAGAAGAGAGACCCCAAAAATCCCAAATTTGAGGGGTGGGGGAAGAGCAGAGACCCCAAAAATCCCCAAATTTAGACCAAAAAATCCCAAATTTGGGGAAGAACAGAGACTCCAAAAATCCCAAATTTTGGTGTGGGGGAAGAGCAGAAACCCCAAAAACCCCAAATTTAGACCTCAAAAATCCCCAAATTTAGACCCCAAAAATCCCAAATTTGAGGGGTGGGGGAAGAACAGAGACCCCCAAATTTAGACCCCAAAAATCCCAAATTCGGGGTTGATTCGTGCCTGGGGGGTCCCCAAATCCCCCCCCGTACCCCAATAAAGGAGCCCCCCCAAACTGGGGGTCCGGAGGGGGCGTCCGGCCTTGAATTCCTGACGGGGGAACCCCGAATTCCCCCGGAATCCCCCCAAAATTTGCGTGGGATTTTCTCTATTTTGGCGATTCCTTGCTCTGATGACGTCAGAGCCGCCCCGTGATGACGTCACCGCGGGGTGGGGGTGGGGGGGGGTGTCCCGGGGTGATTTTGGGGTGGGGGAGGGGGGGGGGGGGGAATTTCCCGGAATTTTTGGGAACTTTTGGGAATTTCCCGGAATTCCAAGGCCGGGATTGGCGGGAATTGGGGGAGGGGGAGGGGCGGGATTTGGAGCCGTGCCCCTCCCCCACCCTCCCCTCTCCCACCCAGCATCGGGAGGGGCCCAAAAATCGGGGGGGGGGTCCCCAAAAATCCTCAAATATTTGGGGTGGGGGTCTCCTGTTTCCCCCTCAATGGGAATTTGGGGAGGGGGATTCTGTTCCTTAAATTTTGGGGGTCGTTTCCCCTCCCCCCCCCCCCTCAATTTTGGGGGTCTCTCCATTCCCAGGTGCCCCCAATAAATTTTTGGGGGGGGGTCTTCAGGTATTTGGGGGGGGGGTCCCCAAAAATCCTCAAATATTTGGGGTGGGGGTCCCCGTTCTCCCCTCAATGGGAATTTGGGGAGGGGGATTCTGTTCCTTAAATTTTGGGGGTCGTTCCCTTCCCCCAAATTTTGGGGGTCTCTCCATTCCCAGGTGCCCCCAATAAATTTTTTGGGGGGGGGTCTTCAGGTATTTGGGGGGGGGTCCCCAAAAATCCTCAAATATTTGGGGTGGGGGTCTCCTGTTTCCCCCTCAATGGGAATTTGGGGAGGGGGATTCTGTTCCATCAATTTTTGGGGGTCGTTTCCCCTCCCCCCCCCCCTCAATTTTGGGGGTCTCTCCATTCCCATGTGCCCCCAATAAATTTTTGGGGGTGGGGTCTTCAGGTATTTGGGGGGGGGGGTCCCCAAAAATCCTCAAATATTTGGGGTGGGGGTCCCCGTTCTCCCCTCAATGGGAATTTGGGGAGGGGGATTCTGTTCCATCAATTTTTGGGGGTCATTCCCCTCCCCCCCCCCCTCAATTTTGGGGGTCTCTCCACTCCCAGGTGCCCCCAATAAATTTTGGGGGGGGGTCCTGAGGTATTTGGGGGGAGGGGTCTCAAACATTTGGGGTTTTTCTCCCCCTCCCCAAATAGAGATTCCATGGGGGGGAGTTTGGGGGTCCCTTTGTCCCCCAAACCGGGGGTCTCACCCCAAAATGGGGACCCCAAAACCCCAGGGGGGGGGGTCTCAAACATTTGGGGTCTGCTGCCCCCTCCCCAAATTGAGACCCCAAATATCCCGGGGGGGTTTTTAACCCCCAACCTTGGGGGTCTTTTCACCCCAAATGGGGACCCCAATACCCGGGGGGGAACCTCGGGGGTCTTTTACCCCCCAAATTTGGGGGTCGCAATCACCAAATCGCGACCCCCAAACATCCCCTCGGGGGTCTTCACCCCCAAATCGAGGGTCTCACCCCCAAATCGGGGACCCCAAATATCCCGAGGGGGGTTTCACCCCCCAAATTGCGTCCACTCGGGGGTCTTTCCCCCCAAATTGGGGTCTCAACCCCCAGCTCGCGACCCCCAAACCCCCACCCCTTTTTACCCCCAAATCGGGGGTCTCACCCCCCAAATCGGGGACCCCAAATATCCCGGAGGGGGTCTCACTCCCCAAATCGCGACCCCCGACCACCCTTCGGGGGTCTTCACCCCCAAATCGGGCGTCTCACCCCCCAAATTCGGGGTCTCACTCCCCAAATCGAGACCCCCGACCCCTTCGGGGGTCTTCACCCCCAAATCGGGCGTCTCACCCCCCAAATTCGGGGTCTCACCCCCGAAATCAGCGACCCCCAAATATCCCGGGGGGGTCTCACCCCCAAATCGCGACCCCCAAATATCCCAGGGGGGGGTCTCACCCCAAAATCGCGACCCCCAAATATCCCAGGGGGGTCTCAGCCCCAAATCGCGACCCCCACCCACCCTTTGGGGTCTTTCCCAACCATCGGGGGTCTCACCCCCAAATCGGCGACTCCAACATCCCCCTCGGGGGTCTTTTTCCCCCCAAATTGGGGGTCTCATTCCCCAAATTCGGGGTCTCACCCCCCCCAAATCGGGACCCTAAATATCCCGGGGGGGCTCACCCCCAAATCACGACCCCCCAGCCCCCCAAATCGGGGGTTTCACCCCAAAATCGCGCCCCCCGCCCCCCTCGCGTTCCCCTTTCCCGCCGCCCCCCGCCCAGGGTGTGGCCGGGGGGGGGGCGTGGCCTCGGCGGGGCGTGGCCGGTGGGCGTGGCTCCGCCGAGGGGGCGTGGCCTACGGGCGGATTATGTCAACCCCGCGGCAGCCGCAGCCCCGAGCTGGGAGCGGCCGGAGCAGGTACGGCCCGGGGGGCTCCGGGGGGATTTGGGGAGGGGTCTCGGGGGGGTCCCCGGGATTTGGGGGGACCCCGAGGATTGCGGGGGGCGCCGAGCGCGGGGAGCGGCGCTGGGAGGGTCCCGGGGGGCTGCGTTGAGGCGGTGGGGAGGGGGGAAAGGTGGGGCTGGGGGCGATTTGGGGGGGATTTGGGGGGGTCTCGGGGTGAAATGGGGCTGGGGGCGTTCTTGGGGTGTTTCTAGAGAGGTTTAGGTGGAGATGTAGGGCCTCTATAGGGCTGGGGGGGCTTTAGGGTGGCTGGGGGCGTTATCGGGGGGTGAAGATGGGGATGGGGGATGGGAGGTGAAAATGGGGCTGGGGGATTTTGGGGTTTGGGGAGGGGTCTCGGCGTTCTGAGGGGGATCTATAGGGGATCTCTAGGGTCCGTGTGGGGCTGGGATGGGGATGGAGGAGGGGCTGGGTGGGTTATTAGGGTCGGGGGGCTTCTGGGGGCGGGGCTGTGTGGTGTTTGTGGGGGGCTGGGCACAGGTAAAGGAGGGTCTGGGGTCTCTGTAGGGCTGGGGAGGGTCCTATAGGATCTCTAGGGTCGGTGTGGGGCTGGGCACATGGGCACAGGTAAGGCGGGTCTGGGGTCTCTGTGGGGTCCGATGGAGGTGGAGGGGGCTCTGTAGGGTCTCTGTGGGGCTGGGATTGACACCCAGATGGGTCTGTGGGGTCTCTGTGGGGCTGGGGAGGGTCCACAGGATCTGTGGGGTCCCTGTGGGGCTGGGCAGAGGCACGGGGGTTCTGTGGGGGCCCTGTAGGGTCAGAAAAGGGGCACAGGCGGCCCTATAGGTGGGACAGGGGGCACAGGTGGTTCTGTGGGGTGGGGGCTGAGGGGCACACGTGCTTCTATAGGGCAGGTGGATCTATAGGGGCTTTATGGGGGGTTCTGTGGGGTCAGGCTGAGGGACATGGGCGGTTCTGTAGGGTGGGACAGGGGGCACAGGTGGTGTCTATAGGGTGGGGCTGAGGGGCACAGGTTGTTCTGTGGGGCAGGGGGATCTATGGGGCTCTATAGGGTCAGGCAGGAGGCACAGGGTGGGTTCTGTGGGGCAGGGGGCTCTATAGGGTGGGATAGGCGGGCACAAGTGGCTCTTATAGGGTGGGGCTGAGGGGCACTGGTTGTTCTGTGGGGCAGGGGGCTCTATAGGGGCTCTATAGGGTCAGGTTGAGGGGCACAGGTGGTTCTATGGGGTCAGGGCCGAGGGACATGGGGGGGCTCTATAGGGTGGGACAGGGGGCACAGGTGGTTCTATAGGGTCAGGTTGAGGGGCACAGGTGTGTCTATGGGGGTGGGAACAGGTGGATCTATAGGCACTCTATAGGGTCAAGATGAGGGGTGCAGGGTGGTTCTGTGGGGCAGGTGGTTCGTATAGGGTCAGGTTGAGGGGCACAGCTGTGTTTATGGGGTGGGCACAGGTGTGTCTATAGGGTCAGGTTGTGGGGCACAGGTGTGTTTATGGGGTGGGAACAGGGGTTCTATAGGGTCAGGTTGTGGGGCACAGCTGTGTTTATGGGGGTGGGCACAGGTGTGTCTATAGGGTCAGGTTGAGGGGCACAGGTGTCGTCTATGGGGTGGGAACAGGGGTTCTATAGGGTCAGGCCAATGGACATGGGTGGGGTTCTGTGGGGCGGCACAGGTGGTTCTATGGGGTCAGGAGGAATTTGGGGCTCTGTGGGGCACAGGTGGCCCTATAGGGTGGGACAAGGGGCACAGGTGCTTCTGTGGGGTCAGGAGGAATTTGGGGGTTGGCTCTGGGGCTCTGTGGGGCTACAGGTGGCCCTATAGGGCAGGATGGTGGCACAGGTGGGTCTGTGGGGGTCGGATCTGGGGCACAGGTGGTTCTATGGGGTGGCACAGGTGGTTCTATGGGGTGGCACAGGTGGGTCTGTGGGTCGGGTCTGGGGCACAGGTGGTTCTATGGGGTGGCACAGGTGGGTCTGTGGGGTGGCACAGGTGGTTCTATGGGGTGGCACAGGTGGGTCCTGTGGGGTCGGGTGGGGCACAGGTGGTTCTATGGGGTGGCACAGGTGGTTCTATGGGGCGGCACAGGTGGTTCTATGGGCTCAGGAGGGATCTGGGGCTCTGTGGGGCTACAGGTGGCCCTATAGGGGCTCCATAGGGGGCTGGGCTGGTGGGGAGGGGGCTCCGTGGGGAGGGGGCGCTTCCTCCCGAAGTGGAACAGCAGAGAGGGGCCGGGTCTTGGGGGGGGCCCAGGATGAATTTTGGGGGTCCAGGATGAATTTTGGGGGGATTTTGGGGTGTCCAGGATGAATTTTGGGGGGTCCTGGGGGGGTTTAGGGGCAGAAACTGAGTGGGGGAGGGGGAGTCAGGAGGGTCCGGGCCCGGTGTTTGGGGAGGGGGTGGGGAGGTTCTGGGGGCGGAATTGGGGCCGTTTTAGGGTGATTGTGGGGGGTGATTTTAGGGCCATTTTGGGGAGATTTTGGTGGCAGTTTTGGGGAGGGGTTTGGAGCCGTTTGGGGGTGATTTTGGGGCGGTTTTGTGGAGATTTTGGGGTGGTTCTGGGGGTAATTTTGGGGCCGTTTTGGGGCTGTTTTTGGGGGCCGTTTGTGGAGATTTTGGGGTGGTTTTGGGGGCCGTTTTGGGGAGGGGGCTCGGGACAGTTTTGGGGCCAATTTTTGGGGTGATTTGGGGCTGTTTTGGAGCCGTTTTGGAGTCTCTTAGGGCCCAGATCCTCATGGGGGGGAGGGGTCTCCGGGCACTCCCGCTCGGGGTCTGGGGGCTCCAGGGGGTCTCTATGACAACAACGATTTGAGGGGGCGGTCCCCGAGGGTCCCCAACAGCCCCGGGGGGGTCTCAGGGGGGGTCTCGGGGTCTCTGTAGGGTCCCTTGGGGTCCTCCCAACGTTCCAACAGATGGGTGGGGCCGCCGGGGGGGGGGAGGGGATGAGCGGCCCTCGCGCGCCCCCCGCCCCCCCCCGAGGGACCCCCAGGGTTGGGGGGGGTGTCCCCAATGAGGGGGGGGGGTCTCCATTGGGCGGGGGGGGGAGGGGCAATCCCCTTTTTCCTCCCCTCCCTCCCTCATTTCCCTACAGGTGCCCGCCCCCTCCCCCCGCCCTGCACCTGGGGGGGGTTTGGGGATTTTTTTTTTTCTTAATTATTTTTTGGGGGGGGGTCCGCACGTTTATGGGGTGGGGGGGATGGGCAGCACCATCCTCCCCCCCCCCCCCCCTCCCCAAAGGAATTTGGGGTCCACAAGGGGCTCCTTGTTCGAGCCGGGGCCGCCCCCCGCTTCGCGGCCGGGTGGGGGCCGGGGCGGGGCCCCCAAATTCTCCTGGGGGGCGCCCCAAAAATCCTTCCGGGATTGCTGGGGGGGGCGGGGGGCGATCCCAAATCCTTCCGGGATTTTTGGGGGGGGGGGGGGGGTCCCCGGATTGGCGGCTCCTCCCAACGGGAAGGGCGGGACCGGCAATGATTGGGGGGGGGGGGGGTGGGGGGACACACCCGGGGGGATTTGGGGGGGGGTCCCACAGGTCTGGACGCCCCCCCCACGCCCACCCCAAGGGGGGATTTAGGGGGGGGTCCCCCCAACCCTGAACCCCCCCCCCCGAGGGATTTGGGGGTGGGGAGGGGTCGGGGGTCGCACACTGGGGGGTGGGGGAGCCCCGGCTGCACCAAGGGGGATTTGGGGAGGGGTCTCAGCCCTCTGTGCCCCCCCCGGGTGATTCTGGGGGGTTTTTTGGGGGCATTTTGGGGATTTTTGGTTCATTTCGGGCCCGTCCCTGTCCGTGGTGCTGATTCGGGGGGGGGCGGCGCTCGGCGGTTCCGGGGGGGGGGGATGGGGATGGGGGGGTGGGGGAGGGGCGGTTGTTGGGGGGGGGGGTGGGGGTCGCGCGCCAAGGTGACAGGGTCCCCTCATTAGAGGCGTTGCCATGGAAACGGGCGCATCCACACGAGCCCGGGGGGGGGGGGAGGGGAGGGGAGGCCGGCACACAATGGAGGGGGGGAGGGGAGGGGGGGGGTTTGGGGGTGGGGGGCATGGATGGATGGAGGGGGGGCGTGGAGACCCCTCCCCAAATGAGCCCCCCCCCCCCCCCCAGGGCCGCGGCCATGGCGGCGCTCGCGGTGCTGCTGCTGCTGCTGGGGGGGCGCGGCCGCGCGCCATCGTCATCCCCCCCCGAGTGTGAGTGCGAATTTGGGGAGGGGGCGAGAGGTGGTGACACCCCCAGCCATGCATGGAGCCCCCACCGCCCCCCCCGGTGCTGTTTGTGCTGAACGAGGAGGGGTTTGCATGAGGAGACCCCTCCTCAATTAACCCTGTGATCGTGGGAATCCCCCCTACCAGCATGGAGACCCCCCCTCAATTCACCCCACTGGCATGGAGACCCCCCCTCAATTCACCCCCTGATCGTGGGGATTCCCCCGGCATGGAGACCCCCTCAATTCAATTCACCCCCGGCATGGAGACCCCTCCTCAATTCAATTCACCCCACTGGCATGGAGACCCCTCCTCAATTCAATTCACCCCCGGCATGGAGACCCCTCCCCAATTCAATTCACCCCCGGCATGGAGACCCCTCCTCAATTCAATTCACCCCCGGCATGGAGACTCCCTCCTCAATTCAATTCACCCCACTGGCATGGAGACCCCTCCTCAATTCAATTCACCCCCGGCATGGAGACCCCTCCTCAATTCAATTCACCCACTGGCATGGAGACCCCCCCCCAGCATGGAGACCCCCCCCTCAATTTACTCCGTGATCATGGGGACCCCCCTGGCATGGAGACCCCCCACTCAATTTACACCCCTGGTCATGGAGACCCCCCCCTCAATTTACCCTCATGACCCTGGACCCCCCCTCAATTCAACCCCCCATCATGGAGACCCCCCCCCTCAATTCATCCCCTGATCGTGGCGACCCTCCGGCACTGGAGACCCCCCCTCAATTCAATTCACACCCCCAGCATGGAGACCCCCCCCCCCAACATGGAGACCCCTCCCCTCAATTCACCCCCTGATCGTGGCGACCCTCCGGCATGGAGACCCCCCCTCAATTCAATTCACCCCCGGCATGGAGACCCCTCCTCAATTCAATTTATCCCACCGGCATGGAGACCCCCCCCCAGCATGGAGACCCCCCCTCAATTTACTCCGTGATCGTGGGGACCCCCTGGCATGGAGACCCCCCCTCAATTTACCCTCATGACCCTGGACCCCCCCTCAATTCAACCCCCCATCATGGAGACCCCTCCTCAATTCACCCCCCTGATCGTGGGACCCCCCCCTCAATTCATCCTCCTGGACCCCCCTCAATTCACCCCCCCAGCATGGAGACCCCCCCCTCAATTCATCCATAATCGTGAGACCCCCCCCTCCAATTCACCCCCCTGACCCTGTTTCCCCTCTCCCCACATGAAGACCCCTCCCCAAATTCCCTCCTCACCACTTTCCCCCTAATCCCTTCCCCCCCCCCAATTTTTGAAGCCCCCCCTCCCCATTTTTTGAGGCCCCCCTTTGCACGAGACCCCCCCTGCACGAGACCCCCCCCCCCCATTTTGGAGCTCCCCCCTTGCACGCTCCCCCCCCCCCCCCGCTTTGCCGGGGGTCTCTCCGGAGCCCCCTCCCCACTCACGCTGTTCTCTCCCCCCCTGTGCCCCCCCCGGATGGTGCAGACTCGCTGCACGAGCGTGAGTTTGGGGGGGCTTTGGGGGGTCCTAGAGGCGTTTTGGGGGGTCTGGGGGGGTCCCCAGAGGGGTTTTGGGGGGTCCCAGAGGGGTTTTGGGGGGTCCTAGAGGGGTTTTGGGGGGTCCTACAGGGGTTTTTGGGGGTCTGCGGGGATCCCAGGGGGGCTTTGGGGGGTCCTAGAGGCGTTTTGGGGGGTCTGGGGGGGTCCTAGAGGGGTTTTGGGGAGTCTGGGGGGGTTCCAAGGGGGCTTTGGGGGGTCCAGGAGGGGTTTTGGGGGGTCTGGGGGGGTCCCAGGGGGGCTTTGGGGGGTCCCAGGGGGGTTTTGGGGGGTCTGGAGGGGTCCCAGGGGGCTTTGGAGGGTCCTAGAGGGGTTTTGGGGGGCTTTGGGGGGTCCTAGAGGGGTTTTGGGGGGTCCTAGGGGGGCTTGGGGGGGTCCCTGGGGGGTCTGGAGGGGTCCCAGGGGGGCTTTGGGGGGTCCTAGAAGGGTTTTGGGGGGTCTGGGGGGGTCCTGGGGGGTTTGGGGGGGTCCCAGAGGGGTTTTGGGGGGCTTTGGGGGGTCCTAGAGGGGTTTTGGGGGGCTTTGGGGGGTCCCTAGAGGGGTTTTGGGGGGTCTGGGGGGGTCCTGGGGGGTTTGGGGGGGTCCCAGAGGGGTTTTGGGGGGCTTTGGGGGGTCCCAGAGGGGTTTTTGGGGGGTCTGGGTGTGTTGGGGAAGCTCCTGGAGGGGATCCCACCGGGGCTTTGGGGGTCTGGGGGAAGGTCCCAGGTGGGTTTTGGGGTGTCAGGGGGGGTCTGGGGCTGTTTTGGGGTCCCAGGTGGGTTTCGGGGTGTTTGGGTGGGTTTTGGGGGTCCTGAGTGTGTTTGGGGTGTCAGGGGTGATCTGGGGCTATTTCGGGGTGCCCGTTTGGGGTCCCAGGTGGGTTTTGGGGTCCCGGGGTGGTTTTTGGGGTGTCAGGGTGGGTTTCGGGGTGTCAGAGTGTGTTTTGGGGTGTCAAGGTGGGTTTCGGGGTGCCCGTTTGGGGTCCCAGGTGGGTTTCGGGGTGTCAGGGTGGGTTTTGGGTTCCCAGGTGTGTTTCAGGGTGCCCGTTTGGGGTCCCAGGTGGGTTTCGGGGTGTCAGGGTGTGTTTCGGGGTGTCTGTGTATTTTGGGGTGCCCGTTCGGGGTCCCAGGTGTGTTTTGGGGTCCCAGGGTGGTTTTTGGGGTGTCAGGGTGGGTTTTGGGGTCCCAGGTATGTTTCGGGGTGTCTCTGTGTTTCGGGGTGCCCGTTTGGGGTGTCAGGGTGTGTTTTGGGGTGTCAGGGTGTGTTTCGGGGTGTCTGTGTATTTCGGGGTGCCCGTTTGGGGTGTCAGGGTGTGTTTTGGGGTGTCTCTGGGTTTTGCGGTGCCCGTTCGGGGTCCCAGGTGTGTTTCGGGGTGTCTCTGGGTTTCGGGGTGCCCGTTTGGGGTCCCAGGTGTGTTTCGGGGTGTCTCTGGGTTTCGGGGTGCCCGTTTGGGGTCCCAGGTATGTTTCGGGGTGTCTCTGTGTTTCGGGGTGCCCGTTTGGGGTCCCAGGTGTGTTTCGGGGTGTCTCTGGGTTTTGGGGTGCCCGTTCGGGTCCCAGCCGCTGCCCCCCCCAGTCCAGCAGCCCCCCGAGCTGACGGAGGCGCCCCCGGAGCAGCTCGTGGTGTTCCCCAGCGACGACGCCGTGCTCAAGTGCGCGGCCAGCGGCAGCCCCGCCCCGCAGTGAGTGACACCTGTGGCACCTGTGTGTCACCTGTGTGTGACCTGTGTGTCACCTGTGTGACCTGTCACCTGTGTGTCACCTGTGTGACCTGTGTGTCACCCTGTGTCACCCTGTGTAACGTGTGTGTCACCTGTGTGTCACCTGTGTGTCACCTGTGTGTCACCCTGTGTCACCCTGTGTAACGTGTGTGTCACCTGTGTGTCACCCTGTGTCACCTGTGTCACCTTGAGTGTCACCTGTGTGTCACCTGTGTGTGACCTGTGTGTCACCTGTGTGTCACCTGTGTCACCTGTGTGTCACCTGTGTGTCACCCTGTGTCACCCTGTGTAACGTGTGTGTGACCTGTGTGTCACCCTGTGTGTGACCTGTGTGTCACCTGTGTGTCACCTGTGTCACCTTGAGTGACACCTGTGTGTCACCTGTGTGTCACCCTGTGTGACCTGTGTGTCACCCTGTGTATCACCTTGAGTGACACCTGTGTGTCACCTTGAGTGTCACCTGTGTGTCACCCTGTGTGTCACCTGTGTGTCACCTGTGTCACCTGTGTGTCACCCTGAGTGTCACCTTGTGTGTCACCGTGTGTCACCCTGTGTGTCACCTGTGTGACCTGTGTGTCACCCTGAGTGTCACCTGTGTCACCTGTCACCCTGTGTGCCCCCTGCACGGTGTGTGTCATTTAAATGCCACCGTGTCACCCTGTGTGTCACCTGTGTACCCCCCCGTGCAGTGTCACCCCAGGGTCACCTGTGTCACCTGTCACACTGAGTGTCACCTCGGTCAGTGGGGTCACCTGTGTCACCGGAGTGTCAGCTGTCCCCGCAGCCACTGTCCCCTGTCCCCGCCCCGCTGTCACTGTGCCGTCCCCTCAGGTTCCGCTGGACCCGCGATGGCCGCCTGTCCCTGTGTCACTGTCCCTGTGTCACTGTCATTGTGTCACTGTCCCCATCCCTGTCACTGTCCCTGTGTCCCTGTCCCTGTGTCACTGTCATTGTGTCACTGTCCCCATCCCTGTCACTGTCCCTGTGTCCCTGTCCCTGTGTCACTGTCCCTGTGTCACTGTCCCTGTCCCTGTCCCTGTGTCCCTGTCCCTGTGTCCCTGTCCCTGTGTCACTGTCCCTGTCACTGTCCCTGTGTCCCTGTCCCTGTGTCACTGTCATTGTCCCCTGTGTCACTGTCCCTGTGTCACTGTCACTGTCCCCGTGTCCCCGCAGGTTCCGCTGGACCCGCGATGGCCGCCCGTCCCTGTCACTGTCCCTGTGTCACTGTCTGTCCCTGTGTCACTGTCCCCTGTGTCACTGTCTGTCTCTGTGTCACTGTCCCTGTGTCCCCGTCCCTGTGTCACTGTCATTGTCACTGTGTTACTGTTCCTGTGTCACTGTCCCTGTCCCCTGTGTCACTGTCCCTGTGTCACTGTCCCTGTGTCACTGTCCCTGTCCCTGTGCCACTGTTCCTGTGTCACTGTCTGTCCCTGTGTCCCCGTCCCTGTGTCCCCGTCCCTGTGTCACTGTCATTGTCACTGTGTCACCGTTTCTGTGTCCCTGTCCCTGTGTCACTGTCCCTGTCCCTGTGTCCCTGTCCCTGTGTCACTGTCACTGTCCCCGTGTCCCCGCAGGTTCCGCTGGACCCGCGATGGGCGCCCGTTCCCGTCCCCGTCCCTGTCCCCGGCGGAGCTCGCGGGGGTCTCGGTGTCCCCCGGGGGGGGGACCTTGGTCATCAACGCCAGCCTGGCCGGGCGCCTGCAGGGCCGGTTCCGCTGCGAGGCCACCAACGCGCTGGGGACAGCGGTGTCACCCGAGAGCAGGGTCATCGCCGAGAGTGAGTGCCTGAATCACCCCAAAATCACCCCAAAATCACCCCAAAATCACCCCAAAAACTCCTTAAATCCCACCCAAGATAACCCCTAAATAACCCTAAACCCACCCAAAACTGCGCTGGGGACAGCGGTGTCACCCGAGAGCCGGGTCATCGCGGAGAGTGAGTGAATAAATCACCCCAAAATCACCCCAAAATCACCCCAAAATAACCCCTAAACCCCATAAATCCACCCCAAAACCGCGCTTGGGACAGCGGTGTCACCGGAGAGCCGGGTCATCGCAGAGAGTGAGTGAATAAATCACCCCAAAATCCTCCCAACCTCCTTGGGGACAGTGCAGGAGTCCCTGGCTGGTTTGGGGGTCCCTGTTTTGGGGTCCCTGTTGGTTTTTGTGTTCCCGTGGGTTTCTGGGGTCCCCCGTGTTTTTGGGGTCCCTGTTTTGGGGTTTCCCGTGGTTTTGGGGTGCTGTGGGTATTTGGGGTGCTGTAGCCGTTGTGTCCCCCAGCGCCGCCGCAGTGGCCCAAGGAGAAGTTTTGGGGTCCCTGTTGGTTTTTGGGGTGTCCCCGTTGGTTTTTGGGGTGTCACACCCTCCGTCCCCCAACCCCGCCGCAGTGGCCCAAGGAGAAGGGTTTCCTGTTGGTTTTTGGGGTTCCTGTTGGTTTTTGGGGTGTCCCTGTTTGTTTTTGGGGTGTCACAGCCTCTGTCCCCCCAGCCCCGCCGCAGTGGCCCAAGGAGAAGTTTTGGGGTCCCTGTCGGTTTTTGGGGTGTCCCCGTTGGTTTTTGGGGTGTCACAGCCTCTGTCCCCCAGCGCCGCCGCAGTGGCCCAAGGAGAAGTTTTGGGGTTCCTGTGGGTTTTTGGGGGTTCCCCGTTGGTTTTTGGGGTGTCACAGCCATGGTGCCCCCCCAGCGCCGCTGCAGTGGCCCAAGGAGAATGGGTTACACGGGTTTTGGGGTTCCTGTCGGTTTTTGGGGTGTCCCCGTTGGTTTTTGGGGTGTCACAGCCTCTGTCCCCCAGCGCCGCCGCAGTGGCCCAAGGAGAAGGGTTTCCTGTTGGTTTTTGGGGGTTCCCCGTCGGTTTTTGGGGTGTCACAGCCTCTGTCCCCCAGCGCCGCCGCAGTGGCCCAAGCAGAAGGGGTTACACGGGTTTTGGGGTTCCTGTGGGTTTTTGGGGTGTCCCCGTTGGTTTTTGGGGTGTCACAGCCTCTGTCCTCCAGCCCCGCCGCAGTGGCCCAAGGAGAAGTTTTGGGATCCCTGTCGGTTTTTGGGGTGTCCCCGTTGGTTTTTGGGGTGTCACACCCTCCGTCCCCCAGCCCCGCCGCAGTGGCCCAAGGAGAAGGGTTTCCTGTTGGTTTTTGGGGGTTCCCCGTTGGTTTTTGGGGTGTCACAGCCATGGTGCCCCCCCAGCGCCGCTGCAGTGGCCCAAGGAGAATGGGTTACACGGGTTTTGGGGTTCCTGTCGGTTTTTGGGGTGTCCCCGTTGGTTTTTGGGGTGTCACAGCCTCTGTCCCCCAGCGCCGCCGCAGTGGCCCAAGGAGAAGGGTTTCCTGTTGGTTTTTGGGGTGTCCCCGTTGGTTTTTGGGGTGTCACAGCCTCTGTCCCCCAGCGCCGCCGCAGTGGCCCAAGGAGAAGGTGACGCCGGTGACGGTGGAGGAGGGGGACCCCGTGGTGCTGCCCTGCGAGCCCCCCCAGAGCGCCGTGCCCCCCAAGATCTACTGGCTCAACAGCCGTGAGCAAACGGGGCTGGGGGCTTTGGGGGGCTGGGGGCTGTGGGGGTTCATCCTGCACCCCAAAATCCCACCCGAAATCCCAAATCCTCTCCTGTACACCCCGAAATCCCAAATCCTCTCCTGAACCCCGAAATCCCAAATCCTCTCCTGTACACCCCAAAATCCCAAATCCTCTCCTGAACCCCGAAATCCCAAATCCTCTCCTGAACCCCGAAATCCCTCCGTGCCCCCCCAAGATCTACTGGCTCAACAGCCGTGAGCAAACGGGGCTGGGGGCTTTGGGGGGGTTCATCCTGCACCCCAAAATCCACCCGAAATCCCAAATCCTCTCCTGTACACCCCAAAATCCCAAATCCTCTCCTGAACCCCGAAATCCCAAAATCCTCACCTGAACCCCCCAAAATCCCAAATCCTCTCCTGAACCCCGAAATCCCAAATCCTCTCCTGTACACCCCAAAATCCCTCCATGCCCCCCCAAGATCTACTGGCTCAACAGCCGTGAGCAAATGGGGCTGGGGGCTTTGGGGGGGTTCATCCTGTACCCCAAAATCCCACCTGGAATCCCAAATCCTCTCCTGAACCCCGAAATCCCAATCCTCTCCTGAACCCCCGAAATCCCAAATCCTCTCCTGAACCCCAAAATCCCTCCGTACCCCCCAAGATCTATTGGCTCAACAGCCGTGAGCAAATGGGGCTGGGGCTTTGGGGGGTTCATCCTGCACCCCAAAATCCCCGCTGTGTGCCCCAAAATCCCCTAAATCCTCCCTGAAACTCAAAATCCTGCCCTGAAACCTCCAAAATCCTTCCCCCAAACCCCAAATCCTACCCTGAACCCCCAAAATCCTCCCCCAAAATCCTCCCCTGAAACTCCAAATTTCCCCCGAAACCCCAAAATCCTGCCCTGAAACCCCCAAAGCCCAAAATCCTGCCCTGAACCTCCCCAAAATCCTCCCTGAACCCCAAAATCCTCCCCCAAAACCCCAAAGTCCTCCTTGGACTCCAAAATCTTCCCCTGAACCCTCCAAAATCCTCCCCTGAACCCCAAAATCCTCCCCCAAAACCCCAAAATCCTCCCGTGAACCCCAAATCCTCCCCATAATCCCACATGACACCCCCAAAATCCTCCCCAAAACACCAAATGCTCCCCTGACACCCCCAAAATCCCCTCCTGAACCCTATGGCTCCCCATAATCCCCCCTGAACCTCGGTCACGTTTTGGGGACCCCCTGACCCTGAGGCCAGTTTGGGGTCAGGTTTGGGGTTCTGGGTCAGAATTTGGGGTCAGGGTTGGGGTCCTGGGTCAGATTTGGGGTCCTGGGTCAGGTTTAGGGTCAGGTTTGGGGGTCCTGGGTCAGATTTGGGGTCCTGGGTCAGATTTGGGGTTCTGGTCAGGTTTGGGGTCAGGTTTGGGGTCCTGGGTCAGGTTTGGGTCAGGTTTGGGGTCCTGGGTCAGGTTTGGGGTCAGATTTGGGGTTCTGGGTCAGGTTTGGGGTCAGGTTTGGGGTCCTGGGTCAGATTTGGGGTTCTGGGTCAAATTTGGGGTTTCTGGGTCAGGTTTGGGGTCAGGTTTGGGGTCCTGGGTCAGGTTTGGGGTCAGGTTTGGGTCCTGGGTCAGATTTGGGGTCCTGGGTCAGGTTTAGGGTCAGATTTGGGGTTCTGGGTCAGGTTTGGGGTCAGGTTTGGGGTCCTGGGTCAGGTTTGGGGTCAGGTTTTGGGGTCCTGGGTCAGGTTTGGGGTCCTGGGTCAGGTTTGGGGTTCTGGGTCAGGTTTGGGGTCAGATTTGGGGTCCTGGGTCAGGTTTGGGGTTCTGGTCAGGTTTGGGGTCCTGGGTCAGATTTGGTGTTCTGGGTCAGGTTTGGGGTCAGGTTTGGGGTCCTGGGTCAGATTTGGTGTTCTGGTCAGGTTTGGGGTCAGGTTTGGGGTCCTGGGTCAGGTTTAGGGGTCAGGATATGAGGTCAGTATTGGGATCCTGGGTCAGGTTTTTGGTCAGGTTTTGGGGTCTCATCCCAGGTGAGGTTTGGGGTCAAGTTTAGGGCAGGTTTTGGCTCAGTTTTGGGGTCACTTTTGGGGTTTTTGTCCCCCAGGGATCGTGCACATCGCCCAGGACGGGTTCCTGGGCTGCTTTGGGGGCAGGTTTGGGGTCGGGTTTGGGGCAGGTTTAGGGTCAGTTTTAGGGTCAGTTTGGGGCAGTTTGGGGTCGGGTTTGGGCAGTTTTAGAGCAGTTTTAGGGTCGGGTTTGGGGCAGTTTTTAGGGTCAGGTTTGGGGCAGGTTTTGGGGCAGGTTTAGGGTCGGGTTTGGGGCAGTTTTAGGGTCGGGTTTGGGGCAGGTTTAGGGGCAGTTTTAGGGTCGGGTTTGGGGCAGGTTTAGGGTCAGGTTTGGGGCAGGTTTGGGGCAGTTTTAGGGTCAGGTTTGGGGGCAGGTTTGGGGGCAGGTTTAGGGTCGGGTTTGGGGCAGGTTTAGGGTCAGGTTTGGGGCAGGTTTTAGCGTCAGTTTTAGGGTCGGGTTTGGGGCAGTTTTAGGGTCAGGTTTGGGGCAGGTTTGGGGGCAGGTTTAAGCTGAGGTTTAGGATCACTTTTAAGGCAGTTTTGGGGTCAGATTTGGGATTTTTCTTGCACAGGGATCGTGCACATCGCCCAGGACGGGTTCCTGGGGCCGGTTTGGGCTCAGGTTTGGGGGCAGGTCTAAGGCAGTTTTGGGGTCAGTTTTAAGGCAGTTTTGGGGTCACTTTTGGGGTTTTTCTGCCCCAGGGATCGTGCACATCGGCCAGGACACGCGGGTGAGCCTGGCCCAGGATGAGTTCCTGGGGCTGCTTTGGGGGCAGGTTTGGGGCAGGTTTAGGGTCAGTTTTAGGGTCAGGTTTAAGGCAGTTTTAGGTCAGTTTTGGGGTTTTTGTCCCCCAGGGATCGTGCACATCGCCCAGGACGGGTTCCTGGGCTGCTTTGGGCTCAGGTTTAGGGTCGGGTTTGAAGCAGTTTTGGGGTCAGTTTTAGGGTCAGTTTTAAGGCAGTTTTGGGGTCACTTTTGGGGTTTTTCTGCCCCAGGGACCGTGCACATCGCCCAGGACGCGCGGGTGAGCCTGGGCCAGGACGGGTTCCTGGGGCTGCTTTGGGGGCAGGTTTAGGCTCAGGTTTGGGCTCAGGTTTGGGGGCAGGTTTGGGCTCAGTTTTGGGGTCACTTTTGGGGTTTTTCCTGCACAGGGATCGTGCACATCGCCCAGGACGCGCGGGTGAGCATGGGCCAGGACGGGTTCCTGTACTTTGCCAACGCCCAGGTCGGGGACAGCCACCCCGATTACATCTGCCACGCCCATTACCTGGGACCCCGAACCATCATCCAGAAGGAGCCGCTGGACCTGCGCGTCACCCCCAGTGAGGGCAACCCAAAACCACAAACCCCCTCTAGGGACCCCAAAACCCCCTTTAGTGACCCCAAAACCACAAAGCCCCCTCTAAGGGATCCCAAAACCCCCTTTAGTGACCCCAAAACCACAAAACCCCCTCTAAGGGACCCCAAAACCACAAAGCCCCCTCTAAGGGACCCCAAAAGCCCCTTTAGTGACCCCAAAACCACAAAGCCCCCTCTAAGGGACCCCAAAACCACAAAGCCCCCTCTAGGGGACCCCAAAACCCCCTTTAGTGACCCCAAAACCCCAAAACCCCCTCTAAGGGACCCCAAAACCACAAAGCCCCCTCTAGGGGACCCCAAGTCCTCCTTTAGTGACCCCAAAACCACAAACCCCCTCTAGGGGACCCCCAAAACCCCCTTTAGTGACCCCAAAACCACAAAGTTCCCTCTAGGGCACCCCAAAACCCCCCTTTAGGGACCCAAAACCCCAAAACCCCCTTTAGTGACTCCAAAACCACAAACCCCCTCTAGGGGACCCCAAGTCCTCCTTAGTGACCCCAAAACCACAAACCCCCTCTAGGGGACCCCAAAACCCCCTTTACTGACCCCAAAACCACAAAGTTCCCTCTAGGGCACCCCAAAACCCCCTTTAGGGACCCCAAAACCCCAAAACCCCCCTTTAGTGACTCCAAAAACCACAAACCCCCTCTAGGGGACCCCAAGTCCTCCTTTAGTGACCCCAAAACCACAAACCCCCTCTAGGGGACCCCAAAACCCCCTTTACTGACCCCAAAACCACAAAGTTCCCTCTAGGGCACCCCAAAACCACAAAGCCCCCTCTAGGGGACCCCAAAACCACAAAGCCCCCTCTAGGGCACCCCAAAACCACAAAGCCCCCTCTAGGGCACCCCAAAACCCCCTTTAGTGACCCCAAAACCACAAACCCCCTTTAGTGACCCCAAAACCACAAAGCCCCCTCTAGGGGACCCCAAATCTCCCTTCAGAGGACCCCAGACCCTCAAATTTGGGGGGTTTTGGGGGGGATCCTCAGGAATTGGGCAGTTTGGGGGGGATCCTCTTGAATTTAAGGGGGTTTTGGGGGCGTTCCCATGAATTGGGGGTTCCCAAGAATTTGGGGGGGCTTTGTGGGGGTCTCTAACCCCCTCCCTGCCCCCCAGGTAACTCGGTGCAGTCGCGGCCCCCCCGCCTGGTGGTCCCCAGGGACCCCCAACCCACCCACGTGGCCCTGAGGGGGGAGACGCTGGTGCTGGAGTGCATCGCCGAGGGGCTGTGAGTGGGGAGGGGCGCTGGGGGGTCTTGGGGGGGGTCCTGAGGGGGTCTTGGGAGTGATCTGGGGGCATCGAGAGGGCTCTTGGGGGTGATCTGGGCGGGGCTGGGGAGTCCTGAGGGGGTCTTGGGGGGGTCTGGGGGGGTTTGAGGGGTCTGGGGGGATCCAGAGGGGTCTGGGGGGGTCTGGGGGGTCTTGGTGGGGTCTGGGGGGGATCCAGAGGGGTCTTGGGGAGGTCCTGAGGGGGGGCTCAGGAGGGGTCTTGGGGGGGTCTGAGGGGGTCTTGGGGGGGTCTGGGGGGTCTTGGTGGGGTCCTGGGGGGATCCAGAGGGGTTTTGGGGGGGTCCTGGGGGGATCCAGAGGGGCCTTGGGGGGGGTCTGAGGGGGTCTTGGGGGGGTCTGGGGGGTCTTGGTGGGGGTCCTGGGGGGATCCAGAGGGGTCTTGGGGGGGGGTCTGAGGGGTCTTGGGGGGCTCAGGAGGGTCTTGGTGGGGTCTGGGGGGATCCAGAGGGGTCTTGGGGAGGTCCTGAGGGGGCTCAGGAGGGTCTTAGTGGGGTCTGGGGGGTCTTGGGGGGGGGTCCTGGGGGGGATCCAGAAGGGTCTTGGGGGGGTCCTGGGGGGATCCAGAGGGGTCTTGGGGGGGTCTGAGGGGGGTCCTAGGGGGGGTCTTGGGGGGGTCTGGGGGGATCCAGAGGGGTCTTGGGGGGGTTCTGAGGGGGCTCAGGAGGGTCTTGGGGGGGTCTGGGGGGTCTTGGTGGGGTCTGGGGGGATCCAGAAGGTTCTTGGGGGGCCCCTGGGGGGGGTCTGAGGGGATCTGAGAGGATCCAGAGGGGTCTTGGGGGGGGTCCTGAGGGGATCCAGAAGGGTCTTGTGGGGGGTCTGGGGGGGTCCTAGGGGGGTCTTGGGGTGTCCAGGAGAGTCCTGGGGGGATGTTGGAGGGGTCCTGGGGGGCGTCTGGGATGTCTTGGGGGGATCCAGAAGGGTCTTGGGGGGATCCAGAGGGGTCACGAGGGTGATCTGGGGGGTCTGGGGGAGTCTTGGGAGGTCTTGAGGGGATCCAGGAGGGTCTCGGGGGGCCCTGGGGGAGTCCAAAAGGGTCTTGGGTGTCCTGAGGGGTCCAGAAGGGCCTTGAGGGGGTCCTGGGGATCCAGAGGGTCTTGGGGGGGATCCAGGGGGGTCCTGAGGACGTTTGGGGGGGTCTTGGGGGGGTCCTGAGGTGGATCTGGGAGATCCAGAGGAGTCTGGGGGGGTCCCTGGGGGGTCCCTGGGGCTGGCGCAGGGGGTTCCCAAGGGGTCTCAGGAATTGCAGGGATTATCCCGGCTTAATCCTGGGTCTATCCCCGTTTAATCCTGGATCTATCCGGCTTAATCCCGGATCTATCCCGGTTTAATCCCGGGTCTATCCCCGTTTAATCCCGGATCTATCCCCGTTTAATCCCGGATCTATCCCGGTTTAATCCCGGATCTATCCCGTTTAATCCCGGATCTATCCCGGTTTAATCCCGGATCTATCCCGGTTTAATCCTGGATCTATCCTGGTTTAATCCCGGATCTATCCCGGTTTAATCCCGGGTCTATCCCCGTTTAATCCCGGATCTATCCCCGTTTAATCCCGGATCTATCCCGGTTTAATCCCGGATCTATCCCCGTTTAATCCCGGATCTATCCCGGTTTAATCCGGATCTATCCGGTTTAATCCTGGATCTATCCCGGTTTAATCCCGGATCTATCCCGGTTTAATCCCGGATCTATCCGGTTTAATCCCGGATCTATCCCGGCTTAATCCTGGATCTATCCCGCTTAATCCCGGATCTATCCGGTTAATCCGGGTCTATCCCCGTTTAATCCCGGATCTATCCCCGTTTAATCCCGGATCTATCCCGGTTTAATCCGGATCTATCCCCGTTTAATCCCGGATCTATCCCGGTTTAATCCCGGATCTATCCCGGTTTAATCCCGGATCTATCCCGGTTTAATCCCGGATCTATCCCGGTTTAATCCCGGATCTATCCCGGTTTAATCCTGGATCTATCCCGGTTTAATCCGGATCTATCCCGGTTTAATCCCGGATCTATCCCGGTTTAATCCCGGATCTATCCCGGTTAATCCCGGATCTATCCCGGTTTAATCCCGGATCTATCCTGGTTTAATCCCGCATCTATCCCCGTTTAATCCCGGATCTATCCCGGTTTAATCCCGGATCTATCCCGATTTAATCCCGGATCTATCCCCGTTTAATCCCGGATCTATCCCTGTTTAATCCCGGATCTATCCCGGTTTTAATCCCAGATCTATCCCGGTTTAATCCCGGATCTATCCCCGTTTAATCCCGGATCTATCCCCGTTTAATCCCGGATCTATCCCGGTTTAATCCCGGATCTATCCTGGTTTAATCCCAGTTTAACCCCGGTTTAATCCCGTTTTTTATCTCCCCCAGCCCCACGCCCTGGCTGTGGTGGCGCCGCCTGAACAGATCCGGGTGTAACCTGGGATATCCCAGGGGTGTCAGGAACTATCCCGGGTTTAACCCCAGTTTAACCCCCGGTTTAACCCCGGTTTAATCCCACTTTAATCCCAGTTTAACCCCGGTTTAACCCCAGTTTAACCCCGGTTTAACCCGGTTCTGTCTCCCCAGCCCCACGCCCTGGCTGTGGTGGCGCCGCCCTGAACAGATCCGGGTGTACCTGGGGTATCCCAGGGGTGTCAGAGATTATCCCGGCTTTATCCCGGGTTTATCCCGGTTTAACCCCGGTTTATACCCGGTTCTGTCCCCCCAGCCCCACGCCCTGGGTGTGGTGGCGCCGCCTGAACGGATCCGGGTGTACCTGGGGATGTCCTGGGGTTATCCCGGGGTCTCGGGGAATTCCAGGGATCATCCCGGGTTTATCCCGGTTTAACCCCGGTTTAACCCGGTTCTGTCTCCCCAGCCCCACGCCCTGGGTGTGGTGGCGCCGCCTGAACGCGCCGCTTGCCGCCGGGCCGGGCCGTGCTGGACAATTTCAAACCACACGCTGCGGCTGCTCAACGTCAGCGAGGCCGACGACGGCGACTACGAGTGCGGGGCCACCAACGGGCTGGGGACAGACAGGAGGAGCCACCGCGTCACCGTGCAGGGTACTGGGATGGACTGGGACAAACTGGGATGGACTGGGACAAACTGGGATGGACTGGGATGGACTGGGATGGACTGGGATATACTGGGATGGACTGGGAGCCACCGCGTCACCGTGCAGGGTACTGGGACAAACTGGGACAAACTGGGATGGACTGGGATGGACTGGGACAAACTGGGATGGACTGGGATGGACTGGATGGACTGGGAGCCACCCGCGTCACCGTGCAGGGTACTGGGACAAACTGGGATGGACTGGGATGGACTGGGATGGACTGGGACAAACTGGGATGGACTGGGATGGACTGGGAGCCACCGCGTCACCGTGCAGGGTACTGGACAAACTGGGACAAACTGGGACAGACTGGGATGGACTGGGATGGACTGAGATGGACTGGGAGCCACCGCGTCACCGTGCAGGGTACTGGGATGGACTGGACAAACTGGGATATACTGGGATGGACTGGGATGGACTGGGATGGACTGGGAGCCACCGCGTCACCGTGCAGGGTACTGGGACAAACTGGGACAAACTGGGATGGACTGGGATGGACTGGGACATACTGGGATGGACTGGGACATACTGGGATGGACTGGGAGCCACGGGTCACCGTGCAGGGTACTGGGACAAGCTGGGATGGACTGGGACAAACTGGGATATACTGGGATGGACTGGGAGCCACCGTGTCACTGTGCAGGGTACTGGGAGGGACTGGGATATACGGGGATGGCTGGGATATACTGGGAGGGCACTGGGCTGTACTGGGATGGTCCCAGTCTGGTCCCAGTCTGGTCCCAGTGTAACCCAGTGTCCCCAGCTGCCCCGTACTGGCTGCGCCAGCCCCAGAGCGGGACTGGGGTGTACTGGGAGGGCACTGGGCTGTACTGGATGGACTGGGAGGGCACTGGGCTGTACTGGGATGGACTGGGCTGTACTGGGCTGTACTGGGATGGCACTGGGCTGTACTGGGATGGGCCCTGGGCTGTACTGGGATGGTCCCAGTGTAACCCAGTGTCCCCAGCTGCCCCGTACTGGCTGCGCCAGCCCCAGAGCGGGACTGGGTGTACTGGGAGGGCACTGGGCTGTACTGGGATGGACTGGGAGGGCACTGGGCTGTACTGGGATGGACTGGGCTGTACTGGGATGGACTGGGATGGGCACTGGGCTGTACTGGGCTGTACTGGGATGGGCACTGGGCTGTACTGGGATGGGCCCTGGGGCTGTACTGGGATGGTCCAGTGTAACCCAGTGTCCCCAGCCGCCCCGTACTGGCTGTGCCGGCCCAGAGCGGGACTGGGGTGTACTGGAGGCACTGGGTGATACTGGGCTGTACTGGAGGCACTGGGAGGGTCCCAGTCTGGTCCCAGTGTAACCCAGTGTCCCCAGCTGCCCCGTACTGGCTGCGCCGGCCCCCAGAGCGGGGTGTTCGGCCCCGGGGAGACGGCGCGCCTGGACTGCCAGGTGGGCGGCAAACCCCGACCCCGCGTCAGCTGGAGCCTCAACGGGGTCCCCTTCGATGGTAGGGGGCAAAGGGGGGGCTGGGGAGGGCGTTTGGGGGCTTGGGGGCCTGGGGAGGGCGTTTGGGGGGATTTGGGGGAGTTTGGGCGGCCTGGGGGGGGGCTGGAGAGGGAGCGGGGAAGGGATTTGGGGGAGGTTTTGGGGCATTTGAGGTGGTTGGGGGGGATTTGGGGGAGGTTTTGGGGGATTTGGGGGAGGTTTTTGGGGGGATTTGAGGTGGTTGGGGAGGTTTTGGGGGGTTTTAGGGTGGCTGGGGAGGAGCTGGGGGGAGGGGATTTGAGGGATTTTGGGGGGGGTCCAGGGGGCTGGGGAGGGGATTTGAGGCCTTTGGTGGGGTGGGGGAGGGTGTTGTGGCGTTCCTTGGGGGGTTTTGGGGTCCCTTGGGTGTCCCTGAGGGTTTGGGGGCGTTCCCTGAGGGTGGGAGGGGAGTTTGGTGTCCCCAGGGGTTTTGGTGTCCCCTGGGTGGGGTTTCGGTGTCCCCAGATGTCCCTGAAGAGGTGCCAGGCACGGCCCTGGTGCTGTCCCAGGGGTGGTTTTGGTGTCCCCTGGATGGAGTTTTGGTGTCCCCAATGATGTCCGCAATGTCCCCATGATGTCCCCAATGATGTCCCCAGACCCCCCGGACTCAGGCCACCTCTCTCTCCAGCACAGGGCGCTGGGTCCTGTCCCTGGGTTTTTGGTGTCCCCAATGATGTCCCCATGGTGTCCCCAATGTCCCCAGATGTCCCAGGACTCAGGCCATCTCTCCCTCCGGGACGGGGCTCTGATCCTGTCCCTGGGATGGTTTTGGTGTCCCCATTGATGTCCCCAATGTCCCCAGATGTCCCAGACTCAGGCCATCTCTCTCTCCGGGACGGGGCTCTGATCCTGGGATGGTTTTGGTGTCCCCAGGGGTGGTTATGGTGTCCCTGGATGGGTTTTTGGTGTCCCCAGTGTCCCAATGATGTCCCCATTGATGTCCCCTATTGATGTCCCCATTGATGTCCCCAATGTCCCAGGACTCGGACCGTCTCTCCCTCCGGGACGGGGCTCTGATCCTGGGATGGTTTTGGTGTCCCCATTGATGTCCCCAATGATGTCCCCAATGTCCCCATGATGTCCCCAGATGTCCCCAGATGTCCAGACTCAGACCGCCTCTCTCTCCGGGACGGGGCTCTGATCCTGGGATGGTTTTGGTGTCCCCATTGATGTCTCCAATGTCCCCAATGTCCCCAATGGTGTCCCCAGATGTCCCAGACTCAGACCGCCTCTCTCTCTGGGACGGGCTCTGATCCTGTCCGTGGGATGGTTTTGGTGTCCCCATTCATGTCCCCAATGGTGTCCCCATGATGTCCCCCATGATGTCCCCAGTGTCCCCATTGATGTCCCCAGATGTCCCAGACTCGGACTGTCTCTCCCTCCGGGACGGGGCTCTGATCCTGTCCCAGGGTTTTGGTGTCCCCAATGATGTCCCCCATGATGTCCCCAGTGTCCCCAATGTCCCCAGATGTCCCAGACTCGGACCGTCTCTCCCTCCGGGACGGGGCGCTGATCCTGGGATGGTTTTGGTGTCCCCATTCATGTCCCCAATGTCCCCAATGTCCCCAATGGTGTCCCCAGATGTCCAGACTCGGACCGTCTCTCCCTCCGGGACGGGGGCTCTGATCCTGTCCCAGGGTTTTGGTGTCCCCATTGATGTCCCCAGTGGTGTCCCCATTGATGTCCCCAATGTCCCCAGTGGTGTCCCCAATGTCCCCAATGTCCCCAGATGTCCAGACTCGGACCGTCTCTCCCTCCGGGACGGGGCTCTGATCCTGTCCCGCCTGGAGCCCAACGACTCCATGGTTGCTCAGTGCGAGGCCTCCAACGTCCACGGGCGGCTCCTGGCCAACGCCTTCATCTACGTCGTGGGTGAGTCGCCCCAAAAAAAACCCCAAAAACACCCCAAAAACACCCCAAAATGCCCCTAAACACCCTAAACCCCCAAATCCCCTAAAACCCCAAAAACACCCTAAAACCCCGAAATCCCCTAAAACCCTCCAGGACCCTCCCAAGAGCTGCTCAATGTCCCCCCAAAACCCCCAAACACCCTAAAACCCCCCAAAATACCCTAAAACCCTCAAATCCCCTAAAACCCCCCAAAATCTGCTCAATGTCCCCCCAAAACACCCCCAAGTCCCTAAAACACTCTAAAACCCCCCAAACACCCCAAATCCCCTTAGACCCTCCAGGACCCTCCCAAGATCTGCTCAATATCCCCCCAAAACACCCCAAATCCCCTAAAACCCCCCAAAATACCCTAAAACCCTCAAATCCCCTAGAACCCCTGGGAACCTCCCCTAAAATCTGCTCAGCATCCCCCAAAACGCCCCAAAATCTGCTCAATTCCCCCTGGGACCCTCCCCTGGGATGGATTTTCAGAACCCCAGGGATGGAATTTGGGGTCCTGGGAATGGAATTTTGGGATCCCAGGGATGGAATTTGGGGTCCCAGGATGGATTTTGGGGTCCCGGGGATGGATTTTTTGGATCCTGGGGATGGATTTTGGGGTCCTGGGGTTGGATTTTGGGGGCCTGGGGATAGATATTGGGGTCCCGGGGATGGATTTTGGGGTCCTGGGGATGGATTTTGGGATCCTGGGGATGGATTTTGGGATCCTGGGGATGGATTTTGGGCTCCTGGGGATGAATTTTGGGATCCCAGGGATGGAATTTGGGGTCCTGGGGATGGATTTTGGGATCCCAGGATGGATTTTGGGGTCCTGGGGAAGGATTTTGGGATCCTGGGGATGGATTTTGGGGTCCCGGGGATGGATTTGGGGTCCCTGACCCCCCGAACCCCCCAGAGCTGCCGGTGCAGATCCTGACCCCGGACTCGGAGCTCTACACGTGGTGGAGAACCAGACGGCGTTCCTGCACTGCCGCGCCTTCGGGGCCCCCGCGCCCGCCGTGGAGTGGTGAGAGACCCCAGACCCAAATACCCCAAAATCTGATCAAATCCCCCCAAAATCTGCTCAGGACCCCCAGCCCCCGTTTGAGCTCAGTTTTTGCCCCTGTTTGATCTCAGTTTTGCCCCTGTTTTGATTTCGGTTTTTGCCCCTGTTTGATCTCAGTTTTGCCCCTGTTTGATTTCGGTTTTGCCCCTGTTTGATCTCGGTTTTTTGCCCCTGTTTGATCTCAGTTTTGCCCCTGTTTGATCTCAGTTTTGCC
>CM069700.1:643914-671764 GCA_036010785.1 Ammospiza maritima maritima | reverse complement strand
TGGGGATTTGGGGTGGGGGTCTTGGGATTCAACTCAGTGCGACCAATCCACCTCAACCCAACTCAATTCTACCCAACTCAACCCAACTCAACTCAATCCAACTAATCCAACTCAACCCAGCTCAACCCAACTCAATTCTACCCAACTCAACTCAATTCTACCCAACTCAATCCAACTAATCCAACTCAACCCAGCTCAACCCAACCCATCCCAACTCAACTCAACCTAACTCAGCCCAACCCAACTCAACCCAATCAACCCAACCCAACTCAACCTATCCCAGCTCAATTCACCTCAACCAATCCAACCCATCCCAACTCAACTCAACCAATCCAACTCAACTTGACCCATCCCAATTCAACTCAACTAACCCAACCCAATCCAACCCAACTTAACCCAGCTCAGTTCAGCTCAACCAGTCCAACCCAACTTGACCCATCTGAACTCAATCTAACCCAATCTCAGTTCAACTCAACCCAACCAATCTGACCCATCCCAACTCAACCCAACCCAAACCATCCCAACTTGACCCATCCCAACTCAACTCAACTAATCCAACTCAACCAATCCAGCCCACCCCAACCTGACCTATCCAAACTCAACCCAACCCAACCAATCTGACCCAACCCAACTCAACTCAACCCGGCCCTTCCATCTCCCCAGGTCCGCGCCTTCGGCCCCGGTCTCCAGGGGGGCCTGGCGGGGGTTCCGGCCCCGTTCACCATCGACACCAAAGGCGCCGGCACGGGCGGTTTGGGGCTGACCGTGGAGGGGCCCTGCGAGGCCAAAATCGAGTGCCAGGACAACGGCGACGGCACCTGCTCCGTGTCCTACCTGCCCACTGAGCCCGGCGACTACAACATCAACATCCTCTTCGCCGGCGCCCACATCCCCGGCTCGCCCTTCCGCGCGCCGATCCGGCCCAAGTTCGACCCTTCCAAGGTCACCTGCGAAGGGCCGGGGTTGGAGAAGGCCACGGCCGGGCAGCCGGGGCGCTTCCGCGTGGACTGCAGCCGGGCGGGCACGGCCGAGCTCACCATCGGCATCGCCTCCGAGGCCGGGGGCGCGCAGCCGACGTCAGGGTGGAGGAGAACGGCGACGGCATCTACACCATCGCGTACACGCCGCGCAGCGCCGGCGTGCACACCGTCACCGTGGAGTACGGCGGGCAGCCCGTGCCGCACTTCCCCAGCACCGTGCGCGTGGAGCCCGCGCCCGCCGCCGTGGATACGAGCGGCATCAAGGTGTACGGGCCCGGCGTGGAGGGGAAGGGTGAGTTTGGGGTGCGGGGCAAGGGTTGGGGTGGGGGTTGTTGGGTTGGGTTGCGTTGGAAAAGGATGGGATGGGTTGGGTTGGGTTGGCTGGGTGGCTAGGATGACTTGGGATGGGTTGGGTTGTGTTCAGTTCAGTTGGCTTTGGTTGGGTTGAGTTGGGTTTGGAGGATTTGAGTTGGGATGACTTGGGTTGGGTTGTGTTGGAAGAGGATGGGATGAGTTGGGTTAAATTGGGTTGATTGGGATGAATTGGGTTGAGTTGTGTTCGGTTCAGTTGGGTTTGATTGGGTTGGGTTGTGTTGAGCTGGATTTGGGCAAGTTGAGTTTGGATGGGTTGGGTTGGGTTGTGTGGGAAGAGGATGGGCTGGGTTGAGTTAAGTTGAATTGTGTTCAGTTTAGTTGGGTTGGCTTGAGTTGAGTTTTGTTTGGATGAGTTCAGTTGGGATGAGTTGAGTTGGGTCGGGTTGAGTTGGAAGAGGATGGAATGGGTTGGTTTGAGTTAGGTTGACTGGGATGAATTGAGTTGGGTTGGTTGGGATAAATTGAATTGGGTTGACTTGAGTCAGGTTCAGCTGAGTTTGGTTGGGATGATTTGGGTGGAATTGAGTTGGGATGAATTGAGTTGGGTTGGGATGAGTTGAGTTGGGTTTGGACGAGTTGGGTTGGGATGAGTTGAGTTGGGTTTGGACGAGTTGAGTTGGGATGAGTTGCGTTGGGTTGTGTTGGAAGAAGATGGGACAGGATGGGTTTGGTTGAGTTGAGTTGGTTGAGTTGAGTTGTGTTCAGTCGAGTTTGGTTGGGTTGGGATGATTTGCGTGGAGTTGAATTGGTTTAGGTTGGTTGGGTTGAGTTGGGTTTGGATGAACTGAGTTGGATTGACTTGAGTTGGGTTGAGTTGGGTTGGGGTGATTTGGGTGGATTTGAGTTGGGTTCAGTTGGGTTGGGGTGATTTGGGTGGATTTGAGTTGGGTTCAGTTGGGTTTGGTTGGGTTGGGGTGATTTGGGTGGATTTGAGTTGGGTTCAGTTGGGTTTGGTTGGGTTGTGTTGGGTTGGTTTGGGTTGGAAGAAGACCCCACTGACCCCGTTTGCCCACCCCAGCCGTGTTCCGCGAGGCCGTGACCGAGTTCGAGGTGGACGCTCGGGCCGTGTCCAAGGCCGGCGGCCCCCTGGTCAAGGCCTTGGTGTCCAACCCCTCCGGGAACGTCACCGAGACCTTCGTGGAGGACCGGGGTGACGGCACCTACCACGTGGAGTACACGCCCTACGAGGAGGGTGAGCGCCCGGGGGTTTGGGGATTTTGGGGTGATTTTGGGGAATTTTGGAGAATTTTGGGGCCATGGGGGGATGTTGAGGGTTTTGGGATATTCTGAGGGATTGTGAAGGTTTTTTGGGATTATGAGGGATTTTCGGGCACTCCCAGTGAATTTGGAGGGATTTTGGTGGATTTGAGAGGATTTTGGAGCATTTTGGGGAGATTTTGGAACATTTTGGGGGCTTTGGGGGAATTTTAAGGGATTTTGAGAGACTTGGGTGGTTTTTTATAGGTTTGTGAGGTTTTGAGGGATTTGGCAGGATTTTTGAGCAACTTGAGGGATTTTGAGGGGATTTCTGGTGGGTTTTAGGTGGTTCTAAGGGATTTTTTGTGGACTCTGGGTGGGGTTTGGTGGCATTTGGGGTGACCCTCTGCCCCCCCAGGCCTGCACAAGGTGGACGTGACCTACGGGGGGTCCCCGGTGCCGCTGAGCCCGTTCCGTGTCCCCGTCACCGAGGGCTGTGACCCCACCCGGAGTGCGCGTGCACGGCCCCGGCATCCAGAGCGGCACCACCAACCAGCCCAACAAATTCACCGTGGAGACCCGGTGAGAGCCCCGAGACCGACGGGAACCCCCAAAATCCTGAGGGGAATCCTCGGAATCCCAGTGGGAATCCCCAGAATTCCAGTGGGAATTCCCGAAATCCCAACGGGAAACCCCAAAATCCCACCGAGAATCCCCAAAATCCTGAGGGGAATTCCCGAAATCCCAACGGGAAACCCCAAAATCCTGACAGGAATCCCCAAAATCCCAACGGGAACCCCCAAAATCCCATTGAGAATCCCCAAAATCCTGAGGGGAATCCTCGGAATCCCAGTGGGAATCCCCAAAATTCCAGTGGGAATTCCCGAAATCCCAACGGGAAACCCCCAAATCCTGACAGGAATCCCCAAAATCCCAACGGGAACCCCCAAAACCCCATTGAGAATCCCCAAAATCCTGAGGGGAATCCTCGCAATCCCAATGGGAATCCTCAATATCGCAACGGGAATCCCCAAAATTCCAGTGGGAATCCCCAAAATCCTGTCAGGAATTTTCAAAATCCCGACGAGAATTCCCAAAATCCCGATGAGAAATCCCAAAATCCTGATGGGAATTCTCAAAATCCCAATGAGAATCCCCAAAATCCCGATGGGGATCCCCAAAATCCTGACAGGAATTTTCAAAATCCCGACGGGAATTCCCAAAATCCCAATGAAAAATCCCAAAATCCTGACGGGAATCCTCAAAATCTTGGCTGGAATTCCCCAAAATCCCAATGGGAATCCCCAAAATCCCAATGCGAATTCCCAAAATCCTGATGGGAATCCCCAGAATCCTGATGAGAAATCCAAAATCCTGACAGGAATCCCCAAAATCTTGGCTGGAATTCCCCAAAATCCCAACAGGAACCTTCCAAATCCTGTTGGGAATTCCCAAAATCTCAATCTCCTCCTCCCACACTGCCTCAACTCCCTTTATTCCCCAACCCTCACCCCGATGACCCCAAAAATCCATTTTTCTCCCTCAACCCCAAATCTGATTTTACCCCCAAATCTCTCCCTCCCATGACCCCAAATCCCATTTTCCCCCCAAATCTCCCTCTCCATGACCCCAAATCTCCCATCCCATAACCCCAATCCCATTATTTCAGTGGGGCCGGCACAGGGGGCTGGGCCTGGCTGTTGAGAGTCCCTCCATGACCCCAAACCCCATTTTACTCCAAATCCCACAACCAAACCCCGTTATTTCAGTGGGGCCGGCACAGGGGGGCTGGGCCTGGCCGTGGAGGGTCCCTCCATGACCCCAAACCCCAAACCTCATTATTTCCCATAACCCAAACCCCAAATCCCATAACCAAACCCCGTTATTTCAGTGGGGCCGGCACAGGAGGCCTCGGCCTGGCCGTGGAGGGTCCCTCCATGACCCCAAACCCCAAATCCCCAAACCCCATTATTTCCCATAACCAAACCCCGTTATTTCAGTGGGGCTGGCACGAGAGGGCTGGGCCTGGCCGTGGAGGGTCCCTCCATGACCCCAAACCCCATTTCCCCATCCCATAACCCCATTATTTCCCATAACCCCAATCCCCTTCCCCATGATCCCAATCCCATTATTTCCGGGGGGCCGGCACAGGAGGCCTCGGCCTGGCTGTTGAGGGTCCCTCCATGACCCCAAACCCCATTTCCCATAACCAAACCCCATTATTTCCCATAACCAAACCCCGTTATTTCGGGGGGCAGGCACAGGAGACCTCGGCCTGGCCGTTGAGGGTCCCTCCATGACCCCAAACCCCAAACCCCATTATTTCCCATAACCAAACCCCATTTCCCATAACCAAACCCCATTATTTCCCATAACCAAACCCCATTATTTCCCATAACCAAACCCCATTATTTCAGGGGGCTGGCACAGGAGACCTCGGCCTGGCTGTTGAGGGTCCCTCCATGACCCCAAACCCCAAACCCCATTATTATTTCCCATAACCAAACCCCATTATTTCCCATAACCAAACCCCGTTATTTCGGGGGGCAGGCACAGGAGACCTCGGCCTGGCTGTAGAGGGTCCCTCCATGACCCCAAACCCTACTTCCCATTATTTCCCATAACCAAACCCCATTATTTCAGGGGGCCGGCACAGGAGGCCTGGGCCTGGCTGTAGAGGGTCCCTCCATGACCCCAAACCCCAAACCCCATTATTATTTCCCATAACCAAACCCCATTATTTCAGGGGGGCCGGCACAGGAGGCCTGGGCCTGGCTGTTGAGGGTCCCTCGGAGGCCAAGATGTCGTGCACGGACAACAAGGACGGCAGCTGCTCCGTGGAGTACATCCCCTACGAGCCCGGCACCTACAGCCTCAACGTCACCTACGGTGGCCACCAGGTCCCCGGTGAGCACCCCCTAAATCCCATTTCCCCCCAAACCCCACCCCTAAATCCCATTTTCCCCCCACCCCACACCCCCTAATTCCCATTTTTTCCCCCCCAAACCCCATCCCACACCCCTAATTCCCGTTTCCCCACACCCCTAATCGCGGATTTCCGCAGGGAGCCCGTTCCAGGTGCCGGTGTCGGACGTGGTGGACGCGTCCCGGGTGACCTGCGGGGGTCCCGGGCTCACCCCCGGCCACGTCCGGGCCAACGTCCCCCAGACCTTCACCGTGGACACCTCCAAGGCCGGCGTGGCCCCGCTGGACATCAAAGTGCAGGGCCCCAAAGGTCAGCAGGGGGAATTTGGGGGGTTTTGGAGGGGGATTTGTGGGATTTTGTAAGATTTTGGGTACGTCCTGTAGGATTTTGGGGCACTATGGGGGATTTTGGGGCACCTTGTGGGGTCTTGGTGCCCCCTGTGGGGCTTTTGGGGCACCCTATGGGGCCACCTCATACTCCCTTTTAATGATTTCTATACCACCCTGCACTGACTTTCATGTTACTCTATGTTTTTTTAACCCATCCCACAACACCCCAACCTCTCTTAACCCTCTTGAACCCCCCAAATCCCCAAAAAAACCCCCAAAAATCCCATAAAATCCCATAAGAACCCCAACCTCCCGTAACCCTCTTAAAACCCCCCAAACCCCAAAAAACCCCCATAAAAACCCCAAAAAAACCCATAAACCCCCCCCAAAAAAACCATAAAACCCCATAAAAACCCCCCAAAACCCCTAAAAACCCCATAAAATTCCATAAAAACCCCAACCTCCCTTAACCCTCTTGAACCCACTCCAAACCCCAAAAAAACACCCAAAAACCCCAAAAAAACCCCCCAAAATTCCCCCAAAAAACCCAAAAAAACCCGCATAAACCCCCCCGATAAACCCATAAAAACTCCAAAAAACCCATAAAACTCCATAAAAACCCCATAAAACCCGAATAAAAAAACCCTAAAACCCACAAAAAAAACCCCCAACAAAACCCATAAAAACCCCATAAAACCCCCAAAAAACCCCATAAAACCCCCAAAAAACCCATAAAAACCCCAAAAAAACCCCATAAAAACCCCATTTCCGCCCTCAGGCGTGCTGGAGCCCGTGGACGTGGCCGACAATGGCGATGGCACCCAGCGCGTGTCCTACGTCCCGTCCCGTGAGGGAACCTACAACATCTCCGTGCGCTACGGAGACCAGGAGGTGCCGCGCAGGTGCGCCCGGGGGACGTTTGGGGTGTCACCCCGGGGTGTTTTGGGGTGTCCTGACCCCAAAATTCCTCCCTAAAGCCCTTTCAAGGTGAAGGCGCTGCCCACGCACGACGCCAGCAAGGTGCGGGCGAGCGGCCCCGGGCTCAACACCACGGGGGTGCCGGCCAGCCTGCCCGTGGAGTTCACCATCGACGCCAAGGATGCCGGCGAGGGGCTGCTGGCTGTGCAGATCACGGTGCCCGCGGGGTTTTGGGGTCTTTAGGGGGTGGGATTTGGGGTTTTTGGGGGGTTTGGGGGAGGTGGGGAGGGTTGGAGCGAGGTGGGTTTGGTGGCGCGGTTGGGATTTGTCAGGCGGGTCGGTGGTGGAGGTGGGAGGTTTTGTGTGCTGGTGGTCATAAAGCTGCCACACAGTTCCTAATTCCAAAGTTTTCCTCAAAAGCACCATTCCACATTCCTGGTTTTTTACACCCAAACCCACACCACATCCCCTAAATCCAGGTTTTTCCCCTCAGGATCCTGAGGCAAACCCAAGAGAGCATGACCGCACCCGGGAGCTCTGGGTTTCTTTTTCCCAGCCCAGATTTCCATTTTTCCACTCCTTAAACAGCAGAATTCTCATTCTCATCTCACCAACTGCTCAAATTCCCATTCTCACCTCACCAATGGCCAAAATTCCAACTTTTTCCCCTCAGGAAAAGCTTTTTCCCCTCAGGATTCTGAGGGGAAATCTCAAGGGAGCTTGACCTCACCCGGGAGCTCTGGGATCTTTTTTCCCAGCCCTAAAATCCAGCCCCACACCCCAAAAACTGCCCAAATTCCCATTTTCCACCTCCCAGCCACCAGAATTCCCATTCTCACCTCACCAATGGCTGCAATCTAAAACTTTTCCCCTCAGGAAAAAACTTTTCCCCTCAGGATTCTGAGGGGAATCCCTACAGAGCATGACCCCACCTGGGAGCTCTGGGACCCTTTTTCCCAGCCCAGATTTCCATTTTTCCACTCCTTAAACAGCAGAATTCCCATTCTCATCTCACCAACTGCCCAAATTCCCATTCTCACCTCACCAATGGCCAAAATTTCCCAATTTTTCCCCTCAGGAAAAACTTTTTCCCCTCAGGATTCTGAGGGGAAATCTCAAAGGAGCATGACCTCACCCAGGAGCTCTGGGATCCTTTTTCTGAGCCAAATTTCCCATTTTTCCATCTCTCAACCACCAAAATTCCCATTCTCACCTCACCAACTGCCCAAATTCCCATTCTCACCTCACCAATGGCTGAAATTCTAACTTTTTCCCTTCAGGAAAATGTTTTTCCCCTTAGGATCCTGAGCGCAAACCCAAGGGAGCATGACTCCACCCTTGGGGGTGGAGCTTGGGGATCCTTTTTCCCAGCCCTAAACTCCAACCCCACACCCCAAAACTGCCCAAATTCCCATTCTCACCTCACCAATGGACGAAATTCCCTCTTTTCCCCCTCAGGATCCCGAGGGGAAGCCCAAGAAAGCCTCGATCCGGGACAATCAGGACGGCACCTACACCGTGTCCTATGTGCCGGACATGACTGGCCGCTACACCATCCTCATCAAATACGGGGGGGATGAGATCCCCTATTCCCCCTACCGCATCCGGGCCGTGCCCACCGGCGACGCCAGCAAGTGCACGGTCACCGGTGAGCCCCGAAACGGGGGAAAACCCCCAAAAATTGGGAGGAAACACCTCAAAAATGGGGATAAAACCACCCCAAAAACTACAGGGGAACCCCCCCCAAAATGGGGGATACCACCTCAGGAATGGGAGAAACCACCGCGAAAACCCCCTCAGGAATGGTGGGGGGGCACAACCCTGCTGGGAAAGGGGCACGGCTGCACTGAGGGGGGAATGGGGATTTTTGGGGGTGTTTTGGGGGATTTTGGGGGGTTTGGGGGGTTTTGGGGGTCTCACGGCTTTGTCTCACTGGATTTCTTGCTTCTCTGCCCACCCCACCCCACGCCCACCCCCCCACGCCCACCCCCCCCCCCCCCACGCTGTAGTTTCCATCGGAGGTCACGGCTTAGGTAAGAGCACGGCTTGGTTTGGTGGGGGGGGAGCATGGCCAAAACCCCCCCTTTGCACCCCAAAATCGAGCCCCCTTCGCACCCCAAAAATGGCCCTGCATGAGGGGAAGGGGGGGGAAACAGGGGAGGGGGTGAGGGTTGGGTTGGGAGGGGGTTTGGGGTGGGAGGAACCCGAGTTAAATGATGGGGAACCCCCAAATTAATGATGGGAGAGCCCCATGATCTCAGTTAATGAAGGGCCCCCCCCCTCCAGTTTAATGATGGGGACCCTCCAAAATTAGTATTGGGACATCTCCACGATCTTAATTAATGAAGGGACCCCTCAAAATTAATGATGGAGATCCCCCAAAATTAATGATGGGAGACTCCCATGATCTCAATTAATAATGGGGACCCTCCAAAATTACTGATGGGAGACCCCCATGATCCCAATTAATGAAGGGACCCCCCCCAAATTAATGATGGGAGACCCCCATGACTTCAGTTAATGAGAAACCCCCCCCCAATTTAATGATGTAGGACCCCAAACTCAATTAATGATGGGACCCCCAAAATTAATGATGGGAGACCCCCATGACCTCAGTTAATGAGAAACCCCCCCCAATTTAATGATGTAGGACCCCAAACTCAATTAATGATGGGACCCCCCAAAATTAATGATGGGATCCCGTTTCGGGGCCACCAAAGGGGTCCCACCATGGTGACCCCAAAGGCTCCTTTATGGGGCCACCAAAGGGACCCCATTCTGGTGACCCCAAATAGGTCCCGTTTTGGGGTTCCTGGTCCTGTTTTGGGGTTCCCAATGGGTTTCTGTTCAAGATGTCCCCAAATGGGTCCTGGTTTGGGGTTCCTGGCCCCATTTTGAAGTTCCCAGTCCCATTTTGGGGTTCCCAGTCCCGATTTGGGGTTCCTGTTCCAGATGTCCCCAAATGAGTCCCATCTTGGGGTTCCCAGCCCCATTTTGGGTTTCTGGCCCCATTTTGGGGTTTCTGGCCCAATTTTAGGGTTCCCTGTCCCAATTTGGGGTTTCTGTTCGAGATGTCCCCAAATGGTTCCCATTTTGGGATTCCTGGCCCCATTTTGGGATTCCTGGCCCCATTTTGGGATTCCTGGCCCCATTTTGAGATTTCTGGTCCTGTTTTAGGATTCCTGGTCCCATTTTGGGATTTCTAGTCCCGATTTGGGGTTCCTGTTCCAGATGTCCCCAAATGTCCCCAATCCTGGTTTGGGGTTCCTGACCCCCATTTTGGGTTCCTGACCCCATTTTGGGATTCCTGTCCTTGTTTTGGGGTTCCCATTGGCTTCCTGTTCCAGATGTCCCCAAATGTGTCGCATTTTGGGGTTCCCAATTCCATTTTGGGATTTCCAGCCCCATTTTGGGGTTTCTGGACCCATTTCTGACCCCCATCTCCCATAGGTCCAGGCCTGGGCCCCACGATCCAGCTCGGGGAGCAGACCCTGATCATGGTGGCCCCATTTTGGGATTTCTGTCCCCATTTTGGGTTCCTGACCCCCATTTTTGGGATTTCTGACCCCCATTTTTGGGATTCCTGGCCCCATTTTGGGGTTCCTGACCCCCGTCTCCCTCAGGACCCGGCCTGGGCCCCACGATCCAGCTCGGGGAGCAGACCCTGATCACGGTGGCCCCGATGGGTCCCATTTTTGAGATTTCTGTCCCCATTTTGGGTTCCTGACCCCCATTTTTGGGGTTCCTGACCCCATTTTGGGGTTCCTGACCCCCATTTTTGGGATTTCTGACCCCCATTTTTGGGGTTCCTGGCCCCATTTTGGGGTTCCTGACCCCCGTCTCCTTCAGGACCCGGCCTGGGCCCCACGATCCAGCTCAGGGAGCAGACCCTGATCATGGTGGCCCCAATGGATCCCATTTTGGGATTTCTGGCCCCATTTTGGGGTTCCTGACCCCATTTTTGGGGTTCCTGACCCCCGTCTCCCTCAGGACCCGGCCTGGGCCCCACGATCCAGCTCGGGGAGCAGACCCTGATCACGGTGGACGCCAAGGCCGCGGGCAAGGGCAAGGTGACGTGCTCGGTGTGCACCCCCGACGGCTCCGAGGTGGACGTGGACGTGGTGGAGAACCCCGACGGCACCTTCGACATCTTCTACACCGCGCCCCAGCCCGGCAAATACGTCATCTGCGTCAGGTTCGGGGGAGAGCACATCCCCAACAGCCCCTTCCAGGTCATGGTGAGTCAGAAATGGGGTAAGAATGGGGAAAATGGGGGAAAAATGGGAAAAAAACGGGTTAAAATGGGGATTTATAGAGACAAATCTGGGATCTGTGTCAGGTTCGGGGGGGAGCACATCCCCAACAGCCCCTTCCAGGTCATGGTGAGTCAGAAATGGGGGAAAACGGGGAGGAAATGGGGTAAGAATGGGAAAAATGGGGAAAAAACGGATAAAAATGGGGATTATAGAGACAAATCTGGGATCTGTGTCAGGTTCGGGGGAGCACATCCCCAACAGCCCCTTCCAGGTCATTGTGAGTGAGAAATGGGAAAAATGGGGTAAAATTGGGGAAAAATGGGAAAAAAAACGGGTAAAAATGGGGATTATAGAGACAAATCTGGGATCTGTGTCAGGTTCGGGGGGAGCACATCCCCAACAGCCCCTTCCAGGTCATGGTGAGTCAGAAATGGGGGAAAACAGGGAGGAAATGGGGAAAATGGGGTAAAAATGGGAAAAATGGAGGTAAAAATGGGGAAAAATGGGAAAAAACAGGGTAAAAATGGGGATTATAGAGACAAATCTGGGATCTGTGTCAGGTTTGGGGGGCAGCACATCCCCAACAGCCCCTTCCAGGCCATGGTGAGTCAGAAATGGGGAGAAATGGGGAGGAAATGGGGGAAAAACAGGGTGAAAATGGGGAAAAAAATGGAGAGAAAATGGGGTAAAAATGGGGAATTTTGTGTGGTTTGGGGGGAGCACATCCCCAACAGCCCCTTCCAGGTCATGGTGAGTGGGAAATGTGTTGAAAATGGGGGAAAAACAGGGGAAAAGTAGGAAACAAAACAGGAAAAATGGGGAAAACAAGGAGAAAATGAGCAAAAAATGGGGGGGGAATCGAGGGAAAAAACGGGGGGGAAATGGGAAAAATCAAGGGGAAAATGGGAAAAACCAGGGAAAAATGGGGGAAACTTTGGGGGGAAATGGATGGAAGCAGGGAGTTTGGGGTGCAGAGGGGCCCTGGGGGTTTTTGGGGTGCTCTGACCCTCGGTGTCCCCCAGGCCACGGACCGGCCGCTGCTGGGGGTCAACGGGCTGGACATGGCCGGGCTGCGGCCCTTCGACCTCGTCATCCCCTTCACCATCAAGAAGGGCGAGATCACAGGTGAGGGGGACATCCTCCGTTTGGGGGCTGGGGGGGTCCCCAAAATTGGCCCAAAAATACCTCAAAACCAGCCCAAAAAAACCTCAAAACCCACCCCCAAAAATCAGCTCAAAACCTCCTCAAAACCAGCCCCAAAATACCTCAAAGTCAGCTCCAAAGTCAGCCCAAAAATACCTCAGTCAGCCCCAAAATTGGCCCAAAAATACCTCAAAGTCAGCTCCAAAATTGGCCCAAAAATACCTCAAAACCAGCCCAAAAAAACCTCAAAACCCACCCCCAAAAATCAGCTCAAAACCTCCTCAAAACCAGCCCCAAAATACCTCAAAGTCAGCTCCAAAGTCAGCCCAAAAATACCTCAGTCAGCCCCAAAATTGGCCCAAAAATACCTCAAAGTCAGCTCCAAAATTGGCCCAAAAATACCTCAAAACCAGCCCAAAAAAACCTCAAAACCCACCCCCAAAAATCAGCTCAAAACCTCCTCAAAACCAGCCCCAAAATACCTCAAAGTCAGCTCCAAAGTCAGCCCAAAAATACCTCAGTTAGCCCCAAAATTGGCCCAAAAATACCTCAAAGTCAGCTCCAAAATTGGCCCAAAAATACCTCAAAGTCAGCTCCAAAATCGGCCCAAAAATACCTCAAAACCAGCCCAAAAAAACCTCAAAACCCACCCCCAAAAATCAGCTCAAAACCTCCTCAAAACCAGCCCCAAAATACCTCAAAGTCAGCTCCAAAAATCAGCCCAAAAATACCTCAGTCAGCCCCAAAATTGGCCCAAAAATACCTCAAAGTCAGCCCCAAAATTGGCCCAAAAATACCTCAAAGTCAGCTCCAAAGTCAGCCCAAAAATACCTCAGTCAGCCCCAAAATTGGCCCAAAAATACCTCAAAGTCAGCTCCAAAGTCAGCCCAAAAATACATCAAAACCAGCCCAAAAATACATCAAAACCAGCCCAAAAATCAGCCCAAAAATACCACAGAACCAGCCCAAAAATCAGCTCAAAACCAGCCCAAAAATACCTCGAAGTCATCTCCAAAACTGACCCAAAATACATCAAAACCAGCCCAAAAATACATCAAAACCAGCCCAAAAATCAGCCCAAAAATACATTAAAACCAGCCCAAAAATTCCTCAAAAGCAGCCCAAAAACCAGCCCAAAAATTCCTCAAAAGCAGCCCAAAAACCAGCCCAAAAATACCACAGAACCAGACCAAAAATCTGCTCAAAACCAGCCCAAAAATACCTCGAAGTCATCTCCAAAACTGACCCAAAAATTCCTCAAAACCAGCCCAAAAATCATCCCAAAAATACATCAAAACCAGCCCAAAAATACATCAAAACCAGTCCCAAAATGAATCCAAACCAGCCCCAAAATGAATCCAAACCAGCCCAAAAATGAATCCAAACCAGCCCAAAAATGAATCCAAACCAGCCCAAGAAGTTCCCCAAAACCAGCCCAAAACTCAGCCCAAAATCACCTCCAAAATGTCCCCAACACCGGCCCTGGATCAGCCAAAACCGTTTCAAAACCACCCCAGAAACAGCCAAAAATCAGCCCAAAGGTACCTCTGGGTGTCCCCAAGGTGTCCCCAGGTGTCCCCAGGTGACCCCAGGTGACCCCAGGTGACCCGTGTGTCCCCAGGTGAGGTGCGCATGCCCTCGGGCAAGGTGCCCACTGCAGCCCCTCCCAGCTGTCCCCAGGTGTCCCCAGGTGTCCCCAGCAGTCCCAGGTGACCCCAGGTGACCCCAGGTGACCCCAGGTGCCCCGTGTGTCCCCAGGTGAGGTGCACATGCCCTCAGGCAAGGTGCCCACTGCAGCCACTCCCAGGTGTCCCCAAGTGTCCCCAGGTGTTCCCAGCAGTCCAGGTGACCCCAGGTGACCCCAGGTGTCCCCAGGTGTCCCCAGGTGTCCCAGGTGACCCCAGGTGACCCCAGGTGACCCCATGTGACCCCAGGTGACCCGTGTGTCCCCAGGTGAGGTGCGCATGCCCTCGGGCAAGGTGCCCACTGCAGCCACTCCCAGGTGTCCCCAAGTGTCCCCAGGTGTCCCCAGGTGTTCCCAGCTGTCCCAGGTGACCCCAGGTGACCCCAGGTGACCCCAGGTGACCCGTGTGTCCCCAGGTGAGGTGCGCATGCCCTCGGGCAAGGTGCCCACTGCAGCCACTCCCAGGTGTCCCCAAGTGTCCCCAGGTGTCCCCAGGTGTTCCCAGCTGTCCCAGGTGACCCCAGGTGACCCCAGGTGACCCCAGGTGACCCCATGTGACCCCAGGTGAGGTGCGCATGCCCTCGGGCAAGGTGCCCACTGCAGCCACTCCCAGGTGTCCCCAAGTGTCCCCAGGTGTCCCCAGGTGTCCCCAGCTGTCCCAGGTGTCCCCAGCAGTCCCAGGTGCTCCCAGCTGTCCCAGGTGTCCCCAGGTGTCCCCAGCAGTCCCAGGTGACCCCAGGTGCCCCGTGTGTCCCCAGGTGAGGTGCGCATGCCCTCGGGCAAGGTGGCCACCCCGGACATCACGGACAACAAGGACGGCACGGTGACCGTCAGGTTCGCGCCCAGCGAGGCCGGGCTGCACGAGATGGACATCCGCTGCGACAGCATCCACATCCCAGGTGCGGGATTTGGGGGGATTTGGGGGGAATTTGGGGAATTTTGGGGTGTCTGGAACCCAGGGGAGCAGCCGAGGTTTGGATTTGGGGGGTTTTGAGTGGGATTTTGGGGGGTTTTGAGTGGGGTTTTGGGGGATTCTGGCCGCACGAGATGGACATCCGCTGCGACAGCATCCACGTCCCTGGTGAGAATGGGGGGATTTGGGGGGTTTTGGGGGATTTTGGGGTGTCTGGAACCCAGGGGAGCAGCCAGGAGGGAGTTTTAGGGGCTTTTGGGGAGTTTGGCTGCACGAGATGGACATCCGCTGCGGCAGCATCCACGTCCCAGGTACGGGATTTTGGGGGGATTTTGGGGGATTTTGGGGGATTTCAGGGAGTGTTGGGGGTGTTTAGGGGGTTTTGAGTGGGATTTTGAGGTGGTTTGGGGTGGTTTTGAGGAGTTTTGGCCGCACGAGATGGACAGCCACTGTGACAGCATCCACATCCCAGGTACGGGATTTTGGGAATTTCTGGGAATTTGGGGGGATTTTGGGGGTTTTAGGAGAATTTGGGGGGTGTTTGGAACCCCCAGAGGAGCAGCTAGGAGTGAGATTTGGGGGAGTTTTGGGGAGTTTTGGCCGCACGAGATGGACATCCGCTGTGACAGCATCCACGTCCCAGGTGAGAACCAGGAATTTGGGGAATTTCTGGGAATTTTGGCGGATTTTGGGGATTTTGGGAACCCCAGGGGGAGCAGTCAAGGCTGGATTTTGGGGGGTTTGGGGGGATTTTGGGGTGGTTTAAGGGGTTTTGGCTGCGCAAGATGGACATCCGCTGTGACAGCATCCACGTCCCTGGTGCCAGGAATTTGGGGAATTTCTGGGAATTTTGGGGTGTTTGGGAAGTTTGGGGGTGTTGGGAACCCCAGGAGAGCAGCCAGGAGTGAGATCTGGGGGGTTTTGGGGGATTTTGGGGGGTTTTGAGTGGGATTTTGGGGTGGTTTTAAGGGGCTTTGGGTGCACGAGATGGACATCCGCTGCGACAGCATCCACATCCCTGGTGCGGGATTTGGGAAACTTCTGGGAATTTCTGGGAATTTTGGGGGCTGGGGTGGGATTTTGGGGGTTTTGGGCGGGATTTTGGGGGGTTTGGGTGGGATTTGGTGGGTTTTGGGGATGTCTGGGGGGTTTTGGGTGGGATTTTGGGGGTTTTGGGTGGGATTTGGTGGGTTTTGGGTGGGATTTTGGGGGTATTTGGTGGGTTTTGGGTGGGATTTGGTGGGTTTTGGGTGGGATTTTGAGGGTTTTGGGTGGGATTTTGAGGGTTTCGGGTGGGATTTGGTGGGTTTTGGGTGGGATTTTGAGGGTTTTGGGTGGGATTTTGAGGGTTTCGGGTGGGATTTGGTGGGTTTTGGGGGTGTCTGGGGGGTTTTGGGTGGGATTTGGTGGGTTTTAGGTGGGATTTTGGGGGGTTTTGGGGTGCACGAGATGGACATCCACTGCGACAGCATCCACGTCCTTGGTATGGAGGATTTGGGGAATTTTGGAATTTTTGGGGGATTTTGAGGTGTTTGGAACTGCCAGGGGAGCAGCCAGGAGTGAGCGTTGGGGGGTTTTTGGGGTCACTGTCACTGTGAGGGATCTGGTGACAGTCTGGGGACACTGTGGGGGGATCGAGGTGTCCCCTGACCCCCCAAATGTCCCCATTTGTCACCCCCCCAGGCAGCCCCCTGCAGTTCTATGTGCCTTACATCGCCTGGGCGTGGCTTTGGGGAGTTTTTTGGGGGTCACTGTCACTGTGAGGGATTTGGGGACACTTTGGGGACACCGTGGGGGGGTTGGGGTGTCCCCTGACCCCCCCAATGTCCCCATTTGTGTCCCCCCCAGGCAGCCCCCTGCAGTTCTACGTGGATTACGTGAACAGCGGCCACGTCACCGCCTACGGCCCCGGGCTGACCCACGGCACCGTCAACCGCCCGGCCACGTTCACCGTCAACACCAAGGACGCCGGAGAGGGTGGGACAGGGGACAGTGGGGACAGTGGGGACAGTGGGGACAGTGGGGACAATGGGGACATTGGGGACAGTGGGGACAATGGGGACATTGGGGACAGTGGGGACAATGGGGACAATGGGGGCAATGGGGACAGTGGGGACAATGGGGACACCTGGGGGGTCAGGGGACAATGGGGACATTGGGGACAATGGGGACAGTGGGGACAATGGGCTATCATCAACTGCCCGGCCACGTTCACCGTCAACACCAAGGACGCCGGAGAGGGTGGGACAGGGGACAGTGGGGACAGTGGGGACAGTGGGGACACTGGGGACACTGGGGACAATGGGGACACTGGGGACACCTGGGGGGTCAGGGGACAATGGGGACATTGGGGACAATGGGCTATCATCAACCGCCCGGCCACGTTCACCGTCAACACCAAGGACGCCGGAGAGGGTGGGACAGGGGACACTGGGGACAGTGGGGACAATGGGGACAGTGGGGACACTGGGGACACTGGGGACAATGGGGACATTGGGGACAATGGGGACATTGGGGACACCTGGGGACATTGGGGACAATGGGGACATTGGGGACAATGGGGACAATGGGGACATTGGGGACAATGGGGACATTGGGGACACCTGGGGACATTGGGGACAATGGGGACATTGGGGACACTGGGGACAATGGGGACATTGGGGACATTGGGGACACTGGGGACAATGGGGACATTGGGGACAATGGGGACAATGGGGACACCTGGGGGGTCAGGGGACAATGGGGACAGTGGGGACACTGGGGACAATGGGGACAGTGGGGACACTGGGGACATTGGGGACAATGCGGACAGTGGGGACAATGGGGACGCCTGGGGGGTCAGGGGACATTGGGGACACTGGGGACAATGGGGACATTGGGGACAATGGGGACATTGGGGATATTGGGGACACTGGGGACATTGGGGACAATGGGGACATTGGGGACAATGGGGACATTGGGGATGCTGAGGCATCATCAACCACCTGGTGGTTCACCGTCAACACCAAGGATACTGGAGAGGGTGGGACATTGCGGACACTGGGGACACCTGGGAACATTGGGGACACTGGGGCACGAGGAGACCCTGGGACACCTGGCCCTGTGTCCCTGGCCCTGTGTCCCCCGGGCTCTGTCCCTGACCCCGTTCCCAGGCTGTCCCTCACCCTGACCCCCCCGCTGTCCCCAGCTGTCCCCGTGTCCCCAGGGGGGCTGTCCCTGGCCATGGAGGGTCCCTGACCGTGTCCGTCTGTCCCCAGGGGGTCTGTCCCTGTCCTTAACTGTCCGTCTGTCCTTAGGGGGTCTGTCCCTGACCGTGTCCGTGTGTCCGTCTGTCCGCAGGCGGTCTGTCCCTGGCCATGGAGGATCCCTGACCGTGTCCCTGTGTCCCCAGGCTGTCCCTGACCGTGTCCGTGTGTCCGTCTGTCCTTAGGGGGTCTGTCCCTGGCCGTGGAGGGTCCCTGACCATGTCCCCATGTCCGTCTGTCCGCAGGTGGTCTGTCCCTGACCGTGGAGGGTCCCAGTCTGTCCCTGTGTCCCCAGTCTGTCCCTGACCGTGTCCGTGTGTCCATCTGTCCATAGGGGGTCTGTCCCTGACCGTGTCCGTCTGTCCGCAGGCGGTCTGTCCCTGACCGTGTCCGTGTGTCCGTCTGTCCGCAGGCGGTCTGTCCCTGGCCGTGGAGGATCCCTGACCGTGTCCCTGTGTCCCCAGTCTGTCCCTGACCGTGTCCGTGTGTCCGTCTGTCCGCAGGCGGTCTGTCCCTGACCGTGTCCGTGTGTCCGTCTGTCCGCAGGCGGTCTGTCCCTGGCCGTGGAGGATCCCTGACCGTGTCCCTGTGTCCCCAGTCTGTCCCTGACCGTGTCCGTGTGTCCGTCTGTCCGCAGGCGGTCTGTCCCTGACCGTGTCCGTGTGTCCGTCTGTCCGCAGGCGGTCTGTCCCTGGCCGTGGAGGATCCCAGGCTGTCCCTGTGTCCCCAGTCTGCCCCTGACCGTGTCCGTGTGTCCGTCTGTCCTTAGGGGGTCTGCCCCTGACCGTGTCCGTGTGTCCGTCTGTCCGCAGGCGGTCTGTCCCTGGCCATGGAGGATCCCTGACCGTGTCCCTGTGTCCCCAGTCTGTCCCTGACCGTGTCCGTGTGTCCGTCTGTCCACAGGCGGTCTGTCCCTGGCCGTGGAGGGTCCCAGGCTGTCCCTGTGTCCCCAGGCTGTCCCTGACCGTGTCCGTGTGTCCGTCTGTCCTTAGGGGGTCTGTCCCTGGCCGTGGAGGGCCCCTCCAAGGCCGAGATCAGCTGCCAGGACAACGGGGACGGCACCTGCTCCGTGTCCTACCTGCCCGTGCTGCCCGGGGACTACGGCATCGTGGTCAAGTACAACGACAAGCACATCGCTGGCAGCCCCTTCACCGCCAGGATCACGGGTAAAAACAGCAAAATCCGGGGAAAAAAACAAAAAAAAACCTGAAAAAATGAGAAAAAAATCCACAAAAACCCCCCCAAAAAAACCTCACCAAAAAACCCCCCAAAAGCCCTGACAAACACACCCGGGGTCACTGGCACATCGCTGGCAGCCCCTTCACCGCCAGGATCATGGGTAAAAACAGCAAAATCTGGGGGAAAATGAAAAAATCTGGGAAAAAAAACAAAAAAAAAAAAAGAAAAAATGAGAAAAAGATCCACAAAAACCCCCCAAAAAAAACTCACCAAAAAATCCCCTAAAAGCCCTGATAAACACACCTGGGGTCACTGGCACATCGCTGGCAGCCCCTTCACCGCCAGGATCATGGGTAAAAACAGCAAAATCCGGGGAAAAAATGAAGAAATCTGGGAAAAAAACAAAAAAAAACCTGAAAAAATGAGAAAAAAATCCACAAAAACCCCCCAAAAAAACTCACCAAAAAACTCCCCAAAAGCCCTGATAAACACACCCGGGGTCACTGGCACATCGCTGGCAGCCCCTTCACCGCCAGGATCACGGGTAAAAACAGCAAAATCTGGGGAAAAAATGAAGAAATCTGGGAAAAAAACGAAAAAAAACCTGAAAAAATGAGAAAAAAATGAGAAAAAAGTCCACAAAAACCCCCCAAAAAAACTCACCAAAAAACTCCCCAAAAGCCCTGATAAACACACCCGGGGTCACTGGCACATCGCTGGCAGCCCCTTCACCGCCAGGATCACGGGTGAGGAACACAGAATTGGGGAAAAAACACAAAAATTTGGGGAAAAACAAAAAAAACCCTGAAAAAAACTGAGAAAAAATGAGGAAAATCCCCAAAAAACCTGACCTGGGGTCACTGGCACATCGCTGGCAGCCCCTTCATGGCCAGGATCACGGGTGAGGAACACAGAATTGGGGAAAAAAACACAAAAATTTGGGGAAAAACAAAAAAAAAAAAAAAAAAAACCTGAAAAAAATGAGGAAAAAAACCACAAAAAAACCCAAAAAACTGACTGAAAACCTGACCTGGGGTCACTGGCACATCGTGGGCAGTCCCTTCACCGCCATGATCACAGGTAAAAATAGCAAAATCTGGGAAAAAACAAAAAATCTGGGGAAAAACTAAAAAAAAACTGAAAAACCCCCAAAAAATCTCTGAAAAAAACAGGAAGAAAACCCCAAAAAAACCTGTAAAAACCCCACCAAAAACCCGACCTGGGGTCACTGGCACATCGCTGGCAGCCCATTCACCGCCGGGATCACGGGTGAGGAACACAGAATTGGGGAAAAAACACAAAAATTTGGGGACAAACAACAAAAAAAAAAAAAAAAAAAAGAAAAAAAGAGAAAAAATGAGGAAAAAAACCACAAAAAACCCCAAAAAACTGATTGAAAACCTGACCTGGGTCACTGGCACATCGCTGGCAGCCCCTTCACCGCCAGGATCACGGGTGAGGAACAAAAATTGGAGAAAAAAACTGAAAAAAAACCCTTTAAAAATGAGAAAAATCCCCAAAAACGCTGCAAGAACGACCCCGCTGACCCCTGGGTGACCCCCTGACCCCTGGGTGACCCCCGTGTGTCCCCTGTGTCCCCTCAGGTGACGATTCCCTGCGCCAGTCCCACCTCAAGGTCGGCGCCTCGGCCGAGATCCCGCTGGACATGGGGGACATTGGGGACCTGAGCCAGCTCAGCGCCACCGTCACCGCGCCCTCGGGGCGGCGCGAGCCCTGCACGCTGAAACGGCTGAGGGACGGCCACCTGGGTGAGGGGACATTGGGGACATTGGGGACATTGGGGACATTGGGGACATGGAGCCCTGCACGCTGAAACGGCTGAGAGACGGCCACCTGGGTGAGGGGACATTGGGGACATCATTGGGGACATTGGGGACATTGGGGACATTGGGGACATGGAGCCCTGCACGCTCAAACGGCTGAGAGACGGCCACCTGGGTGAGGGGACATTGGGGACATTGGGGACATGGAGCCCTGCACGCTGAAACGGCTGAGGGACGGCCACCTGGGTGAGGGGACATTGGGGACACCATTGGGGACATTGGGGACATGGAGCCCTGCACACTCAAACGGCTGAGAGACGGTCACCTGCGTGAGGGGACATTGGGGACATCATTGGGGACATTGGGGACATTGGGGACATGGAGCCCTGCACGCTGAAACGGCTGAGGGACGGCCACCTGGGTGAGGGGACATTGGGGACACCATTGGGGACATTGGGGACATTGGGGACATGGAGCCCTGCACGCTGAAACGGCTGAGGGACGGCCACCTGGGTGAGGGGACATTGGGGACATTGGGGACATTGGGGACATTGGGGACATTGGGGACATGGAGCCCTGCACGCTGAAACGGCTGAGAGACGGCCACCTGGGTGAGGGGACATTGGGGACATCATTGGGGACATTGGGGACATTGGGGACATTGGGGACATTGGGGACATGGAGCCCTGCACGCTCAAACGGCTGAGAGACGGCCACCTGGGTGAGGGGACATTGGGGACATTGGGGACACCATTGGGGACATTGGGGACATGGAGCCCTGCACGCTGAAACGGCTGAGGGACGGCCACCTGGGTGAGGGGACATTGGGGACATCATTGGGGACATTGGGGACATGGAGCCCTGCACAACAGCCACCTTGGTGAGGGGACACTGCTGGGGACATCATTGGGGACACTGGGGACATTGTACCCTGTATCTCTGTCCCTGTACTCTCACTGTCCCTGTGTCCCTGTCCCCATGTGTGGCATGTCCCTGTCCCTGTGTGTGACATGTCCCTGTCCCTGTCCCCATGTGTGACATGTCCCTGTCCCTGTGTGTGACATGTCCCTGTCCCTGTCCCCGTGTGTGACATGTCCCTGTCCCTGTGTGTGACATGTCCCTGTCCCTGTCCCCATGTGTGACATGTCCCTGTCCCTGTGTGTGTGACATGTCCCTGTCCCCATGTGTGACATGTCCCTGTCCCCACAGGTATTTCCTTTGTCCCCCAGGAGGTGGGGGGGCACCTGGTCCATGTCACCAAGGGGGGACAGCCCCTGTCCCTGTGTCCCTGTCTGTGACATGTCCCTGTGTCCCCACGTGTGACACTTTTCTGTCCCCGCAGGCATTTCCTTTGTGCCCCAGGAGGTGGGGGAGCACCTGGTCCATGTCACCCGCGGGGGACAGCCCCTGTCCCTGTGTCCCTGTGTCCCTGTGTGTGAAATGTCCCTGTCCCTGTGTGTGTGACATGTCCCTGTCCCTGTGTCCCTGTGTGTGACATGTCCCTGTCCCTGTGTGTGTGACATGTCCCTGTCCCTGTGTCCCTGTGTGTGTGACATGTCCCTGTCCCTGTGTGTGACATATGCCTGTCCCTGTCCCCATGTGTGACATGTCCCTGTCCCTGTGTGTGTGACATGTCCCTGTCCCTGTGTCCCTGAGTGTGACATGTCCCTGTGTCCCCACGTGTGACACTTTTCTGTCCCCGCAGGCATTTCCTTTGTGCCCCAGGAGGTGGGGGAGCACCTGGTCCATGTCACCCGCGGGGGACAGCCGCTGCCCCGCAGTCCCCTGGCCGTCACCATCAGCCAGGCCGAGCTCGGGGACGCCTCGCGGGTGCTGCTGCGGGGCCCCGGCCTGAGCGAGGGCACCACGTTCCAGCCGGCCCAGTTCACCATCGACACCCGCCAGGCCGGTGAGACTGGGATGGACTGGGAGGGACTGGGACAGACCGGGAATGGCACTGGGAGGGGGTATGGGACACTGGGGACACTGGGAATGGCACTGGGGACACTGGGGGTGACTGGGACTGGGCCTGAGCGAGGGCACCACGTTCCAGCCGGCCCAGTTCACCATCGACACCCGCCAGGCCGGTGACACTGGGATGGACTGGGATGGACTGGGATGGACTGGGATGGACTGGGATGGACTGGGACGGACTGGGGACATCGGGAGGGGGTCTGGGGACACCATGAGGGGCTTTGGGGACAATGGAAGTGGCACTGGGGACACTGGCAGTGACAGGGACTGGGCCTGAGCGAGGGGCACTGGCAGTGACTGGGGTGGCACTGGGGCGGACTGGGGGCACTGGGATGGACTGGGAGCACTGGGAATGGCACTGGGAGGGGGTATGGGGACATTGGGGACACTGGGAATGGCACTGGGGACACTGACAGTGACAGGGACTGGGCCTGAGCGAGGGGCACTGGCAGTGACTGGGGTGGCACTGGGATGGACTGGGAGAGACTGGGAGAGACTGGGACGGACTGGGATGGACTGGGGACACCGGGAGGGGTCTGGGGACACCGGGAGGGGCTTTGGGGACAATGGAGGTGGCACTGGGGACACTGGCAGTGACAGGACTGGGCCTGAGCGAGGGGCACTGGCAGTGACTGGGGTGGACTGGGACGGACTGGGGGCACTGGGAGGGGGTTTGGGGACACTGGTTTGTACTGGGGGATTTGGGGTTTTGTTTTTGGGGTGGATTTTTTGGGGGCTTTTGGGGTCTGTCCTCACTCTGTGACCCCCCCCAGGGTACGGGGGCCTGAGCCTGTCCATCGAGGGATTTGGGGAGTTTTTAATGGGATTTTTTGGGGGATTTTTGGGGGTATTTTATGGTTTTTATGCAATATGGCAGATTTGGTGGTTTGAGGGTTTTTTGGGGTGGATTTTTTGGGGGTTTTTGGGGTCTGTCCTCACTCTGTGACCCCCCCCCCAGGGTACGGGGGCCTGACCCTGTCCATCGAGGGCTTTTTGGAATTTTTAATGAGGGTTTTGGGGTTTTTTTGGGGGTATTTTATGGTTTTTATGCAATATGGCAGATTTGGTGGTTTTGGGGTTTTTTTGGGGTGGATTTTTTGGGGGTTTTTGGGGTCTGTCCTCACTCTGTGACCCCCCCCAGGGTACGGGGGGCTGAGCCTGTCCATCGAGGGCCCCAGCAAGGTGGACATCACCACGGAGGAGCTGGAGGACGGCACGTGCCGCGTGTCCTACTGCCCCACCGAGCCCGGCAACTACATCATCTCCGTCAAATTCGGGGAGCAGCACGTGCCCGGTGAGAGCGGGGGGCACCGGGGGGCACTGGGGGCACTGGGAGGGGATTTGGGGACACTGGGGAGATTGGGGGGGCACTGGGGGGCACTGGGGGGCACTGGGAGGGGATTTGGGGACACTGGGAGGGACTGGGAGGGGATTTGGGGACACTGGGGGGGACTGGGAGGGGATTGGGGGGCACTGGGGGGATTTGGGGACACTGGGAGGGACTGGGAGGGGATTGGGGGGCACTGGGGGGGACTAGAGGGGCACTGGGGGGACTGGGAGGGACTGGAAGGAATGGGAGGGGATTTGGGGACACTGGGGGGGACTGGGAGGGACTGGGAGGGGATTTGGGGACACTGGGAGGGACTAGAGGGGCACTGGGGGGACTGGGAGGGGGTTTGTGGGGGACTGGGGGAGACTGGGGGGGACTGGGAGGGACTGGGAGGGGATTTGGGGACACTGGGGGGGACTGGGAAGGAATGGGAGGGGATTTGGGGACACTGTGGGGGTTTGTGGGGGACTGGGGGAGACTGGGGGGGATTTGGGGACCCTGGCAGGGACTGGGGGGATTTGGGGACACTGGGAGGAAAACGGGGGGGGGGGATTGGAAGGGACTGGGAGGGGGAGTGGGGACACTGGGAGGGAATTGGGGACACTGGGAGGGACTGGGAGGGGATTGAGAGAGACTGGGAGGGGATTTGGAGACACTGGGAAGGGATTGGGGGGGACTGGGGGGGACTGGGAACACCGGGGGGGACTGGGAGGGGATTTGGGGATACTGGGGGGGACTGGGAGGGACTGGGAAGGAATGGGAGGGGATTTGGGGACCCTGGGAGGAACGGGGGGGGGGGATTGGAAGGGACTGGGAGGGGGAGTGGGGACACTGGGAGGGACTGGGAGGACATTGAGGTACACCGGGAGGGGATTTGGGGGGCACTGGGAGGGACTGGGGGGGACTGGGAAGGACTGGGGGGGACTGGGAGGGGATTTGGAGATACTGGTTTGCACTGGGAGGGAACTGGGAGGGTGTCTGGGAACACTGGGAGGGGATTTGGGCGTACTGGGAGGGACTGGGAGGGACTGGGAGGGGATTTAAGGATACTGGGAGGGAACTTGGGGACACTGGGAGATACTGGGAGGAACTGGGAGGGGTTTGGGGACACTGGGAGGGACTGGGGGGGATTTGGGGACACTGGGAGGGGTTTGGGGGCACTGGGAGGGACTGGGGGGGTTCTGAACCTCAGAGGAATTCGGAGATTTTGGGGGGGGGGTTCTGGGGGAATTTGGGGGAGCTCTGGGGGTCCCAACTGACCCCAATCCCCCTCCCCAGGGAGCCCCTCCTGGGTGAGGGTGCCGGGGCTGGGGGAGCCTCATTTGGGCATTTTTGGGGGATTTTTGGGGGACTTTGGGGTCTGGTGGACTCTGAGGACTCCAGGATAATTTGGGAGGGTTTTGGGGGTTTTCTGGGGGTCCCGACTGACCCCAATCCCCTCCCCAGGGAGCCCCTCCTGGGTGAGGGTGCCGGGGCTGGGGGAGCCTCATTTGGGGCATTTTGGGGGGGGGGGGATTTTGAGGGTTCCGAACTCAGGGGAATTTGGGGATTTTGGGGGCGTTCTGAACTCGGGGAAATTCGGGGATTTTGAGGGAGCTTCTGGGAGAATTTGGGGGAGCTCTGGGGGTCCCGAGTGACCCCAATTCCGCCCCTCCCCAGGGAGCCCCTTCTCGGTGAAGGTGACGGGCGAGGGCCGGGTCCGTGAGAGCATCACCCGGCGGCGCCGCGCCCCCCCCGAGGCCAGCGTGGGCACCCCCTGCGACCTCAGCCTCAAAATGCCCGGTGAGGGTCGGGGGGGGCCTGGGGGGGTCCTGGGGGGGGGGGTTTGAGGGGATTTTGGGGGGTTTTGGGGGTCCTCAGGGGGTCCTGAGTGTCCTCATGGAGCCCCTGAGCATCCCTGCAGGTGTCCTGGGGGGGGTCTGGGGGTCCTGGGGGGGGGTCCTGGAGCGATTTTGGGGGGTTTTGGGGGTTCTTCAGGGGGTCCTGAGTGTCCTCATGGAGCCCCTGAGCATCCCTGGAGGTGTCCTGGGGGTCCTGGAGGGGGTTTTGGGGGAGTTTTGGGGGGTTTTGGGGGTTCTTCAGGGGGTCCTGAGTGTCCTCATGGAGCCCCTGAGCATCCCTGCAGGTGTCCTGGGGGTCCTGGCGGGGGGGTCCTGGAGCGATTTTGGGGGGTTTTGGGGGTCCTCAGGGGGTCCTGAGTGTCCTCATGGAGCCCCTGAGCATCCCTGGAGGTGTCCTGCGGGGGGTCTGGGGGTCCTGGAGCGATTTTGGGGGTTCTTCAGGGGGTCCTCAGGGGGTCCTGAGTGTCCTCATGGAGCCCCTGAGCATCCCTGGAGGTGTCCTGGGGGTCCTGGAGGGGTTTTGGGGGAGTTTTGGGGGGGTTTGGGGGTCCTCAGGGGGTCCTGAGTGTCCTCATGGAGCCCCTGAGCATCCCTGCAGGTGTCCTGGGGGGGGTCTGGGGGTCGTGGGGGAGTTTCGGGGGTCCTTGGGGGATTTTTGAGTGACCTGGGGGCGTTTTGGGGGTCCTGAGTGTCCCCCAGGGACCTTTGCTTGGCTTTTTTTCCCCCTTTTCTTTTTCTTTTTTCCTTTTTTTTTCCCCCTTTTTCCCCAGAACTTTCAGGTGACTGCGCAGGTGATCGGCCCCACATGGAACATTTCCCCTAAATAACCCCATTTTCCCCTAAATAATCCCATTTCCCCCCCAAATAATCCCATTTTTCCCCATTTTTTCCATTTTCCCCCCAGAACTCTCCATCTCCGATGTCGCAGCCCAGGTCACCGGTCCCACACTGATCATTTTTACCCCATTTTTACCCCATATTCCCCCAGAACTCTCATTTTTACACCATTTTCCCTGGTTTTTCCTCATTTCCCCCATTTTTCCCCCAGAGCTGTCCATCTTGGACATCGCCACACAGGAGACCAGTCCCGTATTGATCATTTTAACCCTAATAATTCCATTTTTTCCCTCATTTTTCCTCCAGAACTCTCCATCCTGGATGTCACGGCGCAGGTGGCCGGTCCCACACTGACCATTTCCCATAAATAACCTCATTTTTCCCCATTTTTTCCCCATTTTTCCCGTTTTTTACCCCATTTTCCCCCAGAGCTCTCCGTCTCAGACGTGACCGCACAGGTGACCAATCCCACACTGACCATTCCCCATAAATAACTCAATTTTTCCCCATTTTTCTCCCATTTTTCCCCCATTTCCCCCCAGAGCTCTCCATCTCGGACGTCACCGCGCAGGTGGCCGGTCCCACACTGACCATTCCCCATAAATAACTCAATTTTTCCCCATTTTTCTCCCATTTTTCCCCCATTTCCCCCCAGAGCTCTCCATCTCGGACGTCACCGCGCAGGTGGCCGGTCCCACACTGACCATGTCCCATAAATAACCCCATTTTTACCCCATTTTTCCCCCATTTTTCCCCCCAGAGCTCTCCGTCTCGGACGTCACCGCGCAGGTGGCCGGTCCCACACTGACCATTTCCCATAAATAACCCAAATAACCCCATTTTTACCCCATTTTTCCCCCATTTTTCCCCCCAGAGCTCTCCGTCTCGGACGTCACCGCGCAGGTGGCCGGTCCCACACTGACCATGTCCCATAAATAA
>CM069700.1:565850-643714 GCA_036010785.1 Ammospiza maritima maritima | reverse complement strand
GAGGGGGCTGCAGGTGAGACTGGGGAAACTGGGAGGGACTGGGAGGGGCTGCAGGTGAGACTGGGGAAGTGGGAGGGACTGGGAGGGGCTGCAGGTGAGACTGGGGGAACTGGGAGCACTGGGAGGGGATTTGGGGGGAGTGGGATGGGGTGGGAGGGACTGGGAGAGGAGTGGGGGGGAATGGGAGGGGATTGGGGGGACTGGGGACAGGACACTGGGGGGACTGGGAGGGACTGGGGCAAACTGGGATGGGTCTGGGGTCTCATTAACCCTTTCCCCCTGCACAGGCAGTGACCCGCGGTTGCGAGGGTCTCTGGGGGTCCCTAAGGAAGCTCTGGGGGGGTCTCTGGGGGTCTCATTAACCCTTTCCCCCCCTCACAGGCAGTGACCCGCGGCTGCGAGGGTCTCTGGGGTAGCTCTGGGATGGGTCTGGGGTCTCATTAACCCTTTCCCTCCCCGCACAGGCAGTGACCCGCGGCTGCGAGGCTCAGGAATTGTCTCTCCCGAGGGAGGCCGGGGGTCGCCGCGGGTTCCGTGTGGACCCCCGGGGGGTGGTCTCGGCCGTCACCCGCTTCTCGTTCGCCGACCTGGCGGGGCTGCGGCCGGGGGCGCGGCTGCTGCGCGTGGGGCGGCGCCCCCTCCCCACGGGAGACCCCCGGGGCTGCGGGAGCTGCTCCGGGGACCCTCGGGAGCGCTGACCCTGCTGCCCCCCGACCGCGACGGGCGGCCCAGGAGGTCAGGGGGGGTTTGGGGGGGAATTTGGGGGCGTTTTGAGGAGTTTGATATGAGGGGAATTTGGGGGGTTTGGGGGGAATTTGGGGGGGTTTTGAGGAATTTGATATGAGGGGAATTTGGAGGGTTTGTGGGGGAATTTGGGGGGGTTTTGAGGAGTTTGATATGAGGGGAATTTGGGGGGAATTTGGGGGGGTTTTGAGGAGTTTGATATGAGGAGAATTTGGGGGGGAATTTGGGGGGTTTTGAGGAGTTTGATATGAGGGAATTTGGGGGAATTTGGGGGGGTTTTGAGGAGTTTGATATGAGGGGAATTTGGGGGGGAATTTGGGGGGTTTTGAGGAGTTTGATATGAGGAGAATTTGGGGGGTTTGGGGGGAATTTGGGGGCGTTTTGAGGAGTTTGATATGAGGGGAATTTGGGGGGGTTTTGAGGAGTTTGATATGAGGGGAATTTGGGGGGTTTGGGGGGAATTTCGGGGGTTTTTGAGGAGTTTGATATGAGGAGAATTTGGGGGGTTTGGGGGGGGAATTTGGGGGGCTTTTGAGGAGTTTGATATGAGGGGAATTTGGGGAATTTGGGGGGGTTTTGAGGAGTTTGATATGAGGAGAATTTGGGGGGGAATTTGGGGGGGTTTTGAGGAGTTTGATATGAGGGGAATTTGGGGGGTTTTGAGGAGATTGATATGAGGAGAATTGGGGAATTTGGGGGGGTTTTGAGGAGTTTGATATGAGGGGAATTTGGGGGGAATTTGGGGGGGTTTTGAGGAGTGTGATATGAGGGGAATTTGGGGGGTTTGGGGGGAATTTGGGGGCTTTGATGTGGGGGGATTTAGGGGGGAATTTTGGGGGGTCTGCGGGGAGTTTGGGGGTTTAATATGGGGGGCAATGGGGGGATTTAGGAGGGAATTTTGGGCGGGGTTTGGGGGGTTTGATACGGGGGGAATGGGGGGGTTTGGGGGGAATTTAGGGGGTTTGATATGGGGGAATTTAGGGGGGAATTTTGGGGGTTTGATATGAGGGGAATGGGAGGTTTGGGGGGAATTTAGGGGGTTTGATATGGGGTGATTTTGGGGGGTTTTGGGGGGGGAATTTTGGGGGGTTTGGGGGGATTTAAGGAGGAATTTTGGGGGGTTTGAGGAGCTTGATATGGGGGGAGTGGGGGGGGTTTAGGGGAATTTGGGGGGTTTGGAAATGGGGGGTTTGGGGGGAATTTTGGGGGGTTTGATGGGGGGGATTTAGGGGGGAATTTTGGGGGGTTTGATATAGTGGGGGGCTCTGTGGGTCTGGGGGCTTGGAAATGGGGGGGAATGGGGGAAGCGGGAGGGATTTGGGGGGGGGTCTGGGCGTCATGGGGGGCGCTGAGAAGAATCTGGGGGATTTTGGGGGGCACAGGTGGGACTCCCCCCCATCCCTCATTGCCCCCCCGTTATTGCCCCCCAGGAGTTTCTCCGAGCTCTACGCGCTGTCCCTGGAGCAGGGCCGGGGCTCGGGGGGGGACCCCGGCCCTGGGGACCCCCCCGGGGACATCGGGGACAGCGACAGCGACTCGGGGGGGGGCGACAGCGACGGGGGGGGCCCGGGGGGGCTCCTGCTGACCCTGGATGAGGAGAGAACCCCCTTCCCCCCCGGGCCCCCCAGCCCCAAAAACACCAACGGAGCCGCCCCCAGCCCGTGAGTGACACCAGAACCCCCCCCCAAAATCCCCTCCTGGAACCCTAAAATCCACCCTGGGACCCCCCTAAATCCCACCTGGGACCCTCAAAATTCCATCCAGGGACACCCAAATCCCTCTGGAACCCCCCAAATCCTACCCTGGGAACCCCAAAATTCTCCCAGGAACCCCAAAATCCTCCTTGGAACCCCCCAAATCCCTTCTGGAGCCCCAAATTTCCCCTGGGAACACCCCAAAAACCCCTGGGAACCCCAAAATCCCACCCTGGGACCCCCTAAATCCCACCCTGGGACCCCCCAAATCCTTTCTGGAACCCCAATTCCCCATGGAACTTTCAAATTCCCCCTGGGAACCCCAAAAATCGCCTCCTGGGCACCCCCAAATGATCCCCTAGGGAATCCCAAATTCTCCCGAGAACACCCAAATTTCCCTTGGGAACACCCAAAACCCCCTGGGAACACCCAAATCCCCCTGGGAACCCCAAAATCCCACCCTGGGACCAGTCCGATCACGTCCCCACGGATTCCAAATCGTCCAGGAACCCCAAATCTCTTCTGGAATCCCCAAATCCCCCCCCCCAGAACCCCCAAATCCCTCCCAGGAACCCCCAATTCCCCCCTGCGAACTCCAAAATCCCCCCGGGACCCTAAAATCGCCTCTGAAATCCCCAAATGCTCCCCAGAACCCCAAATCCCCCTGGGAACACCCAAATCTCTCCTGGGACCCCCAAATTCCCTCTGGAACCCCCAAATCTCCCTGAAAACCCCAAAATCCTCTCTGGGGACCCCCAAATCCCACCCTGGAACCCCCAATTCCCCCCCGGGAACCCCCAAATCCCCCTCCAAAACCCTCAAATTCCCCCTGGGAATCCCCAAATCCCCCCCACACACCCCCCCGGGGACCCCCAGAATTGTCACCTCACCCCCTGTGACCCCCCAGGTCCCCCACCCTGGCTGACCCCACCCCGGACCTGCTGCTGCCACACCACAGCCCCGCCCCGGCTGGGGACACGGTGAGTGTCCCCTCCCAATGTCCCCCAATGTCCCCCTGTGACCTCCTTTGTCCCCCCCGTGTCCCCCAATGTCCCCCCATTCCCTCCCTGTGTCCCCCCCTTGTTCCCCAATGTCCCTCCCTGTGCCCCCCTCAATGTCTAATAATGTCCCCCCCCTTCCCCCCCCCCCCCCCCGTGTCCCTTAATGTCCCCCCCGTCCCCTCCCCAATGTCCCCCCTATGTCCCCCTGGGTCCCCCCCTACCATCCCCTCCCTGTGTCCCCCGGGTCCCCTTTTGTGTCCCCCAAAGTCCCTCCCCCATCCCCAATGTCCCACCCTGTGTCCCCCCTTGTGTCCCTTAATGTCCCCCCCGTGTCCCCCAATTTTCCCCCCGCCATGTCCCCCCCCCTTGTGTCCCCCAATGTCCCCCCCGTCCCAATGTCCCCAATGTCACCTCTGACCCCCCCTCGGTGTCCCCAGGGTCCCCCCCCGGCCCCCGGAGCTCCCGTGGCCCCCCCGGGTCCCTCTCTGCGACAATCGCTGGGCAGGCGTGAGTGGCACCGACCCCCCCCGGGTCCCCTCTGTGTCCCCTCTGTGTCCCCTTGTCACCCCCCCCCCGTGTCCCCTCTGTGTCCCCTTTTTGTCCCCCCTTTATCCCCCCCGTGTCCCCTCTGGGTCCCCTTTTTGTCCCCCCCATGTCCCTCTTATGTCCCTCCCTTTGTCCCCCGCTTTGTCCTCACCGTGTCCCCCCCTTGTCCCCCCCTTTGTCCCATCTGTCCCCCCCACTTTGTCCCCCCCAGTGCCCCCTCTTTGTCCCCGTCTTTGTCACCCCCCCCGTGTCCCCTTTTTGTCCCTCTCCGTGTCCCATCCGTGTCCCCCCGCGTCCCCCAATATCCCCCCAGTGCTCCTCCCTTTGTCCCCCGTGTCCCCTCTGTGTCCCCCACAATGTCCCCCCCGTCCCTCTCCTTGTGTCCCCCCCTTTGTCCCCATTTCCCCTCTTTGTCCCCTCCTGTGTCCCCTTTTTGTTCCCCCTCTGCGTCCCCCGCGTGTCCCCCCCCCCCAAGTCCCCCCTTTTGTCCCTCACTTTGTCCCCTCTGTGCCCCCCATTGTCCCTTGTCAGTGTCCCCCCTTTATCCCCCACGCGTCCCCCCCCTTGGAGATGTCCCCAAACCCCTCTGGGAACGTCCCCAAACCCCCCCAAGATGTCCCCAAACCCCTCTGGGAATGTCCCCAAACACCTCAAGATGTCCCCAAACCCCCCCAAGGTGTCCCCAAACCCCCTCAAGATGTCCCCAAACCCCCCCAAGGTGTCCTCATATGCTCTGGAGATGTCCCCAAACCCCCTTAGGATGTCCCAAACCCCCTCAGGATGTCCCCAAACACCTCAAGATGTCCCCAAACACCTCAGGATGTCCCCAAACCCCCTCAGGACGTCCCCAAACCCCCTTAGGATGTCCCCAAACACCTCAAGATGTCCCCAAACCCCCTCAGAATGTCCCCAAACACCTCAGGATGTCCCCAGACCCCCTCAAGATGTCCCAAACACCTCAAGATGTCCCCAAACCCCCTCAGGATGTCCCCAAACACCTCAAGATGTCCCCAAACCCCCTCAGGATTTCCCCAAACCCCTCAAGATGTCCCCAAACCCCCTCAGGATGTCCCAAACACCTCAGGATGTCCCCAGACCCCTCAAGATGTCCCCAAACCCCCTCAGGATGTCCCCAAACACCTCAGGATGTCCCCAGACCCCTCAAGATGTCCCCAAACCCCCTCAGGATGTCCCCAACCCCCCCCAAGGATGTTCTCAAATCCCCCCCCACCCTCCTGGGGGGGGTCCCCACGCTGTCCCCTCCCACCCCCCCCCCCCCAGTGCTCTCGGGGTCCGGGGACCCCCAGGACGAGGAGTGGGACCTGATCGGGCACCTGGCCACGGCCTGCAGCGGGGTCCTGGAGGCCATCGCCCGCGGGGGTGAGGGGATTTGGGGGGCTCTGGGGGGATTTTGGGGGGATTGGGGGAGATTTGGGGAGATTAGGGGGCATTTAGGGGAGATTTGGGGGGCTGGAAGGAGGTTTGGGGGATTTAAGGGGATTTGGGAGGGTTTTGGGGGTCCTGGAGGCCATCGCTCGCAGGGGTGAGGGGATTTGGGGGGCTCTGGGGGGATTTTGGGGGGTTGGTGGGATTTTGGGGGGATTTGGGGGAGATTTGGGGGGCTGGAAGGACGTTTGGGGGGATTTAAGGGGGTTTTGGGGGGGTTTGGGGACATTTGGGGGGGATTTGGGGATGTTCTAGGAGGGTTTGGGGGGATTGGGGGAGATTTGGGGGGATTAGGGGGCATTTAGGGGAGATTTGGGGGGCTGGAAGGAGGTTTGGGGGGATTTAAGGGGGATTTGGGAGGGTTTTGGGGGTCCTGGAGGCCATCGCTCGCAGGGGTGAGGGGATTTGGGGGCTCTGGGGGGATTTTGGGGGGTTGGTGGGATTTTGGGGGGATTTGGGGGAGATTTGGGGGGCTGGAAGGACGTTTGGGGGGATTTAAGGGGGTTTTGGGGGGGTTTGGGGACATTTGGGGGGGATTTGGGGATGTTCTAGGAGGGTTTGGGGGGATTGGGGGAGATTTGGGGGATTAGGGGGCATTTAGGGGAGATTTGGGGGGCTGGAAGGAGGTTTGGGGGGATTTAAGGGGGATTTGGGAGGGTTTTGGGGGTCCTGGAGGCCATCGCTCGCAGGGGTGAGGGATTTGGGGGCTCTGGGGGGATTTTGGGGGGGTTGGTGGGATTTGGGGGAGATTTGGGGGGCTGGAAGGACGCTTGGGGGATTTAAGGGGGTTTTGGGGGGGTTTGGGGACATTTGGGGGGGGATTTGGGGGTGTTCTGGGAGGGTTTTGGGGGTCCTGGAGGGCCATTGCCTGAGGGGGTGAGGGGCTTTGGGGGGGATTTATGGACTTTGGTGGGGTTTAAGGGGGATTTGGGGGAGATTTGAGGGGCTGAGAGGGGTTTAGGGGTGGTTTTGGGGGACTTTGGGGGGTTTGGGAACATTTGGTGGGGGGGTTTTGGGGGAATTTTGGAGGGTTTTGGGGGTCCTAGAGGCCATCGCCCACGGGGGTGAGGGGCTTTGGGGGGGATTCGAGGAGATTTTGGGGTGGGTTGGTGGGATTTTGGGGGGATTTGGGAGGGTTTGGTGGGATTTTGGGGGGATTTGGAGAGGGTTTGGTGGGATTTTGGGGGGTTTGAGGCATTTTGGGGAGTTTTGAGGGAGTTTGGCGGCCGGGAGGGTTTTGGGGGATTTGGGGAGGTCTGGGGTGGATTTGGGGGAGTTTTGCGGGAGATTCGAAGGATTTGGGGGTGTTTGGGTGGCTGGGGAGGGGATTTTGAGGGTTCTGGGGAGATTTGGGGGGGTTTTAGTGAGGCTTTGGGTGGGATTTAGGGGAGGTTGGGGGGAATTTTGGGGAGATTTGGGGGTCCCGGAGGCACCGCCGGGGCGGATTTGTGGAGCTGAGAGGATTTTGGGAAGTTTTTGGGTGGACCTGTGGTATTTTGGGGTGTGCACTGAGTATGACGACAATGAGGAGGGGGTCTCAACACCCCCTAATTTGAGACCCCCTCCCCAAATTTCCCCCTCCCCAGGGCACCAACTGCGGGAGCTGCCCCAGCAGAGCCCGAGCCCGGCAGAGCCGAGGATGAGTACGGAGGGGAATGGGGGGATTTGGGGGGGTCTGGGGGGGGTCTCGGGATTTGAGGGGGGGTCCCCATGAGGGTCCCAGCCCCTCGTGACCCCCCCGCAGGTCCCAGAGGCTCGCGGAGAAGGTGGCGCAGCTGGAGGCGGCGCTGAAGCGGCTGCAGGAGGTGGGGACTGGGAGGGACTGGGAGGGACTGGGAGGGACTGGGATGAACTGGGAGGGACTGGGAGTGAACTGGGAGGGACTGGGAGTGAACTGGGAGGGACTGGGATGGACTGGGAGGGACTGGGAGGGACTGGGAGGGACTGGGGGGGACTGGGGGGGACTGGGAAGGAAATTGGGGGACTGGGAGGGACTGGGGGAAAACAGAGGGGGCTGATCTGAGGGGTCTCTGTGGGTGGGGGTCTCACGGGGGTCTCTGTGGGTGGGGGTCTCTGTGGGTGGGGTCTCTCGGGGGTCTCTGTGGGTAGGGGTCTCACGGGGGTCTCTCCTCTCTCCCCCCCCCCCCAAGGTCAGGATGCTCAACAGCGGCTCCGGGGCCTCCCATGAACCCCCCGGGACCCCCTGAGATCCCCCAGACCCCTCCTGGGGACCCCCAGACCTCTCCCTTGGGGACACCCCCCCCCCCAATTCCCCAGGGGACCCCCGAGAGTCCCTGACCCACCCCAGGACCCCCTGACATCTCTCAGGACCCCCCAGAAGTGCCCCCCCAAACCCCCCCTGAGGGCTGTGGGACCCCGCAGGACTCGGGGACCCCCCCCCCCCCAACATTTGCACCCCTAAAGCCGCCGCCCCCCCCCCAGCTAACTGTGAAACTGAAGCTGTGACACCCCCAAAAGTGTGACACTGGGACCCCCCAAAGTGTGACACTGGGACCCCCCCCGTGTCCCCTCACCCCCCCTCCCCAAAGTGTGACACTGGGACCCCCCTGATTGTGTCCCCCCAAAAAGTGAAACTGGAACACCCCCATGCCCCCCCCCAGTGTGACAATGTGACACCGGGACCCCCCCCCATGTGACATTGCCACCCCCGGGGTTGTCCCCGCCCCTAAGTGTGACACTGGGACCCCCCCCCATGTGTCCCCCCTCCTCAAAGGTGACACTGGGACCCCCCCCATGTGACACTGGGACCCCTCCCCACAAAGGTGACACTGGGAACCCCCCATGTGACACTGGGACCCCTCCCCACAAAGGTGACACTGGGAACCCCCCATGTCCCCCCTCCTCAAATGTGACAATGTGACACTGGGACCCCCCCCCATGTGTCCCCCCCTCCTCCAAAGGTGACACTGGACCCCCCCCCATGTCCCCCCATATGACACTGGACCCCCCCCCCCCAAAGGTGACACCGGGACCCTCCCATGTGTCCCCCCCCCCCCAAAAGTGACACTGGGACCCCCCCCCCCGCCGTGCGTCCTCTTTGTCCCCTCCAATGTGACATTGTGACATTGTCCCCCCCCCAAAGGTGACACTGGACCCCTCCCCCCTTATGAGGGGGACGCACCGGGACCCCCCAGACCCCCCCCAATAAAAACTCATCGGCCTCGGCAGCGCCTGCAGTGACTGGGGGGGACAGGGGAGGGGACAGTGGGGACAATGGGACACGGGAGGTGACAACGGGTGACAATGGGTGAGAATGGGACTGGGAGGGGACAATGGGGTTGGGAGGTGACACTGGGACCCAGGAGGTGACAGTGCGTGATAATTGGTGACAAGGGGTGACACTGGGTGACACTGGGACTGGGAGGTGACAAAGGGGGACAGTGGGGACAATGGGGACAATGGGACTGGGAGGTGACAGTGGGGGACAATGGGGGACTGTGGGGACAATGGGGACAATGGGACTGGGAGGTGACAGTGGATGATAATGGGTGACAATGGGTGACACTGGGACTGGGAGGTGACAGTGGGGGACAATGGGTGACACCAGGACTGGGAGGGACCTGGAGGTGACAATGGGGGACAATAGAACTGGGGGGGACACGGGAGGTGACAATGGGGGACAGTGGGTGACAATGGGACTCTGGGGAGTGAAACCTAGACTGGGGGGGTGACAATGAGGGACAATGGGTGACAATGGGGGACACCAGGACTGGGAGGGACGCCAGAGGTGACAACAGGACCCGGGAGGTGACAGTGGGACCCAGGAGGTGACAATGGGTGCCAATGGGACTGGGAGGTGACAATGGGTGACAACAGGATTGGGAGGTGACACTGTTGGGGGACCCCACGGGGGGAGGGGACCCCAAATTCCCAGCCCCACCCCCGTGGCTGGGCAGGGCCAGCCCTGGTGGCTCCTCCCCACGGGTGACCTCTCCCGGGGGGTGGCCCTGGGGACATTCGGGGACATTCCAGACACTTGGGGACACTCAGGACACTCAGGGACATTCCAGGGACACTCCGGACACTTGGGGACACTTGAGGACATTCAGGAACATTTTGGGGACACTCGGGGACACTCCAGACACTGGGAGACACTCTGGGAACACTCAGGGACATTCTGGGACACTCTGGACACTTGGGGACACTTGAGGACACTTGGGGACATTCCAGGGACACTCAGGGACACTTGAGGACACTCGGGGACACTCAGGGACATTCTGGGACACTCGGAGACACTTGGGGACACTCCAGACACTTGGGGACACTTGAGGACACTCAGGGACACTCAGAGACACTTGGGGGACATTCGGGGACACTCAGGGACACTCAGGGGACACTCGGTGACATTTGGTGACACTCGGGGCCATGGCGGGGCTGAAAACGGCCACGGGCGAGGAGATCGACGGATCCTTCGAGCTGCGGGTGGAGGTGGAGGAGGAGCGGGAGTGGGGACAGGGACAAGATTGGGGACAGGGACGGGGACAGGGACAGGGACAAGATTGGGGACAGGGACAGGGACGGGGACAAGATTGGGGACAGGGACGGGGACAGGGACAGGGCGAGGCGCGTGTCCTCACGCTGTGTGTCACCGGGGATGTGACCATCGGGGAGCTCCTGCGCCGCATCGTGGACGCGCTCGGTGAGTGACCGCGGCCGGAGAGGGCCGGAGACGGGGACTGACCAATGGCACTGACCAATGGCCGGAGACAGGGACTGACCAATGGCACTGACCAATGGCACTGACCAATGGCCAGAGACAGGGACTGACCAATGGCACTGACCAATGGCACTGACCAATGGCCAGAGACAGGGACTGACCAATGGCACTGACCCATGGCACTGACCCATGGCCAGAGACGGGGACTGACCAATGGCACTGACCCATGGCACTGACCAATGGCACTGACCCATGGCACTGACCCATGGCCGGAGACAGGGACTGACCAATGGCACTGACCCATGGCACTGACCCATGGCCAGAGACGGGGACTGACCAATGGCACTGACCAATGGCACTGACCAATGGCACTGACCAATGGCACTGACCCATGGCCAGAGACAGGGACTGACCCATGGCACTGACCCATGGCCGGAGACACAGAACTGACCCATAGGACTGACCAATGGCACTGACCACAGAACTGACCCATGGCCAGAGAGGGCTGGAGACAGGGGACTGACCAATGGAACTGACCCATGGAATTGACCCAGGGAACTGACCCATGGCCGGAGACACAGAACTCACCCATAGGACTGACCAATGGAACTGACCCCCGGAACTGACCCCTGGCCAGAGACATGGAACTGACCCCCGGAACTGACCCATGGCCCTGACCCACAGCACTGACCCAGGGAACTGACCAATGGCACTGACCAATGGCACTGACCAATGGAACTGACCAATGGCACTGACCAATGGAACTGACCAATGGCACTGACCAATGGAACTGACCAATGGAACTGACCAATAGAACTGACCAATAGAACTGACCAATGGCACTGACCAATGGAACTGACCAATGGAACTGACCAATAGAACTGACCAATAGAACTGACCAATAGAACTGACCAATAGAACTGACCAATAGAACTGACCAATGGAACTGACCAATGGCACTGACCAATGGAACTGACCAATGGAACTGACCAATAGAACTGACCAATAGAACTGACCAATAGAACTGACCAATGGAACTGACCAATGGCACTGACCAATGGAACTGACCAATAGAACTGACCAATGGAACTGACCCAGAGAACTGACCAATGGAACTGACCAATGGAACTGACCCAGGGAACTGACCAATAGAACTGACCAATGGAACTGACCAATGGAACTGACCAATGGAACTGACCAATGGCACTGACCAATGGAACTGACCAATGGCCGGAGCCACAGCACTGACCAATGGCCATCCCCACCCCCCCCCTCAGGACAACTGTCCCCCTCTGTCCCCCCCCATCCCCCCCATCCCCCCAGGGCAGTTTTTGGGGTTTGGGGGGGGGGAGGGGAAATCCGGCCCGGGGGGGTGGGGGAGGGGCAGCGCTTATCAGGGGGTCCCGGGGTGTCCCCACTTCCCCCCTCCCCCCACCCCGGGGCTGATAAGGGCTAAAAATAGCTCAGGGACCGCCCCTCCCCCCCCCCCCCCCGGATGTGGTTTGGGATGGGGGGGGAGGGGCAGGGTGAGACCCCTGAGACCTTGGAGCCCCCCCAGGACCCCAATAAAGCCCCCAAACCCCAATAAAGCCCCCCAGAACCCCATTAAAGCCCCCAAACCCCATTAAAGCCCCCAAACACCAATAAAGCCCCCCCAGAACCCCATTAAAGCCCCCAAACCCCAATAAAGCCCCCCAAACCCCAAAAAAACCCCCCAAACCCCATTAAAGCCCCCCAAACACCAATAAAGCCCCCCCAAACCCCATTAAAGCCCCCCAAACCCCAAAAAAACCCCCCAAACCCCAATAAAGCCCCCCCAAACCCCAATAAAGCCCCCAAACCCCAATAAAGCCCCCCCAAACCCCATTAAAGCCCCCCAGAACCCCATTAAAGCTCCCAAACCCCATTAAAGCCCCCCAGAACCCCAATAAAGCCCCCCCAAACCCCAATAAAGGCCCCCAGAACCCCAATAAAGCCCCCCCAGAACCCCAATAAAGCCCCCCAGAACCCCATTAAAGCCCCCCAGAACCCCAATAAAGCCCCCCCAGAACCCCAATAAAGCCCCCCAGAACCCAATAAAGCCCCCCCAAACCCCATTAAAGCCCCCCCAAACCCCATTAAAGCCCCCCAAACCTCAATAAAGCCCCCCAAACCCCATTAAAGCTCCCAAACCCCATTAAAGCCCCCCAGAACCCCAATAAAGCCCCCAAACACCAATAAAGCCCCCCAGAACCCCAACAAAGCCCCCCCAGACCCCAACAAAGCCCCCCCAAACCCCAATAAAGCCCCCCCAAACCCCAATAAAGGCCCCCAGAACCCCAACAAAGCCCCCCCAGAACCCCAATAAACCCCCCCCAGGACCCCAATAAAGCCCCCCAGAACCCCATTAAAGCCCCCAAACCCCAAAAAAACCCCCCAAACCCCATTAAAGCCCCCCCAGAACCCCATTAAAGCTCCCAAACCCCATTAAAGCCCCCCAGAACCCCAATAAAGTCCCCCCAAACCCCAATAAAGCCCCCCCAGAACCCCATTAAAACCCCCCAGAATCCCAATAAAGCCCCCAAACCCCAATAAAGCCCCCCCAGAACCCCAATAAAGCCCCCCAGAACCCCATTAAAGCCCCCCAGACCCCATTAAAGCCCCCCAGAACCCCAACAAAGCCCCCCCAAACCCCAATAAAGCCCCCCCAGAACCCCATTAAAGCCCCCCAGAACCCAAATAAAGCCCCCCCAACCCCCATTAAAGCCCCCTCCCACGCCCCCTAAAGACCCCCAGACCTCCCCCAACACCCCCCGAGTGCCATTGAAGCCCCCCCCAAACTCCATTACAGTACCCCAGAGTTCCCCCAAACCCCCCCCAAAACCCCATTGCAGCCCCTCCCCAGGCGCCCAAACCCTTCCAAACCCCCTCCCCACGTTTCAGGCGCCCCCCGCCCCAGCGCCGACCTCGCTCTCTGGTGGGAGCAGCGGCGCCGGTGGCTGCTCAGCCCCTCCCCCACGCTGGACGCGCTGGGGGTGGGGGGGGGGTCCCGGCTCCGCTTCGCCCCCCGGCACCGCCCCCTGCGCCTGCGCCTCCCCCACGGGGGGGTCCTCAGGGCGCGCCTGGACTGCGCCGCGACCCCCGGCAGGGCCGTGGCTGCGCTCTGCGGGCTGCTCGGTGGGTCTGGGGGCTTCGGCTGGGGCTGGGGGTGTCACTATGGGGGTCTGGGGGCTTCAGCTGGGGGTCTGGGGGCTGCTCGGTGGGTCTGGGGGTGGCATTTGGGTCTGGGGGTGTCACTATGGGGGTCTGGGGGTGTCTCTATGGGGGTCTGGGGGCTGCTCGGTGGGTCTGGGGGCTTCAGCTGGGAGTCTGGGGGCTGCTCGGTGGGTCTGGGGGCTTCAGCTGGGAGTCTGGGGGCTGCTCGGTGGGTCTGGGGGCTTCAGCTGGGGGTCTGCAGTCTGGGGGTGTCACTATGGGGGTCTGGGGGTGTCTCTATGGGGGTCTGCGGGCTGCTTGGTGGGTCTGGGGGCTTCAGCTGGGGCTGGGGGTGTCACTATGGGGGTCTGGGGGTGTCACTATGGGGGTCTGCGGGCTGCTTGGTGGGTCTGGGGGCTTCAATTGGGGCTGGGGGATGCTGGATGGGTCTGGGGGTGTCACTATGGGGGTCTGGGGGCGGCATTTAGGGGTCTGGGGGCTTCAGTTGGGGGTCTGGGGGTGGAATTTTGGGGATCTGCGGGCTGCTCGGTGGGTCTGGGGTTGGCATTTGGGTCTGGGGGTGTCACTATGGGGGTCTGGGGGTGGCATTTGGGGGTCTGGGGGCTTGAGCTGGGGGTCTGGGGCAGAATTTGGGGGGGGTCTGGGGGCTTCCTTTGGGGCTGGGGGCAGTCGGGGGGGGGTCTGGGGGTGTCCCTGGGGGTCTCAGCTGTGATTTGGGTCTGGGGTCTCCCCAGGGCTCCCCCACCCCGAGGAGCTCTCGCTGCTGTGGCCGGAGCGGGTGGGGGAGGGGCGCGACCCCCCCCCCGCCCCCCCCCGACCTGGACCTGACACACCTGAGGCCAGGTGAGGGGGGGGAGGGGCGGGGGGGGAGGGGAGGGGGCGCTGGACCCCCCCCAGTGCGCCTGCCCCTCCCCCACCACCCCTGGCCCCTCCCCCCAGTTGTGGCCCCTCCCCCTGACACCTCTGGCCCCTCCCCCGAATTTGCCCCTCCCCCTCACGGCTCTGGCCACGCCTCCAAATGTGGCCCCTCCCCCTCCATGCTCGGGCCCCTCCTCCTTCATTTGCCCCTCCCCATCCTCCTCTGACCCCTCCCCCTTCATTTGCATCTTGCCCACTCCCCTTTGGCCCCACCCCCTCCCCCTCAGCACTGTATCCCCGCCCCCAGATTTGGCCCCTCCCCCTCATTGCTCTGGCCCCGCCCCCAGGCTCCGCCCCGCCCCCCGCGTTGCTCCGCCCCCTGCGCAGCCCCGGCATTGGGGGGAGGGGCCCCCCCCGGACCCCCCCGGAGCCCCCCCGGGACCCCCCTGGAGCGACGGGCGCGGCTGCACGCGCGGTGAGGGGCGGGGCTTAACGGGGCGTGGCCTGGTGGGCGGGGCTTAACAAGGTGTGGGGTGTGGGCGTGGTTTGGGGATTGGGTGTGGTTTAAATGACGTTTAAGGTGTGGTTTGGGGGCGTGGTTTGAGTCTGGGTCAGATTTGGGGGCGTGGTTTATGATTTGGGTGTGGGTTTGGGCGTGGTTTGTGATTGGGGCGTGGTTTTGAGTTTAGGGGCATCATTTGGGGCGTGGTTTAGTTTTTGGGAGGGGTTTGGGGGCGTGGTTTAGTGTTTGGGAGGGGTTTGGGGGCGTGGTTTTAGTTTGGGTGGGGTTTGGGGGCGTGGTTTGTGGTTCAGGTTGGGCTTGGGGGGATTGTTTGCACTTGGGTGAGGTTCGGGTGTGGTTTAGGGGCGTGGTTTAGGGTTTGGGTGTGGTTTGGGGGCGTGGTTTTAGTTTGGGTGTGGTTTGGGGGCGTGGTTTGATTTGGGTGTGGTTTAGGGGCGTGGTTTGGTTTGGGTGTGGTTTGGTTTGGGTGTGTTTGGGCGTGGATTTGGGGCGTGGTTTGGGGATTTGGGTTCGGATGGGGGCGTGGTTCGGGATTTGGGTGCGGTTTGGGGGGCGTGGTTTAAGCTTGGGTGTGTCTGGGGCGTGGTTTGCTGTTTGGGCGTGGTCGGGGCGTGTCCGAGCCCGGGCCCCGCCCCCCTCAGCTGGTTGGACGTGGGGCGGTCGCTGCTGGAGCAGGGCGTGGCCGAGGAGCAGGAGCTGGAGCTGCGCTTCAAATACCCGTGCGCCCTCGGGGAGCCTCAGGTACCCCAAAACACCCCAAAAACACCCCAAAAACACCCCAAAAACACCCCCAGACACCCCCAAACCCACCCAAATACCCCCAAATTATCCCCCAAATACCCCTGTGCCCTTGGGGAGCCTCAGGTACCCCAAAAACACCCCAAAAACACCCCCAGAGACCCCCAAATACCCCCGAATACCCCCAAAATATCCCCCAAACACCCCTGCGTCCTTGGGGAGCCTCAGGTACCCCAAAAACACCCCAAAAACACCCCAAAATATCCCCCAGAGACCCCCAAATACCCCCAAAATATCCCCCAAATACCCCTGCGCCCTCGGGGAGCCTCAGGTACCCCAAAACACCCCAAAAACACCCCAAAAACACCCCCAGAGACCCCCAAACCCACCCAAATACCCCCAAAATATCTCCCAAATACCCCTGTGCCCTTGGGGAGCCTCAGGTACCCCAAAACACCCCAAAAACACCCCCAAAACACCCCCAAAACACCCCAAAAACACCCCAAAAACACCCCAAAAACACCCCCAGAGACCCCCAAATACCCCCAAATACCCCCAAAATATCCCCCAAATACCAATATGTTCTTGGGGAGCCTCAGGTACCCCAAAACCACACCTGGAAACCCAAAAACACCCCCCAAAATCCACCTGAGAACCCCAAAATCCACCCCAAATACCCCAGCGCTCTCAGGGAACCACGGATACCCCAAAAACACATCTGGGACCCCCCCGAAATATCCCCCAGGTACCCCAAAATCCACCTGGGGGTCCCAAAATCCATCTCAGGACCCCTAAAATCCTTCCCCAGGTACCCCAAAAACGCCCAAGTCCCCCATGTGCCCACCCGGGAACGGTTTGGGGGTGTCTGGGGGGGGATTTGGGGGTCTCTTGGGGTGGTTTTGGGGGTCCCCGGGGTTCTCAGCCCCCCCAAACCCTTTAGGGGTCTCTTGGGAGGATTTTGAGGGTCTCTGGGTGGGGTTTTGGGGGTCCCCAAGAGTCGCAGCCCCCCAGATGCTTTGGGGCTCCCTTGGGTGGGTTTTTGGGGTCCCTTGGGGTGGTTTTGGGGGTCCCTGGGGGTCTCAGCCCCCCAAACCCTTTAGGGGTTTCTAGGGGTGGTTCTGGGGGGTCTCTTGGGGTGGTTTTGGGGGTCCCTGGGGGTCTCAGCCCCCCCCCAGCCCTTTGAGGATCCCTTGGGAGGATTTTGAGGCTCCCTGGATGACGTTCTGGGGGTCCCTGCGTGGGTTTTGGGGCTCCTCGAGGGTCTCAGCCCCCCCAAAGCCTTTGGGGGTCCCTGGGTGGGGTTTTGGGGGGGTCCCTGGGGGTCTCAGCACCCCCCCGAACCCCCCCATTTGTGCCCCCCAGCCAGGGCTGCACTCGGAGCTGCTGCAGGCGCAGGCGCTGGGATCCGTCCTGAGCGAGGAGATGGAGTGCAGCGAGGAGCAGGGGCTGCGCTTTGCTGCCCTGCAGGTACCCCAAAACCAGACCAAACTAACCCCAAAATACCCCAAAATCACCCCAAAAACACCCCAAAAATACCCCCAAAAAACACCCCAAAAACAACGCAAAAATATCCCCAAAACCACACCAAAAATAACCCAAAAACCACACCAAAAATACCCCAAAAACACCCCAAAAAACACCCCAAAAAACACCCCAAAAATACCCAAAAAATACCCCAAAAAACACCCCAAAAAAACCACCCCAAAAATACCCCAAAAAACACCCCAAAAAACACCCCAAAAATACTCCAAAAATACCCAAAAATCATCCCAAAAATACCCAAAAAATACCTCCAAAAATAACCCAAAAATACCCCAAAAAAAACACCCCAAAAAACACACCAAAAAATACCCCAAAAATACCCCAAAAATATGCCAAAAAACACCCCAAAAATAACCCAAAAATACCAAAGAAATACCCCCAAAACCACACCAAAAATATCCCAAAAATATCCCAAAAACCGCACCAAAATAACCCCAAAATACCCCAAAAAACACCCCAAAACCAACCCAAAAATACCCCCAAAACCGCACCAAAAATACCCCAAAATAACCCAGAAATACCCCAAAACCACTCCCAAAACCCCCAAAAATCAACATCCCAAAATCCCCTCTGCCCCCCCCCCCCCCCCAGTACCTGACGGAGGGGCCGGAGTGGGGGGAGGGGCGCGACCCCCAGGACCCCCCCGAGCCCTCCCCGGACCTGGAGGCGGCGCTGGAGAAACTGGAGCTGAGCCTGGGGGGGGGCGCGACCCCCGGGACCCCCGGGCTGGGCGTGAGAATGGGGGGGACTGGGGGGCACTGGGAATACTGGGAGCACTGGGAGGGGGACTGGGGGGGCACTGGGAGAAAGGAATTTGGGTCTGGGGGCACTGGGAGGGGAACTGGGAATACTGGGAGCACTGGGAGAGGGATTGAGGGGCACTGGGAGAAAGGGATTTGGGTCTGGGGGCACTGGGAGGGGCACTGGGAATACTGGGAGCACTGGGAGAGGGATTGAGGGGCACTGGGAGAAAGGGATTTGGGTCTGGGGGCACTGGGAGGGGCACTGGGAATACTGGGAGCACTGGGAGAGGGATTGAGGGGCACTGGGAGAAAGGGATTTGGGTCTGGGGGCACTGGGAGGGGCACTGGGAATACTGGGAGCACTGGGAGAGGGATTGAGGGGCACTGGGAGAAAGGGATTTGGGTCTGGGGGCACTGGGAGGGGCACTGGGAATACTGGGAGCACTGGGAGAGGGATTGAGGGGCACTGGGAGAAAGGGATTTGGGTCTGGGGGCACTGGGGGGGGGACTGGGAGGGTACTGGGAATACTGGGGGGTACTGGGAGCACTTGGGGGCGATACTGGGGGGCACAGGGAGAAGGGAATTTGGGTCTGGGGGCACTGGGAGGGGCACTGGGAATACTGGGAGCACTGGGAGAGGGATTGAGGGGCACTGGGAGAAAGGAATTTGGGTCTGGGGGCACTGGGAGGTTACTGGGAATACTCGGGGGGGGGATTCGGGGATACTGGGAGGGACTGGGAGGGGGGAATTGGGGGTCTGGGGGCACTTGGGGTCGTACTGGGGGGAACTGGGAGGGGAACTGGGAATACTGGGAGCACTGGGAGGGGGACTGGGGGGGCACTGGGAGAAAGGGATTTGGGTCTGGGGGCACTGGGAGGGGCACTGGGAATGCGGGGAGGGGGATTGAGGGTACCGGGCACACTTGGGGGCGTTACTGGGAGGAACTGGGAGGGCACTGGGGGGGAACTGGGAATACTGGGGGGTACTGGGAGCACTTGGGGGCGATACTGGGGGGCACAGGGAGAAGGGAATTTGGGTCTGGGGGCACTGGGAGGGGAATTGGGGGTCACTGAGGGGTCCCGGGGGGTCCCCAGGAGGAGCTCGGAGCCCCCCCTGAGCTGGACGAGGAGCTGGAGATTCTCAGGTACCCCCGGACCCCCGAACTGGGGACCCCCAAGACCCCCCCCTCCCCAATTTTGGGGTCCCCGTGCCCATTTTGGGGTTCCCATTAACCCCCTCCCCAATTTTGGGGTCTCCTTTATGCCCGTCTCTGTGCCCATTTTGGGGTCTCCTTTATGCCCCCCACCCCATTTTTGGGGTCCCCGTGCCCATTTTGGGGTCCCCATCAACCTCCCCCTCCCCAATTTTGGGGTCCCCAGGGGGTCCCCGTGGCCGTTCCGGGGGTCCCGCCCAGCCCGGGCCGCCCTTTCGGGGTCGTCGCTGTCGCTCTGGAGCCCCCCAAGCTCGGGGGGACCCCAACAGGTGCTGAACCTGCGAGGTGAGACCCCAAAACCCCCCCAGAGACCCCCAAACCCCCCTTGGGACCCCAAAACCCCCCCAGAGACCCAAAACCACCCCGGACCCCCAGAAAATCTCCCCCAGAGACCCCCAAAACTCCCCCCGGCACCCCCCAAAACCTCCCTGGACCCCCCAAAACCCCCTCTGGATCCCCCAGATCCCCTTGGGACCCACCCCGGACCCCCAAATTCCCCTCAGACCCCTCTGGGGCCCCCCAAATCCCCACTGGGACCCCCCCAGGAACCCCAAATCCCCCCTGAGGCCCCCCAAATCCCCCCCTGGACTCCCCCCAGGAACCCCAAATCCCCTCCTGGATCCCCTAAATCCCACCCTAGACCCCTCTAGGACTCCCCAGATTCCTCTTGGGACAACCCCAAGACCCCCAAATCCCGTTTGAGACCCCCCAAATCCCCTCTGGGTTCCCTTTAACCCCCCCCAAATCCCCCCCTGAACCCCCACAAGAGCCCCAAATCCCCTCCAGGACCCCCCAGATCCCCCCTGGGGCCCCCCAAATTCCCCCAAGAACACCAAATCCCCTCCAGGACCCCCTCAAATCCCCCTAAGACCCCTCTGGGACCTCCCAAATCCCCCCAAGACCCCTCTGGGACCCCCCAAATGCCCCCCCCGACCCCCCCATTTTCCCCTTTCCCCCCCAGGCTGTGAGGTGACCCCCCAGGTGGATTTGGGGGCGCAGAAATTCCACATCAAACTCGGGGTGCCCCCCCCCGGGTGGGGGCAGCGAGACCCTCCTGCGGTGCCGTGATGTGGGTGGGGGTCCTGGGGGTCTTGGGGGGTTGTCGTGAGGGGGTTTTGGGGGATCTTGGGGGTCCTGGGGGGGTTTTGGGGGAGTCTTGGATGGGGTTTTGGGGGGATCCTGGGGGAGTTCTGGGGGGTCCTGAGGGAATCTGGGGATCCTGGGGGGTTTTTGGGAGATTCTGAGGGGGTCTTGGAGGGTCCTGAGGGGCTTTTGGGGGGTCCTGGGGCATCTCGAGTGGTCTGGGGGAGGTTTGGGGGGTCCTGAGGGCGTTTGAGGGGGTCCTGGGTGGGTTTTTAGGGGATCCTGGGGGGGATCTTGGGGGTCCTGGGGGGTTTTTGGGGGGTTCTGGGGGTTCTCAGGGGGTCCCGGGGGGGGTCTTGGGGGGGGGTTTAGGCTTTGGGGGGGTCCTGGGGGGTCCTGGAAGGGTCAGAGGTCTCTGGGGTGGAAGGGGACTGGGAATTTGGGGGGGGGGGTCCCATGGGGGTTTTGGGGATCCCGGGGAATTCTGAGGGGGTTTGGTGAATCCAGGGGCGATTTTTGGGGTGATTTTGGGGATTTCAGGGAGTTTTGAGGGGTCCTGGCGGGATTTTTTGGGGGGATTTTGGGGGGATTCGATGAATCCACGGAGGATTTTGGGGATTTCAGGGAGTTTTGGGTGATCCCGGGGGAAGTTTCTGTGGGAATTTTGGGGGGGTTTGATGAATCCAGGGGCGATTTTTGGGGTCATTTTGGGGTAATTTCAGGGAGTTTTGGGGGACCCCCGGGGGGGGAGGGGTTTTTATGTGAATTTTGGGGGGGGGTCCTCACTGTCCCCCCCCCCCCCCCCCCCCTCTCTCCCCAGGCCCCCCAGTTCTCCCGCTGGCTCTGCAGCCTCCAGGCGGCCTCGGGGTGGGGGTCCCCATCATCGGGGTGGGGGTCCCCATCATCGGGGGAGGGGTCCCCATCATCGGAGGGGGGGTCCCCATCATCGGGGGAGGGGTCCCCATCATTGGGGTGGGGGTCCCCGTCCCCCGCGGCGCTGCGGGCGCAGATCCGGGGGATCCTGGGGGTCCTGGGGGTGCAGCCGGATCGGGGGGACCCCCCCGGGACCCCCGCCCAGCCCCCCCCGGACCCCCGGCGGTTGCTGCCCCCCCGGCTCCAGCGCAGGATCAAAGGCAAGGAGGTAACGGGACCCCCCCCCCCCACCACGGAGACCCCCTCCTCATTTTAAACCCCCCAGGAGACCCCTCCCCACATTTTAACCTCCCCATAGCCCCCCCCCAATTTAAAGCCCTCACATTTAAACCCCATCCCGAGACCCCTCCTCACATTTTAACCCCCCCCATTTTGATTCCCCAGAGCCCCCTCCCATTTTAACTTCCCCCAGAGACCCCTCCCCACAATTTAAGCCTACCCAAAGCCCCCTCCCCACATTTTAGCCCCTCCATTTTATCCCCCCCCCTTTTAATACCCCTCTATTTTTACTCCTCCCATTTTAACTCCATTTTTACCCCCTCATTTACCCCCACCCATATTTTGCCCCCCCGTATTTTGCCCCCACTTTAGCCGCCCCCATTTTACCCACACATATTTTGCCCCCCTTTTTTACCTCCCCATTTTTACCCCCCTATTTTATCCCATTTTAAACCCTCCCTCATTTTAACCCCCCCTATTTTGCCCCCCATTTTACCTCCCCATTTTACCCCCCATATTTTACCCCTCGATTTTAACCCCCATATTTTACCCCCCGTTTTACTCCCCCATTTTTACCCCCCATTGTAAACCCCCCCTCATTTTAACCCCCCCAATTTACCCCGCCTATTTTGCCCCCCATTTTTTGCCCCCCAATATTTTAACCTCTCCCATTTTCTCCCCCATTTTAACTTCCCAATTTAGGCCCCCCCATTTTAAACCCCCCCATTTTTACCCCTCCATTTTTACCCCCATTTCAACCCCCCCATTTTACCCCCCCATATTTTGTCCCACTCATTTTACCCCGCCATTTTTACCCCCCCATATTTTACCCCCTCCTTTTTTCCCCCCCTTTTTACCCCTCCATTTTTGCCCCCCATTTTTACCCCCATATTTTTACCCCTCCCATATTTTACCCCCCTATTTCTACCCCCCATATTTTTACCCCCCCATATTTCACCCCCTCCTTTTTTCCCCCCCATTTTTACCCCCCATTCCCCCCCCCTCATTTTACCCCTCCATTTTTGCCTCCCCATATTTTACCCCCCTTTTTGCCCCCCCCATATTTTGTCCCACTCATTTTACCCTCGCCATTTTTACCCCCCCATATTTTACCCCCTCAATTTTTACCCCTGTATTTTTACCCCCCCATATTTTGCCCTCCCCCATTTTTACCCCCCCATTTTACCCCCCCCCATATTTTGTCCCACTCATTTTACCTCATTTTTACCCCCCATATTTTACCCCCTCCTTTTTGCCACCCCCATTTTTACTCTCCATTTTACCCCCCATTTCCCCCCCCTCATTTTACCCCTCCATTTTTGCTCCCCATTTTTACCCCCATATTTTTACCCCCCCATATTTTACCCCCCTATTTCTACCCCCATATATTGCCCCCCCATTTTCCCTTCCATTTTTACCCCGTTTCACCCCTCAATTTTTACCCCTGTATTTTTACCCCCCCATATTTTGCCCTCCCCATTTTTACCCCCCCCATTTTACCCCCCCATATTTTATCCCACTCATTTTACCCCATTTTTACCCCCCCATATTTTACCCCCTCCTTTTTTCCCCCCCCATTTTTACCTCTCCATTTTTACGTCCCATTTCCCCCCCTCATTTTACCCCTCCATTTTACTCCCCATTTTTACCCCCCATACTTTTACCCCCCCATATTTTACCCCCCTATTTCTACCCCCCATATTTTTCCCCCCCATATTTTCCCTTCCATTTTTACCCCGTTTCACCCCTCAATTTTTACCCCTGTATTTTTACCCCCCCCCATATTTTGCCCTCCCCATTTTTACCTCCTTTTTGCCCCCCCATATTTTGTCCCACTCATTTTACCCCGCCATTTTTACCCCCCCATATTTTACCCCCTCAATTTTTACCCCCATTTTAACCCCCCCTTTTTGCTCCCCCATATTTTGTCCCACTCATTTTACCTCATTTTTACCCCCCCATATTTTACCCCCTCCTTTTCCCCCCCCCATTTTTACCTCTCCATTTTTACCCCCCATTTCCCCCCCCCCTCATTTTACCCCTCCATTTTTACTCCCCATTTTTACGCCCATATTTTTACCCCCATTTCTACCCCCCCATATTTTGCCCCCCCCATATTTTCCCTTCCATTTTTACCCCGTTTCACCCCCTCAATTTTTACCCCTGTATTTTTACCCCCCCCATATTTTGCCCTCCCCATTTTTACCCTCCTTTTTGCCCCCCCCATATTTTGTCCCACTCATTTTACCCCGCCATTTTTACCCCCCCATATTTTACCCCCTCAATTTTTACCCCCATTTTAACCCCCCCTTTTTGCTCCCCCATATTTTGTCCCACTCATTTTACCTCATTTTTACCCCCCCATATTTTACCCCCTCCTTTCCCCCCCCCCATTTTTACCTCTCCATTTTTACCCCCCATTTCCCCCCCCTCATTTTACCCCTCCATTTTTGCTCCCCATTTTACCCCCATATTTTTACCCCATTTTTCCCCCCCATATTTTGCCCCCCCATATTTTCCCTTCCATTTTTACCCCGTTTCACCCCTCAATTTTTACCCCTGTATTTTTACCCCCCCCATATTTTGCCCCTCCCCATTTTCACCCCCCATTTTTTACCCCCCTCATTTTACCCCCCGGTATTTTACCCTCCCCATTTTTACCCCCCATTTTGCCCCCTATTATTACCCCTCCATTTTAACCCATTTTTTACCCCCCCATATTTTATCCCCCCCATTTCTACCCCTCCACTTTTTACCCCCCCCCCCCCATTTTTTGCCCCCCCCAGTTTCCCCAGCTCCTCCTGCGGGTTTTGCTCCGGGAGGGCCCCTGAGCCCCCCCCAGGCCCGGCTGCGCTTCCTGCAGGCCTGGAGGGCCCTGCCCGGCTTCGGCCTCGGGGTCTTCATCGTCCGGTACTGGGGGAGCTGGGGGGGACTGGGAGGGACTGGGAGGGACTGGGATGGACTGGGACAGGCTGGGATCAAACTGGGAGGGACTGGGATCAAACTGGGATGGACTGGGAGGGACTGGGATCAAACTGGGAGCACTGGAAGGGACTGGGGGGCCCTGCCCGGCTTCGGCCTCGGGGTCTTCATCGTCCGGTACTGGGGGAACTGGGAGGGACTGGGAGGGACTGGGAGGGACTGGGATGGACTGGGGGGAACTGGGAGGGACTGGGATCACAAACTGGGAGCACTGGGAGGGACTGGAGGGACACTGGGACAGACTGGGGGGGACTGGGATAAACTGGGAGCACTGGGATCAAACTGGGAGGGACTGGGGGGCACTGGGAGGGCCCTGCCCGGCTTCGGCCTGGGGGAACTGGAATGGACTGGGAGGGACTGGGAGGGACTGGGATCAAACTGGGAGCACTGGGAGGGACTGGGGGGAACTAACAGGGGGTCCCCGGTGTATTTTCAGGGTGCCCATTGGTATTTTGGGGTTCCCATCAGTATTTTGGGGTTTCCATCCCTGTTTTTTGGGGGTCCCCAGGTTCCGCGTGCTCTCAGCTGTATTTTTGGGGTTCCCATTGGTATTTTTGGGGTTCCCCAGGTTCCGGCGTGCTCTCAGCTGTATTTTTGGGGTTCCCATTGGTATTTTTGGGTATTTTTGGGGGTCCCCAGGTTCCGGGGTGCTCTCAGCTGTATTTTTGGGGTTCCCATGGGTATTTTGGGGGGTTCCCAGGTTCCGGGGTGCTCTCAGCTGTATTTTTGGGGGTTCCCATTGGTATTTTTGGGTTCCCCAGGTTCCGGGGTGCTCTCAGCTGTATTTTTGGGGTTCCCATGGGTATTTTTGGGGGTTCCCAGGTTCCGGCGTGCTCTCAGCTGTATTTTTGGGGTTCCCATGGGTATTTTTGGGGGTTCCCAGGTTCCGGGGTGCTCTCAGCTGTATTTTTGGGGTTCCCATTGGTATTTTTGGGTATTTTTGGGGGTCCCCAGGTTCCGGGGTGCTCTCAGCTGTATTTTTGGGGTTCCCATGGGTATTTTGGGGGGTTCCCAGGTTCCGGGGTGCTCTCAGCTGTATTTTTGGGTTCCCATGGGTATTTTTGGGTATTTTTGGGGGTTCCCAGGTTCCGGGGTGCTCTCAGCTGTATTTTTGGGGTTCCCATGGGTATTTTTGGGGTCCCCAGGTTCCGGGGCGCCCCCCGTGACGAGGCTCTGGCCGTGGGGCTCTCGCGGCTCCTGCGGCTCCCGCTGGGCTCGGGCGGCGCCGCCCGGAGCTGGAGGCAGAGCGAGCTGAGACAGTGGGACGTGAACTGGGACAGCGGGCAGGTAACTGGGAGGGACTGGGAGGGACTGGGAATGGACTGGGAATGAACTGGGACAGCGGGCAGGTAACTGGGAGGGACTGGGAATGGACTGGGATGGACTGGGAGGGACTGGGATGAACTGGGAATGAACTGGGAATGAACTGGGACAGTGGGCAGGGTAACTGGGATGGACTGGAATGGACTGGGAGGGACTGGGATGGACTGGGAGGGACTGGGATGGACTGGGAATGGACTGGGAATGGACTGGGACAGTGGGCAGGTAACTGGGATGGACTGGGATGGACTGGGATGGTCTGGGAATGGACTGGGAAGCACTGGGAGGCCCCAGGCAGCCCCGTTGGGATTTTGGGGAGGGGTCTTGGTCCCTCTGGGGTCTCAGACCCCGCTGGAGTTCTGGGGAGGGGTCCCGCCCATGTCTGGGGTTCTGGGGAGGGGTCTCACCCCTGTTTGGGGATTTGGGGAGGGGTCTCGGGGCAGGGTCTCAGACGTTGGTGGTATTTTGGGGAGGGGTCTCAGCCCCTGTTGGCATTTGAGAAGGGGTCTCACCCCTGTTTGGGATTTCGAGGAGGGGTCTCACCCCTTTGGGGATATGAGGAGTCTCCCATTGGAATTTGGGGAGGGGTCTCACCCCATTGGGGATTCGAGGAGGGGTCTCCCATTGGAATTTGGGGAGGGGTCTCACCCGATTGGGATTCTGGAGAGGGGTCTCAGGGAGGGGTCTCAGACTCTGTTGGTGATTTTGGGGAGGGGTCTCAGCCCCCGTTGGCATTTGGGGAGGGGTCTCAGCCCCATTGGGGATTTGAGGAGGGGTCTCCCATTGGAATTTGGGGAGGGGTCACAGCCGTGTTTGGGGCGGGGTCTCAGCCCCATTGGAATTTGGGGAGGGGTCTCACCCCTTTGGGGATCTGGGGCAGGGCCTCCCATTGGAATTTGGGGCGGGGTCACAGCCCTGTTTGGGGCGGGGTCTCAGCTCCATTGGAATTTGGGGAGGGGTCTCCCATTGGAATTTGGGGAGGGGTCTCAGCCCCATTGGAATTTGGGGCGGGGTCTCCCATTGGAATTTGGGGAGGGGTCACGGCCCTGTTTGGGGCGGGGTCTCAGCCCCATTGGAATTTGGGGAGGGGTCTCCCATTGGAATTTGGGGAGGGGTCTCAGGGAGGGATCTCAGACCCCGCTAGGATTTTGGGGAAGGGTCTCACCCCTGTTAGGGATTTTGAGGAGGGGTCTCCCATTGGAATTTGAGGAGGGGTCTCACCCCTTTGGGGATTTGGGGCGGGGTCTCCCATCGGAATTTGGGGAGGGGTCACAGCCCTGTTTGGGGCGGGGTCTCAGCCCCATTGGAATTTGGGGAGGGGTCTCCCATTGGAATTTGGGGAGGGGTCTCACACCCACCCCCCCACCCCCCCCCAGGTGCGGCTGTGGCTCAGCGGTGACGTCACGCTGGGGCTGCGCGTGCTCTCCGCCCCCCCCCGCGTCCTGCACCAGTTCCTGGGGGGGGCGCTGGCCCTGGGGGGGCCCCCCCGCGACCCCCGCGAGCTGCAGCGGCTGCTGGAGGGGGGGCTCGACCCCTGAGACCCCTCCCCGAGGGGCTGGCATTGCCACTGTCACTGCCACTGTCCCCAAACTGTCACCCCCGAACCCCCCCCCCCCAAAAAAAAAACAACTCAACACGCTCCTGGCGCTCGGCGGGACCTCGGTGTTTGTGGGGAAGGGGCTTGGAGACCCCAAATTATTGTGGGAGGGGTCTCAGACACCCCAAAATATTTGGGAGGGGGCTTGGAGACCCCAAATTATTGTGGGAGGGGTCTCGGACACCCCAAAATATTTGGGAGGGGGCTTGGAGACCCCAAATTATTGTGGGAGGGGTCTCGGACACCCCAAAATTATTATGGGAGGGGTTTGGAGCCCCTAAATTATTGTGGGAGGGGTCTCAGACAATCCAAAATTATTATGGGAGGGGTCTTGGACACCCCAAATTTATTGTGGGAGGGGTCTCAGACACCCAAAAATATTTAGGAGGGGGCTTGGAGACCCCAAATTATTGTGGGAGGGGTCTCAGACACCCCAAAATATTTGGGAGGGGTCTTGGACATCCCAAAATTATTATGGGAGGGGTCTTGGACACCCCAAAATTATTGTGGGAGGGGTCTCAGACACCCCAAAATATTTGGCAGGAGTTTGGAGCCCCTAAATTATTGTGGGAGGGGTCTCAGACACCCCAAAATTATTATGGGAGGGGTCTTGGACACCCCAAATTTATTGTGGGAGGGGTTTAGGGTGCCCAAAATTATTGTGGGAGGGGTCTCAGACAGTCCAAAATCTTTGTGGAAGGGGTTTGGAGCCCCAAAATCTTTGTGGGAGGGGTCTCAGACACCCCAAAATATTTGGGAGGGGTCTTGGATACCCCAAAATTATTGTGGGAGGGGTCTCGGACACCCCAAAATATTTGGGAGGGGTTTGGAGCCCCAAAATTATTGTGGGAGGGGTCTCAGACACCCCAAAATATTTGGGAGGGGTTTGGAGCCCCTAAATTATTGTGGGAGGGGTCTCAGACAACCCAAAATTATTATGGGAGGGGTCTTGGACACCCCAAATTTATTGTGGGAGGGGTCTCAGACACCCAAAAATATTTGGGAGGGGGCTTGGAGACCCCAAATTATTGTGGGAGGGGTCTCGGACATCCCAAAATTATTATGGGAGGGGTCTTGGACACCCCAAATTTATTGTGGGAGGGGTTTAGGGTGCCCAAAATTATTGTGGGAGGGGTCTCAGACAGCCCAAAATATTTGGGAGGGGGCTTGGACATCCCAAAATTATTATGGGAGGGGTCTTGGACACCCCAAAATTATTGTGGGAGGGGTCTCAGACACCCCAAAATATTTGGCAGGAGTTTGGAGCCCCTAAATTATTGTGGGAGGGGTCTCGGACACCCCAAAATTATTATGGGAGGGGTCTTGGACACCCCAAATTTATTGTGGGAGGGGTTTAGGGTGCCCAAAATTATTGTGGGAGGGGTCTCAGACAGCCCAAAATCTTTGTGGAAGGGGTTTGGAGCCCCAAAATCTTTGTGGGAGGGGTCTCAGACACCCCAAAATATTTGGAAGGGTCTTGGATACCCCATAATTATTGTGGGAGGGGTCTCAGACACCCCAAAGTATTTGGGAGAGGTTTGGAGCCCCTAAATTATTGTGGGAGGGGTCTCAGACAACCCAAAATTATTATGGGAGGGGTCTTGGACACCCCAAATTTATTGTGGGAGGGGTCTCAGACACCCAAAAATATTTGGGAGGGGGCTTGGAGACCCCAAATTATTGTGGGAGGGGTCTCGGACATCCCAAAATTATTATGGGAGGGGTCTTGGATACCCCAAATTTATTGTGGGAGGGGTCTCAGACACCCCAAAATATTTGGGAGGGGGCTTGGAGACCCCAAATTATTGTGGGAGGGGTCTCGGACATCCCAAAATTATTATGGGAGGGGTCTGGGATACCCCAAATTTATTGTGGGAGGGGTTTAGGGTGCCCAAAATTATTGTGGGAGGGGTCTCAGAAACCCCAAAATCTTTGTGAAGGGGTTTGGAGCCCCTAAATCATTGTGGGAGGGGTCTCAGACACCCCAAAATTATTGTGGGAGGGGTTTGGGGTCCCCAAATTCTTATGGGAGGGGTTTGGAACCCCCCAAAATTATTGTGGGAGGGGTCTCAGACACCCCAAAATATTTCGGAGGGGTTTGAAGCCCCAAAATTATTGTGGGAGGGGTCTCAGACACCCCAAAATCCTCGTGGGAGGGGCTCAGACCCCCTAAATCTTTGTGGGAAGGGTCTTAGACACCCCAAAATCTTTCTAAGAGGGGCTCAGACCCCCCCCAAATCCTTTTGAGAGGGGTTTGGAGTCCCCAAAATCTCTGTCAGGGGGGGTCCCTGGCACCCAAAATGCCCCCAATCCCCCCAAAAATGCCCCAAACCCCCCCAAAATGCCCCAAAACGCCCCCAGACCCCCCCAAAACGCCCCCAGACCCCCCCAAAACGCCCCCAGACCCCCAGCCGGTCTCTGCTCCGCTCTTTATTGGGGGTGGCAGCGCCCCAGAACCGATGGGGGGAGGGGGGGTTTGGGGGGGGGTGGGGGGAGGGGCGGCGCCCCCAGACCCCCCCCAAGGCTGGGGGTGTCCCCGGGGGGGGCCCGGGGGGGTCCCCGGGGGTTTTGGGGGGGTCACCGGATGGCGATGAGCCCCACGTCCATCAGCTTCTGGATCTTCTGCGCGATCAGCGGGTTCTTGAGGTGCCTGGATTGGGGGGGGGGGGGGGACAGCGGGGTCAGGGGGTGGGGACACCGTGGGGACACTTTGGGGACACCGTGGGGACACTTTGGGGACTCTCTGGGACAGTTGGGGACACTTTGGGGACACCCTGGAGCTGTTTGGGACACCATGGGGACACCCTGGGACAGTTGGGGACACTTTGGGGACAGTTGAGGACACTCTGGGGACACCTTGGGACAGTTGGAGACACTGTGGGGACACTCTGGGACAGTTGGGGACACTTAGGGGAAACTTTGGGGACACCCTAGGACAGTTGGAGACACTGCGGGGACAGTTGGGGACACCCTGGGACAGTTGGGGACACTTTGGGGACAGCTGGAGACACTTTGGGGACAGTTGAGGAAACTCTGGGGACACCCTGGGACAGTTGGAGACACTGTGGGGACAGCTGGGGACACCTGGGACCCTCCCCTGCCCTGGGGACCCTTGGGGACCCTCGGTGTCACCCCCCCAGTGTCACTGACTCGCTGAGGGCCTGCGGGTCCTTCTGCATCTGCTCCGGGATCAGCCTCATGGGGACCCCCATCTTGGGGACCCTCAGTGCCACCTCCCTTAGCCTTGGGGACCTTCAGTGCCACCCCCCACCACCCTGGGGACCCTTGGGGACACCCCCAGTGCCACTGACTCGCTGAGGGCCTGCGGGTCCTTCTGCATCTGCTCCAGGATCAGCCTCATGGCCGGGTCCCCCATGATCTGCTGCACCTCGGGGTCAGCCAGGGCCCGGCGCCGCAGCTCCTCGGGGGGCTCCGAGCGCTGCTGCTGCCCCCGCACGCAGCGACGCAGCCCCTCGGCCGCCTCCTGGGGGGACAGGGGGCACAGGGTGACACAGGGGGCACAGGGTGACACAGGGGACATGGGGGTGACACAAGTGTCACAGGGATTGGGGTGTCACAGGGATCAGGAGCTGCTGCTGCCCCCGCACGCAGCGACGCAGCCCCTCGGCCGCCTCCTGGGGGGGACAGGGGGTGACAGGGATCAGGGGGTGTCACAGGGATCAGGGGTGACACAGGTGTCACAGGGATCAGGGGTGTCACAGGGATTGGGGTGTCACAGGGCTCAGGGGGTGTCACAGGGCTCAGGGGGTGTCACAGGGATCAGGGGGTGTCACAGGGATTGGGGTGTCACAGGGCTCAGGGGGTGTCACAGGGCTCAGGGGGTGTCACAGGGATTGGGGTGTCACAGGGCTCAGGGGGTGTCACAGGGATCAGGGGTGTCACAGGGATCAGGGGTGTCACAGGGATTGGGGTGTCACAGGGCTCAGGGGGTGTCACAGGGATTGGGGTGTCACAGGGCTCAGGGGGTGTCACAGGGCTCAGAGGGTGTCACAGGGCTCAGGGGTGTCACAGGGATCAGGGGGTGTCACAGGGCTCAGGGGGTGTCACAGGGATTGGGGTGTCACAGGGCTCAGGGGTGTCACAGGGATCAGAGGGTGTCACAGGGCTCAGGGGTGTCACAGGGATTGGGGTGTCACAGGGCTCAGGGGGTGTCACAGGGCTCAGGGGGTGTCACAGGGCTCAGGGGCTCCGAGCGCTGCTGCTGCCCCCGCACGCAGCCCCTCGGCCGCCTCCTGGGGGGCATGGAGGGGGCACGGAGGGGGCACAGAGTGACACAGGGGGGGCACAGAGATCCGGGGGTGTCACAGGGTTGGAGGTGACACAGGGGTCACAGGGGTCAGGGGGTGTCACAGGGGTCAGGGGGCTCTGAGCACCGCTGCCCCTCTGCACCTTCCTGGGGAACACAGGGTGGGCACAGGGCGGGCACAATGGGCACGGGGGGGGCGGGGGTCACCAAGGGGCACAGAGGTTGGGGGGACACAGGGTGAGACAGGTGCCACAGAGATTTGGGGGTGTCACAGGGAGCCGGGGGTGTCACAGTGGTCAGAGGGCTCCGAGTGCTGCTGCCCCTCTGCAGCCTCCTGGGGGGCACAGGGTGGGCACAGAGGGCACAGGGGGACACTGAGGGCACAGGGGGACACTGAGGGCACAGGGTGGGCACAGAGGGCAGAGGGGGGACACTGAGGGCACAGGGGGACACTGAGGGCACAGGGGGACACTGAGGGCACAGGGTGGGCACAGAGGGCACAGGGGGGACACTGAGGGCACAGGGTGGGCACAGAGGGCACAGGGGGGACACTGAGGGCACAGGGGGACACTGAGGGCACAGGGTGGGCACAGAGGGCACAGGGGGACACTGAGGGCACAGGGTGGGCACGGGGGAGGTCCCGGGGGTGCCAGGCCCACCTTGCAGGAGGGGTCGAGGTCCAGGGCGCGCTGATAAACCTCCATGGCCTTGGTGTAATCGCGCATGGCCTCGAGCGCCGCCGCCTTCCGCGTGTAACCCTTGACTGGGGACAGCAGGGGACAGCAGGGGACACGGAGGGGACATGGAGGGGACATGGAGGGGACAGGAAGGACAGCGAGGGGACACAGGGACAGGGGGATATGGGGACATAGGGGGACATGGAGGAACGGGGATGGACAAGGGACGGCAGGGGACCCAGGGGGATATGGGGACACAGGGGACATGGGGGGACAGGAGGGACATGGGGGGGGAGGGATATGGGGACACAGGACAGGGGGAACAGCAGGGGACATGCGGGGACATGGGGACAAAAGGGGACACAAGGGAACGTGGGGGGAACACGGGGACAAAAGGGGACACAGGGACAGAGGGGACACAGGGGGACATGGGGGGACACAGGGACAGGCGAGGGCAGCAGGGGACACAGAGGGACATGGGGACACAGCAGGGGACACAGGGGGACATGAGGACACAGGGGGACATGGAGGGACATGGGAGACATGGGGACATGAGGGGACAAGGGGACAGCAGGGACATGGAGGGCACGGGGGATATGGGGACATGGGGTGACAGGAGGGGACACAAGGACAGAGGGGGACAGGGAGGACAGCAAGGGGACATGGGAGGAACATGGGGACATGGAGGGGACAGGGGGACACAGGGGATACAGGAACACAGGGGACATGGAGGGGACATGGGGGGACACGGGGGAACAATGGGACAAGAGGGACAACAGGGGACACAGGGACAGGGAGGACATGGGGACAGGTGGGGGGACACGGGGACAGGCAGGTTCAGGGGGATGGACACAGGTTCAAGCACAGGAGGGGACACGGGGACGGGTGGGGACGGGTACAGAAGGATGAGGAAAACAGCGGCAGAGAAGGAGGAGGGTGAGGATGATGAGGATGAAGCAGAGGAAGGGCAGGGCCTGTCCCCTGCTGTCCCCTGCTGTCCCCACTCACTGAAGGTGGGCTCCAGCCGGATGCACTCCTCACAGTCCTGCATGGGGACAAAGAGGGGGTCAGAAGGGTCCCCAAAGCGTCCCTGCACCCCACAAACAACCCCAGCACCTCCTCTGTGCCCCCAAAGCAGCCCCCAGTGCCCTCTGTGCCCCCAAACCAACCCTAAGTCCTTCCCCAACCTGGTTCCTGCCTCTCAAACCACTGCAGGACCTTCAAAACCAATCCCAAAGCAGCCCTCAGACCCCCAAACAAGTCCCAAACCCCCCAAACCAACCCCCAGGACCCCCCAAACCCCCCCAAACCTTGAGGGCCAGGGGGAACTCGAGCAGGTTTGGTGTAGCAGGGGGCCCCAAATCCCCCAAACCAGTCCTAACTCCCCCAAACCAGTCCCAAACCCCCCAAGATCCTCCAAACCAGTCCCAAACACCCCAAACCACCCCCAAATCCCCCCCAGGCCTTGAGGGCCAGGGGGAACTCGAGCAGGTTTGGTGTAGCAGGGGGCCCCAAACCCCCCAAACCAGTCCCAAACCCCCAAAACCCCCCAAACCAACCCCCAAACCAACCAGACCTTGAGGGCCAGGGGGAACTCGAGCAGGTTTGGTGTAGCAGGGGGCCCCAAACCCCCCAAACCAGTCCTAACTCCCCCAAACCAGTCCCAAACCCCCCAAACCCCCCAGACCTTGAGGGCCAGGGGGAACTCGAGCAGCTTGGTGTAGCAGGCGGCCCCAAACCCCCCAAACCAGTCCTAACTCCCCCAAACCAACCCCCAAACCCCCCAAACCAGTCCCAAACCCCCCAAACCAACCCCCAAACCCCCCAGACCTTGAGGGCCAGGGGGAACTCGAGCAGCTTGGTGTAGCAGGCGGCCCCAAACCCCCCAAACCAGTCCCAAACCCCCCAAACCAGTCCCAAACCCCCAAAACCTCTCCCCAGGACCCCTCCAAACCAGTCCCAAACCCCCCAAACCAACCCCCAAACCAACCAGACCTTGAGGGCCAGGGGGAACTCGAGCAGCTTGGTGTAGCAGGGGGCCCCAAATCCCCCAAACCAGTCCTAACTCCCCCAAACCAACCCCTAAACCCCCCAAACCCCTCAAACCCCCCAGACCTTGAGGGCCAGGGGGAACTCGAGCAGCTTGGTGTAGCAGGCGGCGCGGTTGCTGTAGAGCCGCGCCTCGTGCGGGTTGCGCCGGATGGCCTCGCTGTAGTGCTTCATGGCCTGGGGGTAATCCCCTACAAACAGAGCCCTCCTCATCCTCAGCGGGTGCCCCAAACCCTCAGAGCCCCCCCCTAAAGGCCCCCCAAAAGCCCGCAGACCTCGCTGGAAGCACTCGTTGCCTTTGTTCTTCTCCTCCAGCGCCAGGTCGGGGTCGATGTAGGCCAAGCGCTCCTGCTCCTTCAGGATCTTCTCGGCCTGAGCGGGTTTGGGGGGTCAGGGAGGGGACAGGGGGGCACCCCCAAATGTGCCAGGACCCTCAAAGCAGTCCCAAATCCACCAGCACCCTCCAAACCAGAACCAAACCCCCCCAAACCAGTCCCAAAGCTCCCAGGACCCTCAAACCATTCCCAAACTCCTTAGGACTCCCCAAACCAGTCCCAAACCCCACAGAACTCCACAAACCAGTCCCAAACCCCCCAAACCAGTCCCAAACCCCCCAAACCAGTCCCAAAGCCCCCAAACCAACACTCAGAACCCTCCAAACCAGTCCCAAATCCACCAGGACCCTCAAACCAGTCCCAAACCTTCCAAACCAGTCCCAAACACCCCAGGACTCTCAAAACCAGTCTCAAAGCCCCAGCAATCCCCAGACCAGTCCCAAAGCCCCCAAAGCAACACCCAAGGACCCTCGTACACCCCTCAAACCAACCCAAGACCCTCCAAACCAGTCCCAAACCCCCCAAGACCCCCCAAACCAGTCCCAAAGCCCCCAAACCAACCCCCAGGACCCTCAAACAGGTCCCAAACCCCCTAGGACTCCCCAAACCAGTCCCAAAGCCCCCAAAACCTCCCCAGGATCCTCAAACCATTCCCAAACCCCCTCAGAACCCCCCAAACCAGTCCCAAGCTCCCCAAACCAGTCCCAAAGTCACCTGCTGGCACTTCTTGAGCACGTCGGGCGTGCGGTGCTCGGCCAGGGATTTGTTGTAGAAGTGCACGGCGTCCTTGTAGCGCTCCTCGCGGAAATACGAGTTCCCGATCCTTGCATAGGCCCTGGGCAGGGGGTGGGGGGACAGGGACGGTTTGAGGAGGGACAAAAAGGGTTTGGGGGGGACAGCAGAGACCCCAAAACCCCCCCAGACTCACTTGGCAATCTGCCTGTAATCCTCGCGGTTCTCCCGGCCCACCTCGATGGCGCGCTCGCACAGCGCCCGGCACCGCTCGTACTCGCCCGTCTCGAAGTACACGGCTGGGATTTGGGGGGGAAATCTGGGGTTCAGGGGGAAATTTGGGGTTCAGGGGGGCGATTTGGGAGGGGTTGAGGGTGGCAGACCTGCTTGGTTGGTGACGTAGGTCATGTTGGTGGGGTCGAGCTGCTCGGCGCGGGTGTAGTGCTCCAGCGCCGCCGGGAACTCCTTGCGCTTGTAGGCGGCGTTGCCCAGCTCCTTCTCCTTCTGGGCCTGAACCCCAAAATTTGGCTGAAATCACCCCAAATTTCACACCCAGATCATCCCCCCAATGACCCAGATCCTTCTCCTTTCGTGGCCCAGCTCCTTCTCCTTCTGGGCCTGGGGGGAACCCCAAAAACGGCTGAAATCACCCCAAATTACACACCCAAATCCCCCCCCCCCAGCTCCTTCTCCTTCTGGGCCTGAACCCCAAAAATGGATGGTATCACCCCAAATTTCACACCCAGATCCTTCTCCTGCCATGACCCATCCAGTGATGCAAGGGGACACCCCAAAAACGGCTGAAATCACCCCAAATTTCACACCCAGATTATCCCCTCATCACCCAGATCCTTCTCCTGCTGTATCTGAAGGGGGACCCCAAAAATGGCTGAAATCACCCCAAATCTCCCCCCAGCCCCGTTTTGGGGACCCCCCCCCTCACCTCCTGCTTGTTCTGGGGGAGCTCCTCGGCCGGGGGGGGCTGCGAGGGGGGCGGTGGGGGCGGGGGGGGCGGCGAAGGCGCCTCCTCCTCTTCCTCAGCCCCGCTCAGCTCCACGCCCAGCAGCACGCTGAGCGTCGTCATCACCCGCGGGTCCTGCAGCTTCCTGGGGAGGGGGCAACGAGGGGCTTTGGGGGGGGGGCTGAACCCCAAAATTCCCGTCCCAGAACTGCCCTGAGGGGGGGGAACCCCAAAATTCCCCATCCCAAAATTCCCCATCCCAAAATTCTCCATGCCAGAAATCGCCCGAGGGAGCCGCACCCCAAAATCCCTGTCCCAAAATTCCCCCTGAAAGGGCAGCATCCCAAAATCTGCCCCCAAAATTCCCCATCCCAAAATTCTCCATGCCGAAATTATTATCCTAAAATCCCCGTCCCAAAATTCCCCATCTCAAAATCCCCACCCCAAAAATTCCCCTGAGGGAGCTGCACCCCGAAATCCCTGTCCCAAAATTCCCCATTCCAAAAGTCCCCATCCCAAAATCTCCAACCCAAAAATCCTCATCCCAAAATTCCCCATCCCAAAATTCTCACCTCAAAATTCCCCTGAAAGGCCTGCACCCCAAAATCCCCACCCCAAAATCCCCATCCCAAAAATTCCCCATCCCAAAATTCTCCACCCCAAAAATTCCCCCGAAGGGGATGCACCCCAAAATCCCTGTGCCAGAAATCCCCTGAGGGGGCTGCACCCCAAAATTCCCCACCCCAAATTCCCCACCCCAAAACTCCTCATCCCAAAATTCTCCATCCCAGAACTCCCCCAAGGGGACTGCACCCCAAAATCCCCATCCCAAAAACCCCCCAGAGGCCTCTCCAGCCCCCAAAACCCCTTCCTAGTCCCCCCAAACTCTTCCCAATCCCCCAAAACTCCTTCCCACTACCCCAAGCCCCCCAAAACCCCTCTCAAACCCCTCCCAGCCCCCTCCAAGCCCCCCAAAGCACCTTCCCAGTACCCCCAAGCCCCTCTCAAATCCCTCCCAGCCCCTCACTGACACCCCCAAACCCCTCCCCAGCCCCCCAGAGCCCCCCAGCTCCTCACTGACACCCCCAAACCCCTCACTGACACCCCCAAACCCCTCCCCAGCCCCTCACTGACACCCCCAAACCCCTCCCCAGTCCCCCAGAGCCCCCCAGCCCCTCACTGACGCCCCCAAACCCCTCCCCAGCCCCCCACTGACACCCCCAAACCCCTCACTGACGCCCCCAAACCCCTCCCCAGCCCCCCAGAGCCCCCCAGCCCCTCACTAATGCCCCAAAACCCCTCACTGACACCCCCAAACCCCTCCCCAGCCCCTCACTGACACCTCCAAACCCCTCCCCAGCCCCCCAGAGCCCCCCAAACCCCTCACTGACACCCCCAAACCCCTCCCCAGCCCCCCAGAGCCCCCCAAACCCCTCACTGACACCCCCAAACCCCTCCCCAGCCCCCCAGAGCCCCCCAGCCCCTCACTAATGCCCCAAAACCCCTCACTGACACCCCCAAACCCCTCCCCAGCCCCTCACTGACACCTCCAAACCCCTCCCCAGCCCCCCAGAGCCCCCCAAACCCCTCACTGACACCCCCAAACCCCTCCCCAGCCCCCCAGAGCCCCCCAAACCCCTCACTGACACCCCCAAACCCCTCCCCAGCCCCTCACTGACGCCCCCAAACCCCTCCCCAGCCCCTCACTGACGCCCCCAAACCCCTCCCCAGCCCCCCAGAGCCCCCCAAACCCCTCACTGACGCCCCCAGCTGGCCGGGGTCGCTGCGCAGCGTCTCCAGCAGCCGCCGGTACTCGGGGTCCCCCAGCAGCCCCCGCGTTCGGGGGTCGGCCTCCAGCCGGGCCAGCAGGTCGGGGGCACTGAAGGGGTTCAGCAGCTTCCGCTCTGCAACGGGGGCACAAAAATCCGCTCAGGGAGCCTCAAATCCGCCTCTCAACGCCCCAAATTCACCTTTCTCCACCTGCCCGGGACCCTGAAAGTCTCTGGGCTGCCCAAAACTTCTCCAGGCTGCTCAAAACCTCTCCAGGGCCAGCCAAAACCTCTCTGAGCCACCCAAAACCTTTCGGCGTGATCCCAACCTCTCCAGGTCACTCAAAACATTCCAGGGCCACCCAAAAACTTTCGGGGCTGCTCAGAAGTTTTCAGGGCCACCCAAAATCTCCCCAGCAACCTAAAACTCTCCAGGACACTCAAAACCTTTCAGGAGCACCCAAAAACTCTCCAGGGCCACCCAAAACCTCTCACGGCCACTCAAAACCCTTCAGGAACACCCAAAAACTTCCAGGGTAACCCAAAACCTCTCCAGGTCACCCAAAACCTCTCCAGGTCACTCAAAACCTTTCAGGGCCACCCAAAAACTTTCAAGGTCACTCAAAACCTCTCTGGACCACCCAAAACCTCCCCAGGACCCTGAAACTCTCTGGGCCACCCAAAACCTTCCAGGGACATCCAAAAACTTTCAGGGCCACCCAAAACCTTTTCAGGTCACTCAAAATCCTTCAGGGACATCCAAAAATTTCCAGGACCACTCAAAACCTGTCCAGGCCACTCAAAACCTTTCTGGGCCACTCAAAACTTCTCCGGGCCACCCCAAACCATTCAGGGCCACCTAAAATCTTCCAGGGAAACCCAAAACGTCTCCGGGACACTCAAAACCTTTCAGGGCCACCCAGAAGTTTTCAGGGCCAGCCAAAATCTCTCCAGATCACTCAAAATCCTTCAGAGAGACCCAAAAACTTCCAGGGTCACACAAAACCTCTCCAGGCCACCCAAAACCTCCTCCTCAGGACCCCGAAACTCTCCAGGCCACTCAAAACCTTTTGGGGCCACCCAAAAATCTCTCCAGGGCACCCAAAACCTCTCCAGGTCACTCAAAATCCTTCAGGGCCACCCAAAACCTCCCCAAAGCCCAGAAACTCTCTGGGCCACTCAAAACTTTTTGGGGCCACCCAAAACCTTTCAAGGTCACCTAAAACCTCCCAGGACTACCCAAAACCTCTCTGGACCACCCAAAACCTCCCCAAAACCCAGAAACTCTCTGGGCCACTCAAAACCTTTTGGGGCCACCCAAAACCTTTCGGGGCCACCCAAATCCTCCCCCCAGGGATTCCTCTGCCCCCCAAAGCCCCCAAGAGCCCCCCTACCCGCCAGCCTGGCCTCCACCCCGCGCAGGCCCTGCAGGAGCTGCTCATTGCCCGGCTCCCGGGCCAGCCCCTCCTCGTAGGTGGCCTTGGCCTCCTCCAGGCGCTGCAGGAACTCCAGAGCGGCCGCCTTGCGCGAGTACCCCTGGGGGACACGGGGGGGACACGGGGGGGACACGGGGTCACAGCCCTGGCCTGGCCTCTGGGGGGGGGCTGGGACCCCCACTCTGACCACTCATATCTATGGTCAGACCCCAACCCTGAGCCCAGCACCATCGCCAGACCCTCACCCTGACTCTCCATGGGATCCCCCTGACCCCCCGCTCACCATGGTCAGACCACCCTGACCCCCCGCTCACCATGGTCAGACCACCCTGATCCCCCCCACCACCATGGTCAGACCACCCTGATCCCCCCACCACCATGGTCAGACCACCCTGACCCTCTCACACCCATGGTCAGACCCCCACCCTGACCCCCCCTCGATGGACAGACCCCCACCCTACATGACCCCATGAGGGCTGTACAGACCCCCCAAAATCAGCCCCCCATGACCCAATAGGGGCTGTACAGACCCCCAGAGCATCCCCTAAATAACCCCAATGGGAGCTGTACAGACCCCCCAAAATCAGCCCCCCGTGACCCAATAGGGGCTGTAGCCCCAAGATGAGCCCCCCATGACAGCTGTACCCCCCAGATCAGCCCCCCATGAGGGCTGTGCCCCCCAGATCAGCCCCCTACTCCATCCCTCCACATCCCCCTCGAGCCCCCCAAGACCCCCCAGACCCCTGGCAGCCCCGGTGCCCACCTTGGCCCAGCCGGGGCGCAGCTCCAGCGTGCGGCACGCATCGGCCAGGACCCCATTCCCCATCCATCCCCCCATGCCCCCCGAGCCCCCCACACCCCTGGCACTCCCCGGTGCCCACCTTGGCCCAGTCGGGGCGCAGCTCCAGCATATGCCAGGCATTGCTGAGCCCCCATTCCCCATCCATCCCCCCGGTGCCCCCCACACCCCTGGCACTCCCGGTGCCCACCTTGGCCCAGCCGGGGTGCAGCTCCAGCATATGCCAGGCATTGCTGAGCCCCCATTCCCCCACATCCCCCTATGTCTCCCAGTACCCTCAGTACCCCCCAGACCCCTGGCACTCCCCGGTGCCCACCTTGGCCCAGTCGGGGCGCAGCTCCAGCGTGCGGCACGCATCGGCCAGGGCCCGCCCGTAGTCTCCGAGGCGCGCGTAGGCGGCCGAGCGGTTGCTGAACAGGACGTGGTTGTTGGGGTCCCGGGCGATGGCGGCCGAGTAGTGCCCCACGGCCGCCCCCACGTCCCCCGCCGCCAGCGCCCGGTTCCCCCGCTCCTTCAGCTCCTGAGCCTGCCCGAGCCGCGCCGGGAACGCGGCGGGAACGGGAGAGGGTGAGGAAGTACGGGAAAGGAGGAGGAAGAGCAGGCACAGGAATGGGGAGAGGAAGAGGAGGCAAAGGAACGGGAAGGGAGGAGGAAAAGCAGGGAATGGGAACGGGGAGAGGGTGAGGAAGAGGAGGTACGGGAACGGGGAGAGTCAGGGGCACGGGAATGGGGAGGGAGGAAGAAGAGGAAGAGGAGGCACGGGAATGGGAGAAGGTGAGGAAGAGGAGGCAAAGGAACGGGAAGGGAGGAGGAAGAGCAAGCACAGGAATGGGGCGAGGAAGAGGAGGCACGGGAATGGGGAGAGGAAGAGCAGGTAAGGGAACGGGAAATGAGGAGGAAGAGCAGGCTCGGGAATGGGGAGAGGAAGAGGAGGCAAAGGAACGAGAAGGGAAGAGGATGATGGAGAGGAGGGGAAAGGGACGGAGTGAGAACAGCGAAGGGCCGGGAGCAGCAAGGCGCGAGGAAGATGAGGGAGACGATGAGGAGGAGGATGAAGGTGTCAGGAAGACGAGGAGGATGAAGGCGCAAAGGAAATGAGGATGAAAGTGCGAGAAACACGAGGAGGATGAAGAAGCAAGGGAGCGCAGGTGACAGGCAGAGAGAGAACAGCGTGAGCAAGGCCGGAAAGATGAAGACGAGGCCGGTGAAAATGAAGGAGAAGCGAAGAAGAACAGGAGGGAAAGAAAAAGAACAAGAACGTGAGGAAGGAGGCGCTTCCCGGAGACCCCAAACCCCTCCAGGGCCCCCGAGCCCCCTCAAGGACCCGGAACCCCCTGGGGACCCCTCAGGAACCCTCAGGGACCCCCAGAGAACCCCAAACCGCCCTGAACACCCTCAGGAGCCCCTCAGGGACCCCCAGACGAGCTCAAACCGCCCTGAACCCCCTCAGGGACCCCCAGAGAAGCCCAAACCACCCTGAACCCCCCTCAGGAGCCCCTCAGGGACCCCCGGACCCCTCAGGGACCTCCAGACAAATCCAAACCGCCCCGAGCCCCCTCAGGGACCCCTCAGCCCCTCAGGAACCCCTCAGGAACCACCGGACCCCTCAGGGACGCCCAGACAAGCCCAAACCGCCCCGAACCCCCTCAGGGCCCCGCGCTCCCCTCAGAGCGCCCCGACCCCGGCAGCGACTCCCAAACCCCGTTCAGGATCGCCATAAAACCCAGCCCCGATCCCCAGCGCTGCCCCCGGAGCTGCCCCGGTCCCGGTTCCCCTCAGGCCCCTCCGGGACCCCCTCAGGGCCGCTCCCCCCCCACCTCCTCCATGGCCGCGGCTCCGCTCCCGCCGCTCCCGCGCCGCCCTCTGGAAGCTGCTAGAACCCCGCGGCCACGCCCCCTGCGCCCTATTGGCCGCCCGCCCCGCCCGCCCGCCCCCGCGCGCGATCCCATTGGCCGCCTCCCGCCTCCCCGCCTTCCCATTGGCTGCTGAGCGCAGCGGGGCGCGCCCCCTTCCAGACGGAAGCCGGCATCGGGGCCCGCCCACGCGCGCTCCCATTGGTTGAGGCTCCCGGCGCTGGGCGCTCATTGGCTGCGCTCCTCTGGGACTTCTGGAATTTTCCCCTTCTCCCATTGGCTGCGAGCGGCGCTGATCACAGAGGGCGGGGAGGAGGCCGGGAGCGCCCCCTGGCGGCGCGGAGGTCTCGATAGGAATTGAGCGAGGGGCGTGGTCTTGGGCGGGGTTTGTATGAAATGGGCGTGGTCTCCATTTAAGGAGGCGTGGTTTTCCTTAAAGGGGCGGGGCTTGCACTGGGGACCCTCGCCCGTGGCCCGTGGGAGTCAGGGAGGCGAATCCAGGGGATCCTAATGGGGGAATGGCGGTGGCGAGTGACACACGTGTGACCTTGGCTGGGCCCTGGTGCGACCCCTCCCCCTCGTGTCCCCTTCCACCCCTCCCCCACTGTTCGGGGTCCCCATGTCACCACCCCCGGGACCCCCAGTGACACCCCCACCCCTCCAGTGACACCCCCAATGTCACATCCCCTCCCCACCCAATGTCACATCGCCCCTCCCCCAATGTCATATCCCCCCTCCCCCACCCCAAATTTCCCCCCCAGACCCTCCCCCGTCCCACGGGAAAGAGGCGCCGGCAGGAAAAGGAGCCGCTGGGTTTATTGGGGGGAAGGGGCGGGGTCATAGGGGGGGATTTTGGGTCCCCCTTGGCCCTCCTGGGTCGCTTTGTCCTGATTTTGGTCCTTTTTACCCCAAATCCAACGGCAGGGGCGGGGGGAGGGGTGAAGGCACCTCGCGGCGGGGGGAGGGGGGGGAGAGGAGGGGGGGGACACGGGGGGAGGGGGGGTCCTCCCCACCCCCACCCCCAGGCTCTGTCGGGGCCTGGGGTCCTCCCGGAGGTCCCAATGGGGGGGGGGGGCGATGGGGGGGTGTCGTGGCTATCGGGGTCCATCCACCCCCCCCAAACCCCATTCCTGCACTAAACCTGCCGTTTTTTCCCCCCCCCAAAAAAATCCGCGGTGCCGAATAAAACCCAACCTTAAAAAAGCCCCTAAAAGTTTCCCCCCCCCCCAAAAAAAAAACAAAAAACATCCTCGGAGCCAAGCCCGCGAGGGGATCCCCCAAAACGGGCAAGATTTGGGGGCGGGGGGGTCCCCAAAAACAGAGTCCGCCCCCTCCCCATCCATCAGATCCATCAGGACCCCCCTCCGCCGCCCCCTCCATGCGGTACCGGCCCCCCCCGGTAACCGCGCACGCCGGGGGGGGGCAGCGGCGGCGGCGGCGGCGGCGGGGGGGGGAACACGGTGCGGATCCCGCCCTCGTCCGGGGCCCGCAGCGGCCGCAGCGCCAACCGCGCCCCCCCCCCCGCCGCCACCTTTGGGGGGCGGCAACGGCGGCGCCCCCAGCCCCATCCTCCTCCTCCTCCTCCTCCTCTTCCTCCAGCACCCCCCCAGCACCCCCAGCACCACCCCGGCCGCCGCCGCCGCCGCCGCCCCCAGAGCCGCGGCCGGGGGCAGCAGCGCGGGGGTCGCGTCCCCTTCGTGGTTCGGGGGGGCCGCACCGGTTTGGGAGGGGTCGCCGGCACCGGCCCGGGCTTGCGCGCAGAGCGGGGGAGCGGCGGGCGGCTCCAGAGCGGCGAGGCACACCCGGTACGGGGCTCGGGGCTGCAGCGCCCGCACCACGTACTCGCCGCGCTCGCCTCGCACCAAGGTCTCGGTCACGGCTCCCCCCCCGGGCCGCAGCCAGCTGAGCCTCAGCGACGCCCCGGGAGGCGCCGGGGGCCACCGGACCCGCAGGGCCCCGCCGGGAGCCGCCTGCACCCAGAGCCCCGGCGAGGCGGCGGCCGCTCCTCCCGGTGCGGCGGGGGAGGAAACGCCGGCCGAGGAAACGCCGGGCGACGTCCCCGCGCCCGTTCCCCCCGCTCCTCCCGGGCTCTCGCAAGCGTCCATCTCCCCCCGGAGCTCTCCCACCGGCAGCCCCCGCAACCGGGCCGGTGCCTGGCACAGCAGCCCCCGCACCTCCAGGCGCGGCGGGGCGCGGCGCCGCAGCCAGTCCCGCAGCCAGGCCAGGTTGCAGCCGCAGAACCAGGGGTTGTTGCGCAGCCCCAGGTGGCTCAGGCTGCCCAGATCGTCGAAGAGCCCCCTGGGCAGCGTGGTCAGGTTGTTGTCCGACAGATCCAACCTCTCCAGCGCCCTCATCCTGGCCAGAGCTCCGGCCGGGACGTGGCTGATGGCGTTGGCGGCCAGCGAGAGGCGGCGGAGCCGAGCCCGGGGCAGGTTGGCCGGGGGCGCCGCCAGCGCGTTGCGACCCAGCGAGAGCTCGCTGAGGTTCCCCAGGCGGCTGAAGGTGTCGTCGGCCATGCGCTGGTTCGCCAGCAGGTTCCCGTCCAGCACCAGGCGCCGCAGCGCCGGCAGCCCCTCGAAAGCCCGCAGCGGGATGGTGTGGATGCGGTTGTCATCCAGCCGCAGCTCCTCCAGCGCCGGCGGCAGCCCCGCGGGGACGCTGCTCAGGTGGTTCCGGGAGAGGAAGAGGAGGCGCAGCCTTCGGTTCTCGGCGAACGCGTCCTCCTCGATGCCGGCGGCCGACACCGAGTTATCATCCAGGTGCAGCCGCTCGAGCAGCGGCGCCCGGGCCAGCGCCCGGCGGCAGAGGCCGCGCACGTTGTTCTCCTGCAGGTGCAGCTCCCGCAGAGCCGGCGGCAGGTGAGCCGGCAGCTGCTCCAGGGCGTTGGCGTACAGGTAAAGCACCCGCAGCGCCGGCAGCCGGCCCAGGCGAGCCGGGATGCCCGCGTCGCCGATGCGGTTGTTCTGCAGGAACAGCGTGGTGGCACCGGGAGGGAGCCCCTCGGGCACGGCCGTCAGCCCGCGGTCGTTGCAGTAAACGCGGCCGCCGGAGCAGCGGCAAACGGCGGGGCAGGCGGACACGGGGGCGGCGGTGGTCAGCAGGGTGAGGGTCAGCAGGGGGATGGTGGTCGTGGTGGGCAGCCGGGAAATGCCGGCGGTCAGCCGGGGGATTCTGGTGGTCAGCAGGGTGGTCGCAGTGGTCAGCAGCAGGGGGATTCCAGTGGTCAGCACGGTGAGGGCAGTGGTCAGCAGGGTGGTCACAGTGGTCAGCAGCAGGGTGGTCGCAGTGGTGAGCAGGGGGACGATGGCCACGGTGGTCGCGGTGGTCAGCAGCAGGGTGGTCGCAGTGGTCAGCACGGTGGTCAGCAGGGGGACGATGGCCACGGTGGTCAGCACGGTGGTCGCAGTGGTCAGCACGGTGGTCACAGTGGTCAGCAGCCTTTGGGGTCCCCCCCCCCGCGGTGACCGGGGGATGGGGAGGGGACAGGGAGGGGGGGCCATGGGTGGGTGGGTGGCCTGTGGGAGGAGGGGGAGAAAGGGGAGGGGTCAGAGGGGTGGGGAGGGGGGTGGTCGTGAGACCACCTGGGGGTGTGGCCCCTCCCCAGCCTGACCTCAAATGAAAGGCAGGACCCCCCCCCCTCAGCATCCCCACTAAAGGGGGACCAGGATCCCTTGACTGACCCCAAATGTCAGGCAGGACCCCCCCTCAGCACCCCCATTAAATTGGGACCAGGACCCCCATCTTGACGCCAAATGAAAGGCAGGACCCCCCCCCCCCATTAAAGGGAGATCACAACCCCCATCTTGACCCCAAATATAAGGCAGGACCCCCTCATTAAACGGGGATCAGGACCCCCAGGTTGACCCCAAATGAAAAGCAGGACCCCCCTCAGCACTCCGCTTTAAATGGGGACCAGGACCCCCATCTTGACCCCAAATGAAAAGCAGGACCCCCCCAATTAAATGAGGAACAGGACCCCCAGCTTGATCCCAAATGAAAGGCAGGACCCCCCCTCAGGCCCCCTATTAAAGGGGGCTCACGACCCCCGGCCTGACCCCACAGAGACACAGGGACCCCTCTCCCCCCATTATAGACCCCCCCCCATTATAGCCCCCCCCAGCATTTCGTAACCCCCCCCCCGACCCCCCCCCCAGACCAGGGACACCCCAAACCCCCCCTGCCCATTTTGGGGGGGGGGGGTCCCCCCATCCCTCCAGGTGTGTCCGGGGGGCGGGGCCGTACCTGGCTCCTGTCGCTCCCCCCGGCTCCTCCTCCTCCTCCTCCTCGTTCACCGGGCCCGGTGCTCCATGGCCCCCCCGCCCCGCCGGGGGGGGGCGCTGCGGGTGGGGAGGGGGCGTCAGAGCCGTGGGGGGTGGGGAGGAGGGGGGTCCGTCTGTGACACCCCCTCCCCTTTTAACGTGACACCCGGCAGGACTCAGGTGTGCGAGCCCTTCCCTCACACCCCCCCCCCCCCGGGGTTAATTAGCAGCGTGGTTAATGAGCCCCCCCCCCTCATTAGCGGCGCATCGTTAGTGCCCCCCCCCCCCCAGGGAGCCCCTTGCGTCAGCCCTGGGCTCGGGGGGGGGGACACAGGTGACAGTGACACCCCCAGGTGACACCGCCGAGGGTGGGGGAGGGACACAGGTGACACCCCCAGGTGACATCTCCGGGGGGGGACACAGGTGACAGTGACACCTCCGGGGGGGGGGGACACAGGTGACACCCCCAGGGTTGAGGACACAGGTGACAGTGACACCCCCAGGTGACACCCCCAGGTGAACCCCCCCGTGAGCCTTAGGGGGGTTTTTGGGGGGGTCCCATGGAAATTCGGGGAGGGGTCGCTGCCCCCTAAACCCCGATCCTGCCCCCCCCCCCTTCTTGGAGCTCCGGGGGGATCCCGGGGGGTGTTTGGGGGGGTCTGGGGGCGTTTTGGGGGGGGTCAGACCCCCCGACCCCTCTTCCTTCCCCTCCCCCCTATCGGACGGTCCCTCCCCTTCCCCCCCCCCGGTACCGGCAGGGTTTGGGGGGGTCCCGGTGCCGGGATGGTTTTGGGGGGTCCCGGGGGTCCCGCTGGGATTTGGGGATCCTTAGGGGGGGTCTCGGGCCGCTCCTGGGTCTCCCCCTCCCCTTTTGGCCGCCCGGGCCCCTCCCCCCGGAATGGCTGGAGCATCCCTGGGAACGGGGGGGGGAGGGGACACGGCGGATTTGGGGGGGGTCCCTCGGTTTGGGGAGGGGTCTCTGTGTGTGAGGGGGGGTCTCTGGGTGCGGGGGGGTCGCTCCGAGGGGGTCTCGGGTGGGATCGGGCCCCGCTCCGGCCCAACGGAGCCTCCCCCCCCCCCCCCCCCCCCCCCATTCCCAGCGCTGGAGCATCCGCGGGTACCGGGGATGGATTTGGGGAGGGGGTCCCGGTTTGGGGAGGGGGTCCCGGTTTGGGGAGGGGTCCCGGGGGGTCCTTACCGGGTGGCTCCGGCCGGCGCGTGCGGGCCCGGCGGCGGCGGCGGCGGCTGCGGGCGTGGGAAGGCGGCGGCGGCGGAGGGGAGGGGGGGGGGGCAGGACCGGGACCGGGACCGCCCCCGGTGCGGGGGGGATTGACCGGGACCGCCCCCCGGTACCGGGGATTTGGGGGGTGGGATGGACGGGATTGGGACCGGGACCGCCCCCCGGTATCGGGGGATTTGGGGGGTGGGATGGACCGGATTGGGACCGGGACCGCCCCCCGGTACCGGGGATTTGGGGGGTGGGATGGATCAAACCGAACCGGGACCGCCCCTCGGTACCGGGGGGATTTGGAGGGGGTGAATGGACCGGGACTGCCTCCGGTACCGGAGGGAATTGGAGGGGTGGGATGGATCAAACCGGGACCGCCCCCCCAGTACCCGGTACCGGGGGGGATTTGGGGGGTGGGATGGATCAAACCGGGACCGCCCCCGGTACCGGGATTTGGGGAGGGGGACACTACCAGGACCGCCCCCCGGTACTGGGGAATTTGGGGGGTGGGATAGATCAAACCGGGACCACCTCCCGGTACCGGGAATTTGGGTGGAGGGGCAGGACCGGGACCGCCCCCGGTACCGGGAGGAACTGGGGAGGGCACGGACCAAACCGGGACCGGGGAATTTGGGGGAGTGGGATGGGAATTTTGGGGGGTGGGATGGATCAAACCGGGACTGGGGCCGTCCCCGGTACCGGGGGGATTCGGGAATTCGGGGTCGGTGAATCCAGGGCACGGCTGGAATTTGGGGAGGGGGCGATTCCGTGCCTTGGGTTTTAGGAAGGACCCTCCCCCCTTGGGTGTTGGGAGGATTTGGGGGTCCCGGGGGGACTTCTGTGTCCCCTCACAGTGAGGAGGGGGAGGGTCTTGCCCCCTCCCCAAATCTGCCCTCCCAGACCCCAAACTCCCCCCCCAGCTCCCCCCCAACCTCAGAGACCCCCGGGTGTCACCCAAAGGGGTCCCCAACTCCCTTTCCCCCACTTCAACCCCCAAAACTGCCCCAAAAGGGGGTCCCAACCCCCTCAATTGCCCCCAAAAGGGGGGTCCCAACCTCCTGCCACCCCCTCAACTGCCCCAACTCCCCCTTCCTGCCTCAAACTGCCCCCTCCCCACCCTAAATTGCCCCTCCTCACCCAAACTGCCCCTTCCATGCCCTCAGTTGCCCCAAACTGCCCTTTCCCACCCCAAATTCCCATTCCCCACCCCAGAATCCCCTTCCCCACCCCAAACTGCCCCACTTGCCCCCACAGTGCCCCTTCCTGCCCCAAACTGCCCCCTCCCCACCCCAAACTGCCCCTTCCCCCCCTTCACTTGCCCCAAACTACCCCTCCCCACCCCCTTCCCACCCCAAACTCCCCCTCCTCACCCCAAACTGCCCTTCCCACCTCAAATTGCCCCTCCCCACCTCAAATTGCCCCTTCCCACCCCAGCACCTGCCCCAAACTACCCCTTTGTGCCCCCAAACTGCCCCTTCCCACTCCCCCAGAGTCCAACCCCCTCCCCATCCCAAACTGCCCCTTCCCCATCCAAATCCCCCTTCCCCACCCCTCATTTGCCCCAAACTCCCCCTCCCCACCCTCCAGAGCATCCAACCCCCCCCTCCCACCCCCTTCCCCGACCTCCCCCTCCCCAAATAACCAGCCCCTCCCCAAATAACCGGCCCCTCCCCAAATAAGCGGCCCCTCCCCAAATAACCGGCCCCTCCCCAAATAACCGGCCCCTCCCCAAATAAGCGGCCCCTCCCCAAATAACCGGCCCCTCCCCAAATAAGCAGCACCACTCATCCCTCGGTGGGGTTGTGGGGCAGCCACATCTTTATTTGGGGTGGGTGGGGCGCAGCGGGGCGGGGCCGGGCGGGGCTCGGGGGGTCCCGGGGGTGCCCGGGGCGGGGGTCTCGGGCCGGGGGTCACTTGTAGAGGATGTCGTAGTGGCCGGGGCGGTAGAGGAGGCAGACGCGGGGCTGGGAGCCCTCGGGGAACACGTGCGGGTTGGTGGCGCCGCCCTCGCCCCGGTCCATGTACTCCACCAGGATGGAGACGTGCAGCGCCCGCGCCAGCGCGATGATGTGGATGTGGTCGCTCTCCTTGCACATGGGCTCCACCTCCTGAAAGGGACAGACAGACAGACAGACGGACATTGGTCAGCGACAGCGATGATGTGGATGTGGTCGCTCTCCTTGCACATGGGCTCCACCTCCTGAAAGGGACAGACAGACAGACAGACAGACACTGGTCAGCGACAGCGATGATGTGGATGTGGTCGCTCTCCTTGCACATGGGCTCCACCTCCTGAAAGGGACAGACAGACAGACAGACGGACATTGGTCAGTGACAGCGATGATGTGGATGTGGTCGCTCTCCTTGCACATGGGCTCCACCTCCTGAAAGGGACGGACAGACAGACGGACACTGGTCAGTGAGGTGTGAGGGACATGGGCTCCACCTCCTGAAAGGGACAGACAGACAGACAGACGGACATTGGTCAGTGACAGCGATGATGTGGATGTGGTCGCTCTCCTTGCAGATGGGCTCCACCTCCTGAAAGGGACAGACAGACAGACAGACAGACATTGGTCAGTGACAGTGAAGATGTGGATGTGGTCGCTCTCCTTGCACATGGGCTCCACCTCCTGAAAGGGACGGACAGACAGACAGACACTGGTCAGTGTGGTCAGTGAGGTGTGAGGGACGTGGGGGACACTGGGGTGTGAGGGACAGACAGACAGACAGACAGAGGGACAGAGGGACATTGGTCAGCGACAGTGATGATGTGGATGCGGTTGCTCTCCTTGCACATGGGCTACACCTCCTGCAGACAGACAGACGGACGGACAGAGTGTGGTCAGTGTGGTCAGTGAGGTGTGAGGGACAGACAGACATTGGTCAGTGACAGTGAAGATGTGGATGTGGTCGCTCTCCTTGCACATGGGCTCCACCTCCTGAAAGGGACAGACAGACAGACGGACATTGGTCAGTGACAGCGATGATGTGGATGTGGTCGCTCTCCTTGCAGATGGGCTCCACCTCCTGAAAGGGACAGACAGACAGACAGACAGACATTGGTCAGTGTGGTCAGTGAGGTGTGAGGGACATGGGCTCCACCTCCTGAAAGGGACGGACAGACAGACAGACGGACACTGGTCAGTGACAATGGTCATTGGTGTCGCTCTCCTTGCACATGGGCTCCAGCTGCTGGGGGGACAGACAAAGGGACAGACAGACAGACGGACAGGGGTCAGTGACAGCGATGATGTGGATGCGGTCGCTCTCCTTGCACGTGGGCACATGCCCAGGTGCCCCAGGTGCTCCAGACACAGTGACAGAAGTGCCCGGGTACAGTGCCAGGTGCCCAGGTGTCCGTACCTGCTGGCAGAGCTACCAGGTACCCCACAGACAATGCCCAGGTGCCCTCACACAGTGCCCAGGTACAGTGCCCAGGTGTCTGTACCTGCTGGCAGAGCTGCCAGGTGCCCCAGGTACAGTGCCCAGGTGCCCTCAGACAGTGCTCAGGTGCAATGCCCAGGTGCCCTCAGACAGTGCCCAGGTACAGTGCCCAGGTGTCCGTACCTGCTGGCAGAGCTGCCAGGTGCCCCAGGTACAGTGCCCAGGTGCCCTCAGACAGTGCTCAGGTACAATGCCCAGGTGCCTGTACCTGCTGGCAGAGCTGCCAGGTGCCCCAGGTACAATGCCCAGGTGCCCTCAGACAGTGCTCAGGTACAGTGCCCAGGTGCCCTCACACAGTGCTCAGGTACAGTGCCCAGGTACAATGCCCAGGTGCCCAGGTGGCCGTACCTGCTGGCAGAGCTGCCAGGTGCCCCAGGTACAGTGCCCAGGTGCCCAGGTGGCCGTACCTGCTGGCAGAGCTGCCAGGTGCCCCAGGTACAGTGCCCAGGTGCCCAGGTGGCCGTACCTGCTGGCAGAACTCCTTGATGCTGCGGCCGCCCTCCAGGAACTGCTCGAAGAAGCGCCGGTGGCGCTGCAGGCAGCCCGAGGTGAGCAGGCGCAGGTAAACCACCAGGTAATCCGACGTGGCCGGCTCGTTGAACGCGGCCAGCAGCTCGGGCAGCGGCACGCGGCGCTCCACGCGCTCGATCAGCTCCATCAGCTGGGAAATGTACACCTGTGTGTCACCTGTGTCACACCTGTGTCACCTGTGTCACACCTGCATAACATCTGTGTGCAATCTGTATAACATCTGCGTCACACCTGTCACACACACCCGGCGCTCCACGCGCTCGATCAGCTCCATCAGCTGGGAAATGTACACCTGTCACACCTGTGTCACACCTGTGTCACACCTGTGTGTCACCTATCATACACCTGGGTCACACCTGTGTCACACCTGTCACACACACCCGGCGCTCCACGCGCTCGATCAGCTCCATCAGCTGGGAGAGAGACACCTGTGTGTCACCTGTGTCACCTGTCACACCTGTGTGTCACCTGTGTCACCTATCATACACCTGGGTCACACCTGTCACACACACCGAGTGCTCCACGCGTTCGATCAGCTCCATCAGCTGGGAAATGTACACCTGTGTCACACCTGTGTCACACCTGTCACACACACCGAGTGCTCCACGCGCTCAATCAGCTCCATCAGCTGGGAGAGAGACACCTGTGTGTCACCTGTGTCACCTGTCACACCTGTGTGTCACCTGTGTCACCTATCATACACCTGGGTCACACCTGTCACACACACCAAGTGCTCCACGCGCTCGATCAGCTCCATCAGCTGGGAAATGTACACCTGTCACACCTGTGTCACACCTGTGTCACACCTGTGTCACACCTGTGTCACGCCTGTGTCACGCCTGTGTCACCTGTGTCACACCTGTCACACACACCGAGTGCTCCACGCGCTCGATCAGCTCCATCAGCTGGGAGAGAGACACCTGTGTGTCACCTGTGTGTCACCTGTCACACCTGTGTGTCACCTGTCACACCTGTGTCACACCTGTGTGTCACCTATCATACACCTGGGTCACACCTGTCACACCTGTCACACACACCGAGTGCTCCACGCGCTCAATCAGCTCCATCAGCTGGGAAATGTACACCTGTCACACCTGTGTCACACCTGTGTCACACCTGTGTCACACCTGCATAACATCTGTGTGCAATCTGTATAACATCTGCGTCACACCTGTCACACACACCCGGCGCTCCGCGCGCTCGATCAGCTCCATCAGCTGGGAAATGTACACCTGTGTCACACCTGTGTCACACCTGTGTCACGCCTGTGTCACGCCTGTGTCACCTGTGTCACACCTGTCACACACACCGAGTGCTCCACACGCTCGATCAGCTCCATCAGCTGGGAGAGAGACACCTGTGTGTCACCTGTGTGTCACCTGTCACACCTGTGTGTCACCTGTCACACCTGTGTCACCCCTGTGTGTCACCTATCGTACACCTGGGTCACACCTGTCACACCTGGGTCACACACACCGAGTGCTCCACGCGCTCGATCAGCTCCATCAGCTGGGAGAGAGACACCTGTGTGTCACCTGTGTCACCTGTGTCACACCTGTGTGTCACCTATCGTACACCTGGGTCACACCTGTGTGTCACCTATCGTACACCTGGGTCACACCTGTCACACCTGTCACACACACCGAGTGCTCCACGCGCTCAATCAGCTCCATCAGCTGGGAAACACACCTGTGTGTCACCTGTGTGTCACCTGTGTGTCACCTGTGTGTCACCTGTGTCACATTTACATAATATCTGTCACACACACCCGGCGCTCCACGCGCTCGATCAGCTGGGAAATACACACCTGTCACACCTGTGTGTCACCTGTGTCACACCTGGGTCACACCTGTGTGTCACCTGTCACACCTGTGTCACACCTATGTAACATCTGTCACACCTGGGTCACACCTGTCACACACACCGAGTGCTCCACGCGCTCGATCAGCTCCATCAGCTGGGAAATGTACACCTGTGTCACACCTGTCACACCTGCGTCACCTGTGTCACACCTATGTAACATCTGTCACACCTGTGTCACACCTGTCACACACACCCGGCGCTCCACGCGCTCAATCAGCTCCATCAGCTGGGAAACACACCTGTGTGTCACCTGTGTGTCACCTGTGTGTCACCTGTGTGTCACCTGTATGTCACCTATCACACCCGTGTGTCACTTGTCTCACACCTCTCACACACCTGGGTCACACACACAGCGTCACACCTGTCACACACAGCTGTGTCACCCCCAGAGCCCCCCAGGACCCCTTCAGAACCCCCTCAAAGCCCCCCAGGACCCTCCTGAAGCCCCCCAGAGCCCCCCAGGACCCTCCTGAAGCCCCCCAGAGCCCCCCAGGACCCTCCTGAAGCCCCCCAGAGCCCCCCAGAACCCTCCTGAAGCCCCCCAGAGCCCCCAGGACCCTCCTGAAGCCCCCCAGAGCCCCCCAGAGCCCCCCAGGACCCTCCTGAAGCCCCCCAGAGCCCCCCAGGACCCTCCTGAAGCCCCCCAGAGCCCCCAGGACCCTCCTGAAGCCCCCCAGAGCCCCCCAGAGCCCCCCAGGACCCTCCTGAAGCCCCCCAGAGCCCCCCAGGACCCTCCTGAAGGCCCCCAGAGCCCCCCAGAGCCCCCAGCCCCACCGTGTTGTGGAAGTCCTCGATGGTGAACTCGGTGAAGCCCTGAGCCACCAGCTCCTCCTTGCTGCGCGCCGACACCTCCTTGAACCTGGGGGGCACCAAGGGGGGCATGGGGGGCACTCAAAATGGGTCTGGGGGCACCTAAAAGGGGGCTGGGGGCACCCAAAGGGCTCGGGGGGTGGGGGGGGGGGGGGTGTTTGGGGGGTACCCAGAGGGGTCTGGGGGAACCCGGGGGGCACCAAAAGGGGGCTCAGGGGGGCTTGGGGGGCACTCAAAATGGGTCTGGGGCACCCAAAGGGGGCTGGGGGGGCACAGGGGGTGATTTATGGGGGTCTGGGGGCGGGGGGGGGGTCTCTGGGTGTTTTGTGGTGTCCAGGGGTATTTTTGGGGGTATTTTTGTGGTCCCCAGGCTGTTCTGGGATCCCTGGGTGTATTTTGGGGTTCCTCGGGTTATTTTTGGGCTGTTTCAGGTTATTTTTGGGCTGTTTCAGGTTATTTTTGGGCTGTTTCAGGGTGGTTTGGGGCTGTTCCAGGATATTTTTTGGGTGTTTTGGGCTGTTTCAGGTTATTCTTGTGCTGCTTTTGGGCTGCTCTGTGCCGTTTTGGGGCTGTTTCAGGTTATTCCTGTGCCATTTTTTTGGCTGTTTCAGGTTATTTTGGGCCGTTTTGTGCCGTTTTTTTTGGCAGTTTCAGGTTATTTTGTGCCGGTTTTTGGCAGTTTCGGGTTATTTTGGGCCGTTTTGTGCCCTTTTTTTTTGGCAGTTTCGGGTTATTTTGGGGCCGTTTCGTGCCGTTTTTTGGCAGTTTCGGGTTATTTTGGGCCGTTTTCTGCCATTTAAAGGCAGTTTCAGGTTATTTTGGGCTGTTTTGTGCAGTTTTTTGGCAGTTTCGGGTTTTTTTTGTGCCATTTTTTGGCAGTTTCAGGTTATTTTGTGCCATTTTTTGGCAGTTTCAGGTTATTTCGTGCCGTTTTTTGGCAGTTTCGGGTGATTTTGTGCCGTTTTTTGGCAGTTTTGGGTTATTTTGGGCCGTTTTGTGCCTTTTTTTCGGGTTATTTTGTGCCGTTTTTTGGCAGTTTCGGGTGATTTTGGGCCGTTTTTTGGCAGTTTCGGGTTATTTTGGGCCGTTTCGTGCCGTTTTTTTGGCAGTTTCGGGTTATTTTGGGCCGGTTTTGGGGTGCCCTCACCGCTGCAGCTCCTGGCCGTCCTCCAGCAGCGCCTCCAGGTGCGCGAAGCCGAAGGCGCGGTAGAAACAATTCCCGTCCGGCCGCGTCTTGCGGATGTACGAGTACTTCTGCAGCAGGTCCTGGGGACACGGGGACAGCGTGGGGACATCGGGGACAGCCCAGGGACAGCCCAGGGACGGCCAGGACAGGGACAGTGGGGACATCTCTGGGGACAGGGACAGCCCAGGGACAGGGACTGCAGGGACACCAGGGGGACACAGACACCAGGGGGACATTGGGGACAGCCCAGGGACAGCCCAGGGACAGCCGGGACAGGGACAGTGGGGACATCTCTGGGGACAGGGACACCACAGGGACAGCCAGGACAGTGACCGTGGGGACAGGGACGCCGTGGGGACACTGGGGACACCACAGGGACAGCCCAGGGACAGCCAGGACAGGGACCGTGGGGACACCAGGGGGACACAGATGGGACATTGGGGACAGCCAGGACAGGGACACCGTGGGGACACTGGGGACAGCCCCAGGACAGTGAGCATGGGGACAATAGGGACAGCCCCAGGACAGACACAGGACAGCCAGGACAGGGACCATGGGGACACAGGGACATCCCTGGGGACAGGGACAGGGGGGTACAGGTGGGACATCAGGGACAGCCCAGGGACAATGAGCATGGGGACAATGGGGACAGCCCCGGGGACAGTGTGGGGACACCGTGGGGACACTGGGGACAGCCCGGGGACAGCACAGGGACTGTAGGGACGCTGGGGGACACCAGGAAGACACCATGGAGGACAGGGGACACCATGGGGACATCAGGGGACTCGGGGGCAGCCCTAGGGCAGCGACTGCAGGGACACCAAGGGGACACCAGGGACATCCCCGAGGACAGGGGACACTGTGGGGACACTGAGGACAGCCCTGGGGACATCCCCAGGACAGAGACTGTGGGGACATCAGGAGGGACATCGGGGGATGCACAGTGGGGACAGGGACGCTGTGGGGACACTAGAGGGGGACAGGGGACACCATGGGGACACCAGGGGACACTGGGGACAGCTCAGGGACAGGAACCATGGGGACATCAGGGGACATGGGGAGGCACTGGGGGAACACTGGGGCATACAGGGGGACACTGCGGGGACACTGGGGACAGCGCAGGGCAGCCACACCGTGGGGACAATGTGGGGACACCACGGAGGACAGGGGACAGCCCCAGGGACAGCCAGGACAAGGAGCGGGGACAGCCAACCCTGGCCTGGTGTCCCAGCTCCTCCCAGCCCCACCCCAGTGCTGCTCCCAGTCCCTCCCAGTCCCTCCCAGTGCAGCCAGGCCCATGCCAGTCCCAAACTGGAGCTGTCCCCAGTCCCTCCCAGTGCCATCCCCAGCCCTGCCCCAGTGCCCCCCAGTGCCCCCCAGTGCCCCCCAGCCCTCCTTAATCCCCTCCCAGTCCCCTCCCAGTCTCTCCCAGTCCAAACCAGTTCTCCCCCAGTCCCCTCCAGTCCATCCCAGCACCGTCCCCATCCCTTTCCCAGTGTCCCAGTCCCATCCCAGTCCCCCCAGTTTCCCTCCCAGTCCCCCCCCAGTCCAAACCTGTTCTCTCCCAGTCCCTCCCAATCCCCTCCCACTCTCTCCCAGTCCAAACCAGTTCCTCTCCCAGTCTCTCCCAGTACCACCCTCAGCCCTGTCCCACTGTCCCAGCGGCCCCCAGTCCCTCCCAGTCCATCCCAGTCCTTCCCAGTCCCTCCCAGTCCCATCCCCAGCCCCCCCAATCCCCTCCCAGTCCCTCCCAGTCCCCTCCAGTCCCTCCCAGTCCCTCCCAGTCCCATCCCCAGCCCTGTCCCAGTCCATCCCAGTCCCCCCAATCCCCTCCCAGTCCCTCCCAGTCCATCCCAGTCTCTCCCAGTGCCATCCCCATCCCCGTCCCAGTGTCCCAGCCCCCTCCCAGTCCATCCCAGTTTCCATCCCAGTCCCTCCCAGTCCGCACCTTGATTTTCTCCTGGTACACGTGGTCATCCTCCGCGTACTCCTTGTAGAGCTCGGCCAGCTCCAGGCGCTCGGACACCAGCGGGTTCTGCACCGCGATCTGCGCCCAACCGGGGGGTCACAAACCGGGGACACCCCCGGGACCACCGGGACGCCCCCCCGGGGCCGGTTTGGGGGGGTCCCGGAGGGATTTGGGGAGGGGGATCCGCACCTCCTGCTGGATCCGGTCCTGCTGCGCCATGATGGCCTCGTCGTAGGCCAGGCAGTTCACACCTGGGGGGATACCGGGAGTTACCGGGGGGACACCGGGGGTTACCGGAGGGGTTAACGGGGGGTACCGAGCGCGGCTCAGCCCCACCGGGAGGGTCTGGGGTACCCGCGGGAGGGTCCTAAGTGGGGAAACCGGGGGAGATCGGGGCGGGTTTGGTGCGTTCGGTGAACCGGGGTGATGGAGGCCCTCCCGGGAGTAACGAGGCCGCGGCGCGAGGGAGAAGCGGGGGGGGATCCCGCGGTGTGGGGATGGGTGAGGAGGGGGCTCCGTCGGTACCGTCGGCATCGCTGCCGCCCAGCGGCTCCGACTGCGGCTGCTGAGGCTCCTCCGCCGCCATCGCCGCCCTGCCCGCCCCGCGCCGCTTCCGGGTCAGCGCCGCCGCTTCCGGGGCACCGCCCGCGCCGCTTCCGGGAGCGGTGAAGGCTCCGCCCACGACGGGCGTGGCTTGTGATGGTGGCCACGCCCTTCCCCTCATGGCTACTGCGCCCTCAGGGAGCGGTGAGGCTCCGCCCATGATGGGCGTGGCTTGCGAGCGTTGACCACGCCCCTCTGCCCTCATGGCGGCGCCGCCCTCAGGGAGCGATGGCGGCACCGGGGAGCCCCGGGATGGTCCCGGGCAGCCCCGCTCCGAGGGTCGGTGCCTCGGTGAAGCCCCGCGGCTTTGTGATCTTTCAAGCGAAAATGAACGAAAATATTTAAAAAAATTTAAGTGAGGCAGGCTAAATAATTAAAAAAGGCGTGATTGGAACTCGGCGGAGCGCCGGGGAAGGGGTTCGCCTTCCGTTTGAACGGATTAATATGGAAATAAAAGGTCTTGCCTGTGTTTAAACTGCTTTTTCTCTCGCTGCCCTGCTTTTTCGTGGCGTTACAAGGACGTGCTGGGATGGAACTGGGGTTACTGGGGTGGAAGTGGGATGGAACTGGGGGTACTGGGAAGGTGAAACTGTCTATTGTGGAACAAACCTCGCTCCCTCAGTGCCTTCTTTGGCACCGCCCCGTGCCCAGGTGCCCCCCAGGTGCCCCCCGGGCAGGTGAGCCCAGGTAACGCCTCACCAGAGCCCAACCCCCCTCATCCTCACTGCTCACCCAAAACTCCCCAAAATCCCCAATTTTCCCTGTTATCCGCTGCGCGCCTTTAAATTTCCCGCGCTGCCGGGCTGGGGGGCGGGGTTATGCAAAACAGACACGCACATCTAGCGCAAGGCATGCTGGGAGAACTTTTTGGGAGAATTTCGGGATTTTAGGGGTCGGATCTTGCGAGATGCTGGAACAAAGTGCGGGATGGGATGCAGAGAACGTTCCAGAAGGGTTCGAGAGCGGGCGCGGGGCGGCGCGGGGGTGGCCGTGAGGTGCGGGCGGGCCGGGCGGGGCCGGTGGCGGCGCTGGGCGCTGTGCCGGTATCGCTTCTCGGCCTTTTGGCTAAGATCAAGTGTAGTATCTGTTCTTATCAGTTTAATATCTGATACGTCCTCGATGAGAGGACTTTATATTAAACGGATTTTTGGGCTCGGGAGTTGGACCCGGAGCTTGCTCCCTCCGCTCCGCGCATCGTCCCGGTATTGCAGTGCCTCCGGGAACGGTGCACCCCCAACGGGGACCTTGTGCTGGTGAAAAATAGATCTAAAATAATCCTGAATCGTGATTCTATCGCGATATGGACCCCATGGGCCCGGTATTGCGGTGTCTCCGGGAACGGTGCACTCTCAATGGGGAACTAGAAATGGTCAAAACTAGATTAGAAATTACCTGCAACTGACTGCAATCGTGGTTATATCGCGACATCAGCCATGGGTCAGCCAATCATTAATCTTTTACAACTCACTAATTTTGTCCTGTACTCACTCTCCCGGTGTCGCTGGAAACGATGTATCCCCCAACGGGGAATTATGAGTGGTGAAAAATAGACCGAAAATCACCTAAAATGGGGTGAAATTGAGGTTACATCGCGATATCAACTACGGTTCTGCCGATTGCTGTTGCTCTGCAGCTCACTCATTCTGTGCTGTACTCACCGTGCCGGTATTGCTGCACCTCTGGGAACGGTTCATCCCCAACATGGACCCATATCGGTCAAAAATCGGCCAGAATCAGTTAAAATCGTGATTATTACATCGCGGTATTAGCCGCGGTTTAGCCAGTCCCTGTCCCCCTGCAGCTCATTCATTGTGTCGCATTCACCTTACCTGGAATGCCAGCGAGCGACTAAAGCATGGCTGAAATGGCGATCGAATTCCCCTTAAACTCGCATTTGAGTTTTCGATCTTTTCCGCCGATCCTAAGTCCCCGTTGGGGTTGCATCGTTGCCGGAGGCGCTGCAATACCGGCAGGATGAGGATAGCACAGAATGAACGAGCTGCCAGCAGTTCGCGAGTGGCTGCGTTGTGGCTGCCATCGCGACACAATCGCGATTTCCAGTCAGCTCGGAGTAAGTTTGATTCTTTCTTTCACCAGTGCAAGGTCCCCATTGGGGGTGCACCGTTCCCGGAGGCACTGCAATACCGGGACGATGCGCGGAGCGGAGGGAGCAAGCTCCGGGTCCAACTCCCGAGCCCAAAAATCCGTTTAATATAAAGTCCTCTCATCGAGGACGTATCAGATATTAAACTGATAAGAACAGATACTACACTTGATCTTAGCCAAAAGGCCGAGAAGCGATACCGGCACAGCGCCCAGCGCCGCCACCGGCCCCGCCCGGCCCGCCCGCACCTCACGGCCGCCCCCGCGCCGCGCTCCGACCGCTCCCGAACCCTTCTGGAACGTTCTCTGCATCCCATCCCGCGCTTTGCTCCCGCGTTTTGTACGCACGAACCCCAAAAATCGCGAAAATCTCCCAAATTTCGCTCCCAAGATGCACTTGGCGGCGTATCTGTGGCTAATTTGCATAACGCGGCTGCATCACCGCCCGCTCTGAAGCTCCGCCCCTTCACTTGATGCGCGCAACGTGATTGGTGAACTGCGCGCTGGGATTTGCATTCGCTCCGCCCCCTGCTCTCCGCGCGGGCTGTGCCGGTGGAACCGGGATGGGGACAGTGGTGAGGACTGGGCCTGCCCAGTTTGAACTGGGACGGGGACACTGCTGGTATCCCGATGGAATCACGATATTCAGTCATTTGTAAGATATTTTAAAATCTATTTTTCACCAGTGAAATGTCCCGGTGTGGGGTGCACCGTTCCCGGAAGCACTGCAATACCGGGACGATCGCTTTGCTATCGGTACCATAGAGGTCATATCGTGATATACTCACGATTTACGAAGTTTTCAGTCTATTTTTCGCCAGCGATAGGTCCCCGGTGTGGGGTGCACCGTTCCCGAAGTCACTGCAATAGTGGGATGGTGAGTTATGAAACAGAACGAGGGAGCTGCAGAAGCAGCGCGATCTGCACCAACATGGCTGATACGGCGATACAATCACGATTTCGGTAGGCTTGATATTTGTAAATCTATTTTTCACCATTTGAGTTCCCCGTTGGGGGTGCACCGTTCCCGGAGGCACTGCAGTACCGGGACCATGGGGTCCATATCGCGATAGAATCACGATTCAGGATTATTTTAGATCTATTTTTCACCAGCACAAGGTCCCCGTTGGGGGTGCACCGTTCCCGGAGGCACTGCAATACCGGGACGATGCGCGGAGCGGAGGGAGCAAGCTCCGGGTCCAACTCCCGAGCCCAAAAATCCGTTTAATATAAAGTCCTCTCATCGAGGACGTATCAGATATTAAACTGATAAGAACAGATACTACACTTGATCTTAGCCAAAAGGCCGAGAAGCGATACCGGCACACCCCCCAGCGCCGCCACCGGCCCCGCCCGGCCCGCCCGCACCTCACGGCCGCCCCCGCGCCGCGCCGCGCCCGCTTCTGAACCCTTCTGGAACGTTCTCTGCATCCCATCCCGCGCTTTGCTCCCGCGTTTTGTACGCACGGACCCCGAAAATCGCGAAAATCTCAGCAAATTTTCGCTCCCATGATGCCTTTGGCGGCGTGATGGTGCTAATTTGCATATTACACACTTTTAATCTACATAACTCCGCCCACCAATCCGCCCTTTGGACACGCCCAGTCCCTGCAAGCCCCGCCCCACAGCCGTTGACTCGTGACCTGATTGGACAACAAGCACATTGATTTGCATTCACCACGCCCCTTCCCAAATAACCCGATTACATCTTATTAGCATAACCACACCCATTGAATTACATGACACCGCGCTTCATTAGCATAAAACCCCCTTTTATTTGCATATCAGGGGCCCCACCCCAGCCCTTCAAATCGGTGCTGTGGGTTTGGGGAGACATTGAGGGGTCTCCCCTCCCTCCCCAGGGGATTTTGGGGGCACAAAAAGGACGTGGGAACCCCTAAAATCATCCAAACCACCCAAAAACGGGTTTAAAGTTTTAATTTTTGCTTTAAGGTTTAAATTTGGGGTTTTAAGTCTGAATTTTGGGTTAAATTCTGAATTTTTGGAACCTGGGCCCAGTGTTGTTCCCCTGGCAGGGACAGTGCGGGGCGCAGGTGTTTGTGATTTCCTGAATCCCCTCACCCGGTGTTTCCCCATCCCCAAATAACAACAAACTCAATATTTAAAACAAAAATATTGATTTTTTTTTATTTGTAACAATAAAATTTTCACGATTGAAGAGCTGGAAGAAAAAACGCAAGGTTTAAGACTCTTGAAACTTCTTAAAGACCCTCAAAATTTGTCCAAGACTTGGAGACCCAAAAATCCCCATTTTCGAACCCCAAAAGCCTCAACCCTCCCACCATGGACCCCCCAAACTCCCCTTGGGGTCCCCCAGAGCCTCAGGGGGAACCGCTCAATCACAGGGCTCAGTCTGGGGCGGTATCGCGTCATCCTCGGCAGGGGGGGACCCCAAAACCCCCCACCCAAACCCCCAAAATCTCCACTCAAAACCTTAAAATCCCTTTGTTAAACCCTCTCCATAAAACACCCAAATCCCCTCCCCCAAAGGCTAAATATTTGTTTTTGAAACCAAAAATCCCCTTCCAAAAAAAACCCCCAAAATCCCCTTCCCAAAAAAACCCCAAAATCTTCTCTAGAAACCTTCCAAATTCCGTCTTAAAACCCCAAAGATCTCCTTCCTAACAATCCCCAAATCCTCACTTGAAACCCCATTGCAAAACCCCAAAATGCCCTTCCCAAACCCTAAATTTTCCTCCTTAAAACCCCAAAATCTCCTTTTTAACCCCCAAAATCTTTTCCCCAAACCCCCAAATCCCCTTTTTAAAACCCCATTTTTAAACCCCGTAATCCATTTCCCAACCTTCAAATTATTTTCTCCAAACCCCCAAAATCCTATCCCAAAATCCCCCCAAAAACCCCCCAACCCCCCATTCTCACCTGAATTCCCCTCACCCGCAGCACCTGTGGGCAGCACAGAAAAAGGGGGGAGGGGTTTTAGGGCGCCCCCACCTTCCCAGGACCCCCCCAGAGACCCCCACCCCAATTTTTCAGGTGGTTCAGGTGTTTTCAGGGGGGTCAAAGTGAGCTAGTGACATCATCACCAAAATTGGGGGGGGGTCCCTGTGAGGATGACATCACCGATGATGTCATTATTTAGGCCACACCCCCCTATTTGCATACCTGGTTTCACAGCTGTCAATCACCTGTAAGGAGGGGATATGAGGGGGGAGGGTCAGGGGGGTTTTGGGGAATTTGGGGTTCCCAAAATGGGGGTGAAGCCCCCCAGGGTCAGTCCCGGGGTTGTCAACAGCGAATTCAGCCGAACGAGATTCATGGGGTCATCACCCCTGGGGGGCAAAACCGACCCCAAAACCCCCAAATTCACCCCAAAACCCCCAAATTCACCCTAAACCACACCCCAAAACTGCTGAAATTCGCCCTAAACCCCACCCCAAAACCCCCAAATTCACCCTAAACCCCACCCCAAAAACCCCAAATTCACCCCAAAACCCCCAAATTCACCCTAAACCCCACCCCAAAACTGCTGAAATTTGCCCTAAACCCCACCCCAAAACCCCCAAATTCACCCAAAAACCGCTCAAACTCACCCTCTAAACCCCTTTAAATTTATCCTAAGAGCCTCCAAAATTTACTCTAAACCAAATTCACTGTGAAACTGGAAATGTACCCCCAAACCCCATAAACTAACCCCAAAATCTCTCAAATTCACCCCAAAACCTTGTGAACCCATCCCAAAACCCCTAAAATTCACTCCATAATCACCCAAACCCACCCCCAAACCACTCAAACTCACCCAAAAGCCCCCCAAACCCACCCCAAAACCCTTCAAACCCACCTCAAAACTTCCCAAATTCACCCCAAAACCGTTTAAATTCACCCAAAAACTCTTAAGTTCACCTCAACCCCCCCAAACCCGCTGCAAAACCCCTAAAATTTACTCCATGATCCACCAAAACCACACAAAACCCCCCAATTCAGCCCAAACCAGTACCAAAACCCCCAAATCCAACCCAAAACTGCTCAAATTCATCCCCAAACCCCCCGAATTCATCCAGCTCATCCCTGGGGGGGGTCACCCCAATGTGGGGGTGCCAATCCCACCCAAAGGACCCCCCAATCTCCCCCCCCCAGAATGAGAATTTACCTTGAATTGTTCCCAAATCCACGAACTGGACCCAGATCCCCCAAATCCCCCATTGGGTCGGGGTCCCCCCGGTTCAGGGGGGGCAGAGCCCTGCAACGGAATTGAGGGGGGGTCAGTGAGAGCCGTGGACACCCCAAAATCCCCCCGAGCCCCCCCCAGGCCCCCTCAGACCGTCCCCTCCGGGACCCTCGGCCTCCTCTCCCCCCGGGGGCTCCAGGGGGTTCCACCTTTGCAGGTCCTGGGCCCGCCGGGGGGTCAGACACGTGCGGCTTTCCTCACGGGGGGCCTGGCACCCCAAATACCAGCCTGGCACCCCAAATGTTACCCTGGGACCCCAAATACCAACCTGGCACCCCAAATACCAGCCTGGCACCCCAAATACCAGCCTGGCACCCCAAAAACCAGCCTGGCACCCCAAATACCAGCCTGAGACCCCAAAACAGCCTGGCACCCAAATACCAGCCTGGCACCCCAAATACCAACCTGGCACCCCAAAACAGCCTGGCACCCCAAAAACCAGCCTGGCACCCCAAATGTTAACCTGGGACCCCAAATACCAACCTGGCACCCCAAATACCAGCCTGGGACCCCAAATACCAACCTGGCACCCCAAATACCAGCCTGGCACCCCAAAAACCAGCCTGGCACCCCAAATACCAACCTGGCACCCCAAATACCAACCTGGCACCCCAAATGTTACCCTGGGACCCCAAATACCAACCTGGCACCCCAAATGTTAACCTGGCACCCCAAAACACAGCCTGGCACCCCAAATACCAACCTGGCACCCCAAAACACAGCCTGGCACCCCAAAACAGCCTGGCACCCCAAATACCAGCCTGGCACCCCAAATACCAGCCTGGGACCCCAAATACCAACCTGGCACCCCAAATACCAACCTGGGACCCCAAATACCAGCCTGGCACCCCAAATACCAGCCTGGCACCCCAAAAACCAGCCTGGCACCCCAAATACCAACCTGGGACCCCAAATACCAACCTGGCACCCCAAATGTTACCCTGGGACCCCAAATACCAACCTGGCACCCCAAATGTTAACCTGGCACCCCAAAACACAGCCTGGCACCCCAAATACCAACCTGGCACCCCAAAGCACAGCCTGGCCCAAATGTTAACCTGGGACCCCAAAGCACAGCCTGGCACCCCAAATACCAACCTGGCACCCCAAAACACAGCCTGGCACCCCAAAACAGCCTGGCACCCCAAATACCAACCTGGCACCCCAAAGCACAGCCTCGCACCCCAAATACCAACCTGGCACCCCAAATGTTACCCTGGGACCCCAAATACCAACCTGGCACCCCAAATGTTAACCTGGCACCCCAAAACACAGCCTGGCACCCCAAATACCAACCTGGCACCCCAAATGTTACCCTGGGACCCCAAATACCAACCTGGCACCCCAAAACACAGCCTGGCACCCCAAATGTTACCCTGGGACCACAGAGCACAGCCTGGCACCCCAAAGCACAGCCTGGCACCCTAAATCCCACCCTGAGATCCCAAATCACACCCTGGAACCCCAAATCCCAACCTGAGACCCCCAAATCCCATCCCATAATCCTAAATCACAACCTGAGACTCTCCAAATCCCAGCCTGGAACCCCAAATCCCAACCTCGGGCCTTAAATACCACCCGGGGACCCCCAAATCCCAACCTTGCACCCCAAAACACAGCAAGGAACCCCAAAGCACAACATGGAACCCCAAATACCAACCTGGGACCCCAAATCGCACTCTGGTCCCCCTAGTCACACCCTGGGGAACCCCCAAATCCAACCCTGAGACTTCTGAATCACAGCCCGAGATCCCAAATCCCATCCTGGAACCCGAAATCCCACCCTGAGACCCTCAAATGCCACAAAAGGAGCCCCAAATTTCATCCTGGAACCCCAAATCCCACCCTGAGACCCTCAAATGCCACAAAAGGAGCCCCAAATTTCATCCTGGAACCCCAAATCCCACCCTGAGACCCTCAAATGCCATTCCATAATCCCAAAACCCACCCGAGGAGCACCAAACCCCACCCTAGCACGCTGAAATCCCATCCAAGGACCCCCCAAATTTCAATCTGGGACCCCCAAATCGCACCTGAGAACCCCCAAATCCAACCTCATGATCCCAATTCCCACTAATAATCTCCAAATCGAATTTAGGAACCCTCAAATCCCACTCCAAATCCTACTTAAGGACCCCCAAACCCACCCTATGACCCCAAATCCCCCTGAAGGGACCTCAGACCTCACCCCAAGGACCCCAAATTCCCCCCATGAGCCCCAAACTCCACCCTGGACCCCCAAATCCTCATGTTAGGAACCCCAACTCCCATTCCAGGGAGCCCCAAACCCACCCAGAGCCCCCAGCACTCACCAGGCCCCCCAGCTCCCGTGGCTCTGATGGGATTTGGGGGCTCAGGGGGGGTCCCGTGGCTGTGAAGGAAATTGGGGGTTCAGGGAGGGGTTGGGGGGGCTCAGACCCCCCCATCCCCCACGGGGGGTGCAGCCCCCTCCCCAAATCCGATCAGGGCTTTGGTAACTCTGCTGCCATTGGACTGATCCTCCAGCTCAGGGGTGTCATCCCTTCGGAATGGGGGGGCTGGGGGGGAAATTGGGGGGTTCAGGGGGGGCTCTGACCTGAGCTGGGCCCCCTGAGGTCGTGGTGGCCCGAGGGTCACCCTTGGTTGAGCCACTTTGCCCTGCAAAACACAAAACAAGAGTATTTATTTAATTAAATTGTTATTAATTAGGGAATCTTGGCGATTCCTAGTCACTGCTTCGGATTGGAAGGTATTTGGGGGGATTTAGGGGGGCTCTGACTGAGGGGGGGCACTGGGGTCACTTCACAAGCTTAAAAAAATCACCCTGTGACTAAACATTTTCATTGCAAAATACAAATTGTTGACATTAATTTAATTGTTATTAATTAGATAATTTTGCAGCCCCATGGTCATTGTTTTAATATCGGAGAATTTTGGGGGGCTCAGACCTGAAGGGGGGGCACGTCCTGGTGGCCTGAGAGTCACCCTGGGCTGAGACGTTTCCTAATAGAAAATGCAAATTAATGGCGCTAATTTAATTAAATTTATAGTATTCAGTTAATTGTGTGGCCCCTCAGTGCTTGCTTTAAATTTGGGGGGGTTTAGGGGGGCTCTTACCTAAGGTGGGGTCACCGTGATCATTTCATTACCCGAGATCTCTCCCACTTCTTAACGCTGCAAAACACAAATTACTCATGGTTGTTTAATTAAATCGCTATTAAGTTAGCATTAATTAGTTATTTAGTGGCTGCTCTCAGCAATCACGTGGCATCAAGGACCCTCAGCCATATGCTTGTCACTGTAACTCCTCACCGAACAGCCACAAACGAGGGGGGACCCCAAAATCTGCACCTCGAGAGGCTCCAAGGAAGGAAAAAATTCCAAATTTTTACCCAAAAAAAGGGGGGCTCACCTGGGGAGGGGCCATGGGGAACACGTGGCTGAGGATTCCATGATCCAAGAGCTGGTAAAGTGAATTTAAAAAAGAAATTAACAGTCTTGAAACTCTTGTTAACCCCCTAAAAATATTTCCGCGACACAAGATCTACACAGAGACGCCAAAAATTCTCATTTGTGACCCCTCAAACCCCCCAGGGGTCCCCCCAGAGCCTCAGGGGGAGTCGCTCTATCACAGGGCTCAGTCTGGGGCGATATCGCATCATCCTCGGCAGGGGGGACCCCAAAAAAACCCCGAAATCCCCTTTGTTAAACCCCGAAATCCTCAGACTCACCTGAGCCCCCACAGCTCGCTCATGCTTTAAAAACAAAACAAAAAAAACCCTATTAAAAAAAGGCTGTTCAAACAAAGCACACCTTTATAAAAAAATAAAATTGAAGTTTTACAGACTTTAAAACTCTGGACGATTATATGAATCTGCACACGTCATTTAAGCCCCACAAAACGATTTAACTCCTTCCCACGTGCGTCTGATTTATTATTTATTTCACGAGGGTCCTAAACCATGACAAAGGAACCTGGAGCCCTCCCATGGGTCAGTGCCACTCAGATTATTCCAGAAGTTTCTCCACTGACCCATCAGCAAGAGAGAGTTCAGGGTGATCATCCCCGCAGCACTGCTGCCCTAAAATCCAGGTTATTAATCCTAAAATAACTCACCTCAGACAAAAGCAGCATTTCGCGGGTAAACACTAAAAAGGAAACAAAAGAAACATGCGTTAGGATCACAGAATATAATGATATGAGATAGCAAACCCTCAGATCGGGGCAGGACGAGCCCTCAGAGAACTCTGTAAATTCTTCACCGCGCCATCAGCACAGGTCTGTGAGAGACTCATCCCCGAGCAGCCCCTGGGGAAGGCGCGGCCGCCTCATGGAACCCCTCAGGGAGGGACACAGCGGCTGCTCCGTGAGGGAAACGGCGCCTGGAGGGTTCCAGGCTGCTCCTTTCAATGTGGGAAGAGGGAATGCCATTACAGAAGCCGCTACACCCCCCGAACTCCCCTCATAGCCCCCTTAAGCACAGCCCAAAAGAAAGCGAGACCAACCTCCTCCCACCGCTGCTGGGACAAAATGGCCGCCTTGCTCCTTGGCGGGCGGTTAAATAGCGCGCGGGGCATGCTGGGAAAAGGGGCGGGGCCTGAGCGCTGAGGGAGGGGAAAAGGCGGGAAAGGCGCGAGGGGTTAAGGCGCCCCCTGGCGGGTGAGGCCGTGAGGGGAATCCCCGGGGGGGTTTTGGGGGTGGTTTTATTTTGGGAATTCCACTAGAATTCGCTCGGTAATTCCCGGCACTGCTCGGAAGGGTTCGGAGCCATCAATTAATTCTCTTGATGGCTTTTAATCAAGCTCCTTTCTCCGCCATTTGGGTGTTTCCGGCTCTTTCCGCGCGTCCCTCGGCTTTAATCGGGTATTTTCGTCGCCGTTCGGCTTCCCAGCCCCGCCCACCTCCGCGCTCGGGAGTTTCCGTCACCTTTCGGCTCCCTCAGCCCCGCCCACCACCGCATTCGGGTGTTTCCGCCACCGTTCGCCTCCCTAAGCCCCGCCCACAGCCGCGTTCGGAAATTTCCGTCGCCGTTCGGCTCTCTCCGCCTCCCCCATAGAAACTCATTCCCCAAACAGCGTCTTCTCATTAGCACAGTTCAAATTAACGCTCATTAAGCTCCTCCCTCTAATTACCTACCCCATCAGCTGCTAAGGAACCCCATTAACCCCTTCCAGGCCAACTTCACCCCCAAACCACACAGAACACTTCACAACCAACATCAAAATAAAGCCAACAAAACTAAAAAAAAAGTCAAAAAAAGTAAAAAAATTCTGGAAAAGCCCCAAAATGCTGGGAACAGAACCCAAATTCCTTTATTGTGCTCAGGAGTTGGCGTTGGGCCCCTTCTTCTTGCCGAAGGTGGGCACGACGTTGACGAAGCGCCGGTTGTACTGCATGCGCCGCTTGGCCCGCCCCGTCTTCTTCTTCTTCTTCTCCTGCTTGGCCACCTGACGGAAAACCGGGGGGTCACGGGGGTCCCCAAAATCATGGAAAGATCCCCAAACCCCCCAAGGCTGGGGGGAGCCTCCTCAGAGCTCACCTTGGGGGTCTGGCCCCTCACTTTGCCGGCACGGGCGAGGGAGCCGTGCACCTTACCTGAAAGAAAGAAGGAAATTTTGGTGTTGGGGGGGTTTTTTTGTTAATTAACAGTCCGATAATTAGCAGCCCCCCGTTAATTACCGCCCAGCAGGCGCGTGGAGAGGTCCAGGGTGGTGAATTCGGGGAGGGGGCTCTGCCCCAGCACGGCCTCATCGTCCAGGGGGGTCCCGGCGTGGAGCAGCACTTGGTCCTCGGGGGGGATCCCCGAAAGCTCGGCCACCCTCTCCTGGGGGAGGGGGACAAACAGGGGAGTCAGCACCCCAAAATCTGGGAATGGGGAGGGATAGGGGGAGTGGCACAGCCCGAATTTGGGGGCTCTCACCTTGATCTGGGCGAGGGTCTCGGAGCCGGAGAGCTCGAGGGTGAGGAGGGTCTGGCCGCGGATGAAGAGCTGCATGGTGGGGGCTGGGGGGGGAAATTGGGGGGTTAGGGGGGGTCCCCACATCCCAAAAATAAAGGGGAGACCCTCAGGGGAATTTGAGGCAGAATTTGAGGGGGTTCCAGACCTTCCTGTCTTTATTTTGGGGGGAAAACCTCCTCGAATTTCCTCCTCCTCATGCTCCCCTCCCTGAGGGTCCCCCCCAAAGACTCCTGGGCCTTGCTGAGTCCCCCCAAATCCTCTCCAAAGCCTCATTGGCCCCCTCCAAATAATCCCGACCCCCTCAAGGCCTCACAGCCCCCTCAGGACCCCCCCCATAAGCTCTCATCCCCCTCTGACCCCAAAAAACCCCCGGGACGCCCAAAAAACCTCCCAGACTCCCCTCAAGGCCTCACAATCCTTCCCAAGACGCCTCAGGATGGTCAAAATCTCCTCAAGCCGCCTCATCCCCCTCCCTCAGCCCCTTCTCGCCATTCTGATCCCTCAAAAAGCCCCCAAAAGCCCCAAATGCCCCCAAAAATCCCCAAATTTCTCCCGAACCTCTCGAGCGCGGCCTCACCGCGGCGTCTCCAAGGCGGAAAGGGGCAGTGCGCAGGCGCGGCGCGGTGACGTCACCTGCACGTAAAGCGTACGTGGTGACGCCGCTAGCCGCGGAACTACAAATATGGCGGAGTCCTGGCAAGGGGGAGTGGCCAGGAAATCGCGGGTTCATTGGTATAGAGGGCTGGTGGGCGGAGCTACAAGGAGCGCGTCACTTCCGGGCGGCAAATCCCTGCGTTGCCGTGGCAACGCGATGGCGGCGGCTGAAGACAGGTGGGGGAGGGGCGGATTTTGGGGGGTTTATGGGGGGTTTTGGGGGGTCCCGGTGTCGGAATTCGCCGCCCCCTCAACGCTCGGACCCTCTCGCAGCGCTTCTCTATGGCTGGAGGCTCACGAGGACCCCCTGGCCGGGCTGTGCACCTTCCCGGGCTGCATGGGTGAGGGGGAAGGGGGGCGTGAGGGGGGTTGGGGGGGCGTGAGGAGCGTTTGGGGGTGAAGGGGGGTTTGGGGTGAATGGGGGTTTAGGGGGGGGGGGGTGGGGGTTTGAGGGCTTTGGGAGGGTCTCTGAGGGGGGGGGCTGGGCTGAGGGGAGGGGTCTGTGGGTTTGGGGGGGTCTCTATGTGAGGAGGGAGTCTCTGGGGGGGGGCTGGGAGTGAGGAGGGGTCAGTGGGTGAGTGGGGGTCTAGGGGGATTTGGCGGTGAGGGGGCGTTCCTGGGTGAGGGGGGGGTCTGGGGGTTACAGGGGGGGCTGTGGGTCTGGGGGGAGGGGGTCTCTGCGTGGAGGCGATCTCTGGGTTTGGGGGGGCTTTTGGCGGTCTCTGATTGAGGGGGGGGGTCTCACAATGGGGAGGGGTCACTGACTGAGAGGTTTCCCTTGGTGGGGGAGGGGAGGATCTTTTTGGGGCGTTCCCCTGGGTCTGGGGGGGTGTCCTTGATTGGGGGGGGGTCCCTGGGGAGGGTCCCCCTGAGCCCCTCCCCCCTTTCAGCGCTGGTTGATCTCCATGGCGATGGCGACCACAAGGTGATTCTGAATTGGGGAGGGGGTCCCGGGGGGCTTTGGGGTGCTCGGGGGGGCTGGGGTGCCATGGGGGGGGGGGTTCCCCTGGGGTACTCTGGGGGTCCCTGGGTGCTGGGGGGTTACAATGAGGAGTTCCCAAGTTGTTCTGGGGGTCTCCCAGCCCCCCCCACCCTGACCTCCCCCTCCCCAGTTTCCCCCCCCAGCTGGTGCTGGGGGTCCCTGAGGGGCTCTGGGGGGGTCCCTGGTTTGTTCTGGGGGGGTCCCTGGGGTAACCCGGGGGTCTCTGGAGGCTCTGGTTTGTTCTGGGGGTCCCTGGGCTGTTCTGGGTTATTCTGGGGGGGGGTCTCAGGGGTCTCACCCCCCATTTCCCCCCCAGCTGCTGGTGGGGGTGTCCCGCGGGCCGGGGGGGCTCTGGGGTTCCCTGCGCTGTTATGGGGAGGGTCCCTGGGGTATCCCGGTGGTCTCCGGAGGCTTCTGGGTTATTCTGGGGGGGCTCCCGGTGGTCTCAGCCCCATTTCCCCTCAGCTCGTTGGGGGGTTCAGGGCTGTTATGGGGGGGTCCCTGGGCTGTTTGGGGGGGGTCTCACCCCCATTTCCCCTCAGCTCGTTGTGGGGGTTCAGGGCTGTTATGGGGGGGGTCCCTGGGCTGTTTGGGGGGGTCTCAGCCCCATTTCCCCCCAGCTCGTTGTGGGGGTTCAGGGCTGTTTTGGGGGGGGGTCTCAGCCCCATTTCCCCCCAGCTCGTTGTGGGGGTTCAGGGCTGTTATGGGGGGTCCCTGGGCTGTTTTGGGGGGGGTCTCACCCCCATTTCCCCCCAGCTCGTTGGGGGGTTCAGGGCTGTTAATGGGGGGGGTCCCTGGGCTGTTTTGGGGGGGGTCTCACCCCCATTTCCCCTCAGCTCGTTGTGGGGGTTCAGGGCTGTTAATGGGGGGGGGTCCCTGGGCTGTTTTGGGGGGGTCTCAGCCCCCATTTCCCCCAGCTCGTTGTGGGGGTTCAGGGCTGTTATGGGGGGGGTCCCTGGGCTGTTTTGGGGGGGGTCTCAGCCCCATTTCCCCCAGCTCGTTGTGGGGGTTCAGGGCTGTTATGGGGGGGGGGTCCCTGGGTTGTTTTGGGGGGGGTCTCACCCCCATTTCCCCCCAGCTCGTTGTGGGGGTTCAGGGCTGTTATGGGGGGGGGTCTCAGCCCCATTTCCCCCCAGCTCGTTGTGGGGGTGCTCCGCGGGCCGGGGGGGTTGCCTGTGCTGTTTGGGGGGGTCTCACTCCCATCTCCCCTCAGCTCGTTGTGGGGTTCAGGGCTGTTAATGGGGGGGGTCCCTGGGCTGTTTTGGGGGGGGGTCTCACCCCATTTCCCTCAGCTCATTGTGGGGGTTCAGGGCTGTTATGGGGGGGGTCCCTGTGCTGTTTTGGGGGGGGTCTCACCCCCATTTCCCCCAGCTCGTTGTGGGGGTTCAGGGCTGTTATGGGGGGGGGTCCCTGGGCTGTTTTGGGGGGGGTCTCACCCCCATTTCCCTCAGCTCATTGTGGGGGTTCAGGGCTGTTTTGGGGGGGGGTCTCACCCCCATTTCCCCTCAGCTCATTGTGGGGGTTCAGGGCTGTTTTGGGGGGGGGTCTCAGCCCCATTTCCCCCCAGCTCGTTGTGGGGGTGCCCCGCGGGCCGGGGGGGGGGGGGGGTCCCTGGGCTGTTTTGGGGGGGGGTCTCAGCCCCATTTCCCCTCAGCTCGTTGTGGGGGTTCAGGGCTGTTATGGGGGGGGTCCCTGGGCTGTTTTGGGGGGGGTCTCACCCCCATTTCCCCCAGCTCGTTGTGGGGGTGCCCCGCGGGCCGAGCGGGCCCCGCCTGGCCGTCGTGAGGGGCGCGGGCTCCATCTCCAGCCTGGCGCTGCCCGAGGCCCCCGCGGGGCTGGGGGCGTTCGGCCCCACCTTGGGGGGCTCGGGGGGCTCCGGGGGGGGCCCCGCCGTGGTCGTGGCCGCCGGGCCCGCCCTGTTCGTGTACCGGAACCTGCGGCCCTTCTTCAAATTCGCGCTGCCCGCCCGCGCCCCGGAGCCCTGGAGCGGGAGCTGTGGCTGCAGGCCGAGCAGGTGGGGGGGGCACGGGGGATTTGGGGGGACCCCTCCTCAAATTGGGAATTCCCCCGTTGTGTTACGGGGGGGGTTGAGAGGTGTCACTCATCCTGATGTTGTTTTTTTGGTTTTTTTTGAATTTAATTTTTTTTTAATTTTTTTTTTTTTGGGAGGGGGGGGTTGGGTATTTTATTTTATTTTATTTTTTTTTATTTTATTTTATTTTATTTTATTTTATTTTATTTTATTTTATTTTGGGGTTTTTATGGTTGTCTTTTTTTTTTTAATTTTATTTTGGTTTTATTTTTGGGGGGGTTGGATTTTTTGTTTTATTTTGGTTTTTTGGGGGTGTTTTTGTTTTTTTTTTCTTTTATTTGGGGGGTTTTGTGGGTTTTTTTTTTAATTTTATTTTGGGAGTATTTTTGTATTTCTTAATTTTTTTTTCTGGTTTATTTTTGTTTTTGGGTTTTTTTTTGTTTTTTGAGTTTTTAAATTTTATTTTGGTTTTTTTGTTTTTTTTTTTTATGTTGAGTTTTTTCGGGGGTTTGTTTTGTTTTTTGGGTTTTTTGGGTTTTTTTGGTTTTTTTTTTTTTAATTTACTTTTGTTTTTTGTTTTTGTTTGGGTTTTTTTTTTTTTTTTGTTTTATTTTGTGGGGTTTTTTTGGTTTGGTTTGGTTTTTTGGGTTTTTTGGGGATTTTTTTGTTGTTTTTATTTTGGGGTGCCTCCAGGACCAGATCGACCCCCTGATGCTGAAGGAGATGTTGGAGGATTTGAGGTGGGGGCGACCCCGGGATTTGGGGGGGGGGGGAGGCGAAAAGGATGGGAGACGGGGGTGGTGGCACCCCAAAAATATTTGGGGTTTTTTTGGGGAGAGGGGGATTTGGGGTCTTGGGGGGGGAATTTTGGGGTCCCTGGGAGGAATTTGGGTCTTTGAGGGGGAATTTTGGATCCTTGGGGGGAATTTTGGCTCCCAAAAATCTGGATCACTTCAGGGGGGTCCCAAAAATTCAGTGTGACTTTGGGGGAACACTTTGGATTTTTTTGGAGGGGGGGGTTCCCAAAAAATTCGGTCCCTTTGGGGTCCCTGGGGTTCCTTTGGGGGTTTTTGGGGTGGGGGGGCACCTGAGCCCCCCTGATTTTGGGGGATTTTGGGGGGTCGCAGGGACAAGGCCGAGGTGCCCTGACAGCGCAGTCGCTGCGGTGATATGGTAGGTATAGGGGGGTCTGAGGGGTTTGGGGGGGTCTGGGGGGTCTTGGGGTGGTTTGGGGGTTTATGGGGGGTCCCTGTGGGGATTGGGGGACCCTGGGGTGTTTGTGGAGGTCCTGAGGGGTCCCAGAGGGTCCCTGTGGGGTCCTGGGGGGGTCCCCATGGGGTTTGGGGGGTCCTGGAGGGTCCTCATGGGTTTAGGGGGGGATCCCTGTGGGGTCTGGGGGGTCTGGGGGGTCCCAGGGGTGTTTGGGGGGGGTCCTGGGGGGTCCCAGGAAGGTTTGGCGAGGTCCTGGGAGGGTCCCCCATGGAGTTTGGTGGGTCCCTGTGGGGTTTGGGGGGGTCCTGGAGCGGTTTGGGGGGGTCTGGGGGGTCCCAGAGGGTTTGGGGGGTTATGGGGGGGGGGTCCCAGAGGGTTTGGGGGGGTCCCTGTGGGGACTGGGGGACCCTGGGTATTTGGGAGGTCCTGAGGGGTCCTGGGGGGGGTCCCCATGGGTTTGGGGGGATCCTGGGGGGTCCTGGGGGTCAGGGGCACCCATGGGGGGTCTCTGGGTGCCCATGGGGGGTCAGGGGGTCCCTGGGGGTCTCTGGGTGCCCATGGGGGGGTCAGGGGGTCCCTGGGGGTCCTCTGGGTGCCCATGGGGGGGTCAGGGGGTCCCTGGGGTCTCAGGGGGTGCCACGGGTGCCCCCCTGCCCCCCCAGGCTGCTGGCACTGTCGCCCCCCGAGCTGGGGCCCTACGTGGCGCTGCACAAGGGGCGGCCCCTGCACAGACAGGTGGGTGGCACCTGTGACACCTGTGTGCCACCCCCTGCGTGTCACCTGTGTGCCACCCCCTGTGTGTCACCTGTGTGTCACCCCCTGTGTGTCACCTGTGTGTCACCCCCTGTGTGTCACCCGCGTGTCACCTGTCTCCTGTGTGCACCTCCTGTGGCAGCTGTGTGTCAACTCCTGTGTGTCACCTGTGTCACCTGTGTGCCGCCACCTGTGTCACCTCCTGTGTCCCCTGTGTCTCCTGTGTCACCTCCTGACCTGTGTCTCCTGTGTCACCTCCTGTGTCCCCTGTGTCACCTTCTGTGTTGCCTTTGTCCCCCGTGTGCCCTCTGTCCCTTGTGTCCCTGTGTCACCTGTGTGTCCCCCATGTCCCCTGTCCCCACCTCTATTCCTCCGTGTCACTTCCGTCTCCCCCATGTCACCTCTGTCCCCTGTGCCCATAATGTCCCTGTGTCCCCCCCAGTGTCCCCTGTGTCCCCCCCGATGTCCCCACTGTCCCCATTGGTGTCCCCAGACGGCGGTGACGCTGCCCCGGGGGGGTCCCGAGGGCACCCCCATATCCCAGTGTCCCCCCTGTGTCCCCCATGTCCCTGTGTCCCTGTTGGTGTCCCCACTGTCCCCATGTCCCCCCTGTGTCCCCCATGTCCCTGTTGCTGTCCCCACGTCCCAGTGTCCCCATTGGTGTCCCCAGACGGCGGTGACGTGTCTGGGGGCGCTACCAAGGGGGGCTCCAAGGGCCCCCCCATGTCCCAGTGTCCCTGTTGGTGTCCCCAGTGTCCCCACGTCCCAGTGTCCCCATGTCCCTGTGTCCCTGTTGCTGTCCCCACGTCCCCCCTGTGTCCCCCATGTCCCTGTGTCCCTGTTGGTGTCCCCACTGTCCCCATGTCCCCCCTGTGTCCCCCCGTGTCCCCCCTGTGTCCCCCATGTCCCTGTTGGTGTCCCCACTGTCCCCATGTCCCAGTGTCCCCATTGGTGTCCCCAGACAGCGGTGACGTGTCTGGGGGCGCTACCAAGGGGGGCTCCAAGGGCCCCCCATGTCCCTGTTGGTGTCCCCACTGTCCCCACGTCCCCCCTGTGTCCCCCATGTCCCAGTGTCCCTGTTGGTGTCCCCAGTGTCCCCATGTCCTTCCTGTGTCCCCAGACAGCGGTGACGTGTCTGGGGGCGCTACCAAGGGGGGCTCCAAGGGCCCCCCCATGTCCCAGTGTCCCTGTTGGTGTCCCCACGTCCCCACTGTCCCCTCTGTCCCCAGACGGTGGTGACGTGTCTGGGGGCGCTGCCCCGGGGGGGTCCCGAGGGCACCCCCGACTGTCCCGTGCTGGGCACCGAGGCCGGGGACGTGCTGGTGCTGGACCCCGAGGCCTTCACGGTCATCTGCAAGGTGGGACCCCAAAATACACCTGGGGCACCCCAAAATCACCCCCAAAACACTCCCAAAATACACCCCAAAACTACCCCCAAAAATCACCCAAAATACCCTAAAGCACACCCCCCGAAACCACCCCGGAATCGCCCCAAAAAGTCACCCAAAAACACCCCCAAAGCCCCCGGGGACGCGCTGGTGCTGGACCCCGAGGCCTTCGCCGTCACCTGCAAGGTGGGACCCCAAAATCTCCCCCAAAAGTACCCCAAAACCACCTCACAATACACCCCAAAACCACCCCAAAACCACCCCAAAAATACCCCAAAATACACCCCAAACTACACCCCAAAATGCGCCCCAAAATACACCTGGGGAACCCCAAAATACACCTGGGGAACCCTAAAATCCAACTGGGACCCGCCCCCCAAAATCTTTTTGGGATCCTTTTCCGTGCCCCCAGACCCATCGTGACTCCCACAGGACTCTCTTGGGACCTCTCTGCGTGCCCCCAGCCCCTTTTGGGGTACCCCTGACCCTTTTGGGGTACCCCTGACCCCTCTGGATTCCCCCAGCCCCTTTTGGGGTCCCCCCTGACCCCACTGGGTGCCCCCAGACCCTTTTGGGGTACCCCTGACCCCTCTGGATTCCCCCAGCCCCTTTTGGGGTCCCCCCTGACCCCTCTGGATTCCCCCAGCCCCTTTTGGGGTCCCCCCTGACCCCACTGGGTGCCCCCAGACCCTTTTGGGGTCCCCCCTGACCCCACTGGGTGCCCCCAGACCCTTTTGGGGTACCCCTGACCCCTCTGGATTCCA
>CM069700.1:487236-565650 GCA_036010785.1 Ammospiza maritima maritima | reverse complement strand
CCCCGCTCCTTCAGCCTCTCCCTGCCCTGGCCCCGCCGCGCCTCGCTGCGCCCCCTCAGGTGGGGACCCCAAAAATCGGGACATTCCCCCCCCCCCCACCTCAAAAGGAGGGGGACCCTCAGGTGGGCGAGACCCCCAAAAATGACCCCCCCCCCACCCCAGATCCCCCCGAGGAGAATGAGGAGGATGAGGATGGAGTGTTTGACACCCACCTGTGACAGGTGAGCCCCCTCCCCAAATTGGGGGTCCTGGGTTGTTGGGGTCTCTCAAATTTGGGGGGTTCAGACACCTGGGACCCCCCCCCCCCCCCGAAATGCTGTTAAGGACCCTCAAATTTGGGGGGCTCAGACACCCGGGACCCCCCCCCCGCCAAATGCTCTTGGGGACCTTCAAATTTGGGGGTTCAGACACCTGGGACCCCCCCCCCCCAAATTGAAATTGGGCTCCTGGGTGTTGTGGACCCTCAAATTTGGGGGGGGTTCAGACACCTGGGACCCCCCCCCCTCCCCAAATTGGGGGGTCCTGGGCTTTGGGGTCTCATATTGAAACCCCCTCCCCATTTCCACAGGGTTCTGAAGGCTCCGGACCACCCTGACCCCCCCCCCGACCCTGAGGATTTTGGGGGGGGTTTTTGGGGGTCCTGACCCCCCTTCCCCCCGGTATTTTGGGGGGGTTTTGGGGGGGGCTCAGCGTGGGAATAAACTCCGTGTCCGTGTGTCCGGCTGTGGGGTCTCTGGGGGGTCTCTGGGGGTCTTTTTGGGGTCTCTGTGGGGCAGGACCCCCTCGGGGGTCTCTATGGAATTTCTGGGGGTCTTTGTGGGGTCTCTATGGGGTATCTGGGGGGGGTCTCTGGGGGTCTCTATGGGGCAGGACCCCCCCCCAGAATTTCTCTCCGTGGGGCAGCCGGGGGGGGGGCTGCTGTGCCTGATGCGGGGGGGTTTGGGGTGATGTTTTTGGGGGGGCTTGGGGATATTTTTGGGGGGATTTGGGGTGATAATTTGGGGAGTGTGGAGTGATATTTTTGGGGGGTTGAGGCAATATTTTGGGGGGCTTTGGGGTGACATTTTGGGGGGGTTTGGGGTGATATTTTGGGGGGGGGGTTGGGGCAATATTTTGGGGGGTTCGGAGCGATTTTTTTGGGCGGCCATTTGGAGCAATTTTTGGGGGGGTTTGGGCTGATAATTTGAGGGGCGTGGGGCGACATTTTTTGGGGGTGTTCGGAGCGATTTTTGGGGGAGTCGGGGGTGATATTTTTTGGGGGGGATTTGGGGGTAATTTTTGGGGGGGGGGCTGGGGCGATTTTTCGGGGGGTTTTGGGGTGATACTTTTGGGGGGTTTGGGGTAATATTTTAGGAGAGCTTGGGGTGATATTTTGGGGAGGTTTCGGGGGATGTTTTTAGGGGGTTTGGGGCGATATTTTGGGGAGGGTTGGGGCGATGCTTTTGGAGGGGGTTGGGATGATAATTTGGGGGGGGTTTGGGGCAATATTTTGGGGGGGGTTTGGGGTAATTTTTTCGGGGGGTTTGAGGTGATGTTTATTTTTGGGGGGGGGGGGTTCGGAGCGATTTTTTCGCGGGGGGGTTCGGGGCCATCACGGATCCGCTGCCGAAGGGCGGGGGGGGTCTGTGGGGATGGGTTTTTAGTGGGTCGGGGGTCCACGCGGGGCTATGGGGGGTGTGTGGGGGGGGTTTGAGGTTGCGGGAGGATGGATGGGGGGGGGTTGGGGGGGGGGCGGTTGCGGGCGCGCGCCGCTCCGGAGCCGTGCGCGTGCCCGGGGCGGGCGGGGGCTGCGGGAGCGGCGGGAGCGGCGGGAGCGGGGCCGGGACCGCCCGGGGCAGGTACCGGAGATTGGGGGGGGGGGGGCGGGTACCGGAATGGGGGGGGGGGGGGGTACCGGAGATTGGGCGGGGGGGGACGAGGGACAGAACGGTGAGGAGGGGGCGGCGGGGATGGGGGTGGGGGGGGGACGTTGGAGGGGTTTGGGGGGCGCGGGGAGGGGAGGGATGAGCAGAGAGGGGTGGGGGGGATGCAGGGGGGGGTTTGGGGGGGGATGTGGGGAGGGGGACGTGGGGGGGGATGATGAGGGTACAGAGAGGGGGATGGGGGGGTTAGAAATGGGGGGCTCAGGGAGGGATTGGGGGGGGATTTTGGGGTGGGGAGGGACAGCAGGGTCGCATCATCATCCCCCCCCCCCCCCCATCAGGCGGGGTTTTGGGGGGCTCTGCTGAAGGGGGGGGGAGGGGAAAGGCCGGGGCTCCCCCACCCCAGGGAGGGGCCGCATCCCCCCCCCCCCCCTCCCCTCCCCCACTGCAGGGTCTGGGGGCCGCATCCCCCCCTCCCCTCCCCTCCCCCCCCCTTGCGCGCCCCCCCCCCGGAATTCGGGGAGCTCATCCCGCCCCTCCCCCACTGCGGGGGGCTCATCCAGACCCCCAAAGCCCCCCCAAAAAACCCCAAAATCCCCCCCCAAACCCCCCCCGGCCGCGGGGCCTGCGCTGCACACGCGTGTGAACCGGGCCCGGCCCCACGGGCGGCGTCACGCGGGGCACACGCGTGTGAACGGGGGGGGGGTCGGGGCCATCTGGGGGGTGCAAAGGGTCTGGGGGGTGCTGGGGGGGGTGCGGGAAAACGGGGGGGGACAATGGGGGTCTGCGGGGTTTGGGGTGCACACGGGTGTGCAAGGGCTGTGTGTGTAGATTTGGGGAGCACACGGGTGTGCAAGGGCTGTGTGTGTAGATTTGGGGAGCACACGGGTGTGCAAGGGCTGTGTGTGTAGATTTGGGGGTGCAAACGCTGGGTGGGTGCGGTTTGGGGGTGCACACGGGTGTGGAAGGAGTGTGAGAGGAATTTTGGGGTGCACACGAGCGTGCAAGGGGCGTGTGTGTCGTTTGAGGGTGCACACGGGTGTGGAAGGGGTGTCCGTGAGGGTTTGGGGGCGCACACGGGGTGTGCAAGGGGCGTGTGTGCAGATTTGGGGTGCACACGAGCGTGCAGGGTGGGTGTGTGTGTAATTCTGGGGTGCACACGAGTGTGGAAGGGGGGGTGTGTGGTCTGGGGGTGCAAAGGCTGAGTGGGTGCTGTTTGGGGGCGCACACGAGTGTGGAAGGGGTGTGTGTGTAATTTTGGGGTGCACATGAGCCTGCAGGAGGTGTGTGTGCAGATTTGGGGTGCACACGGGCGTGTAAGGGGTGTGTGAGAGGTTTTGGGGATGCTCACGAGTGTGGAAGGGGGCGTGTGTGTAATTTGGGGGTGCACAGGTGTGTGCAGGAGGTGTGTGTGTGCAGATTTGGGGTGCACACGGGTGTGCAAGGGCTGCATGTGTGCAGTTTGGGGGTGCACACGAGCGTGCAAAGGTTGTGTGAGGAATTTTGGGGTGCATACGAGTGTGGAAGGGGCGTGTGCGCAGTTTGGGGGTGCACACGGGTGTGCAAGGGGCGTGTGTGAGGTTTTGAGGTGCACATGAGTGTGCAAGGGACGTGTGTGGAATTTTTGGGGTGCACACGAGCGTGGAAGGTGTGTGGGTGAGGTTTAGGGGTGCACACGAGCGTGGAAGGGGTGTCTGGGCGGTTTTTGGGGTGCAAAACCAGGGTGTGAGGGAGCTGTGCCCAGTCTTGGGGTGCACACGAGCGTGCAAGGGTCTTGTGTGTGGTTTTGGGGTGTACACGACCGTGCAGGGGGGTGTGTGAGCAATTTTGGGGTGCACACGAGTGTGCAAGGGACTGCATGCAATTTGGGGTTGCACACGAGCCTGGCCGCGTTTCGGGGTGCGCGTGTGCAAACCCGGGGTTCACACGCGTGTGCAAGGGAGGGTTCAGGCCATGCTGGGGTGTTTTTGGGGGGCACCTGAGCATGTGCAAGGGTGTGCACACCTGTGCGGGTGGGGGGGGCGTGGCTGGGGGGGCACACGCGTGTGCAAGGGCGTGTCTGTCACACCTGTGTGGGGGCACACGCGTGTGCAAGGGCGTTGTCTGTCACACCTGGGGGGGTTTTCGGGGGTCCTTTTGAGGGGGGGTCCCCGCACCCCTGGGTGCCCCCCCAGGGTCCGCCCCCCTCCCCGTGACCTTCAGGGGGACACGGGGGGGACACGGCCCCTCCCCCACCCAAAGCCCCCCCCCGGGGGGGCTCAGAGTGCTTGGGGGGGGTCCCCCTATAGACCCCTGTGACCCCCCCCAGGGGTGTCCCGTGGGTCTGGGGGCTCCTCAATCCCCCCAGAGCCCCCCCCAGGACCCCTCAAGGGGGGCTCAGGTGTCCCCTCCCCCCCTTTATCAACAATCAGCGATCGATAATTGATTAATTAATTAATTAATGACCCCCGGGGGGGGGGGGGTACGGACACCCCGGGAGGGGGAGGGGGCGCTCCCAATCCCGGGTCCCGCCCCCCGCCCCTCCCGAGGGTCCCTGGGGGTCTCTGGGGATTCCCCCCCCCCCCCGCCACGGGATGGGGGTGATAAGGGGGGGTGATAAGGTGGGGGGGGGTTGCTGTCATCCCCCCCCCCCCCTTCCAGGTGCAGCAGTTAATGTGATTGGCTAATTATGCGCTGCATGTTAATGAGCCCCATTAGCCAACGGGGGGGGGGGGGTGTTTATAAATAACCCGGGGGCTCATTTGCATAATGATAAGGCCCGGGTTGCCGCGGTGACCGACCCCCCCCCCCCCCCAGCTCATCACGGGGTTAATTAACGTGCTGATAATGAATGGGGAGGGGGAGGGGGCTCTGCTTGCCCATCCCCCCCATTCCAGAGCCCCCCCCCTCACTGTGTCTCCCCCCCCCCCCCCCCCCCCAGGTGCCTCCGGACCCCCCCCGGCCAGGCTGGGGCCGCCCATGCGGCTGTGAGAGGACGGGGGCGGCCGGGCCCCCCCAGGGCCCCCCCAGGGCCCCCCCAAACCCGCCCAGGCACCATGACCTGTCCGGCCGCTGAGGGACGCCCCGAACCCGGGGGCCACCGAGAGACCAAAGCCCACCTGGGCTCCCAGCATGGCTCCATGGCTCCACAAGGTTCTGAGGGTCACCAAGAGACCAAAGCCCACCTGGGCTCTGCGGTCACCAGAGGATCTTTGGCCAGCTGGACATCTGCAGTCAGCCAGGACCACCGAGAGACCAAGGCCCACCTGGGCTCCGTCACCTACCTGGGCTTTGTGGCCAACCAAAACGTCGTGGCAACCAAAACTTAGTGGGCAACCAGGACCATGCCAAGCCGGGTGTTGGTGGCGGCTCCGTGGTGCTGTTGGACTCCAAGATCTCCCAAGGCTTTGAGGAGCACCTGGGGACTCGGCTCAGCCAGGTCTCTGTGACCCACCTGGCATCCGTGGCCACCCAGGACCACCTGGAGATGGAGGTGCATCAGGAACTTGTGGCCAGCCGAGGTTCTGGGGACAACCAGGAGCACCCAGAGCTCGACACCAACGTCCCCTTGGACTCCAAGGTCAACCAGGGCTCCGTGGGTCATTTAAACGTGAAGGGCCACCAAGACCTCGCCCCCTCCCCGGCCTCCAAGGACGCCCCAAGAGCCCAAGGTCACCCAGGGTCCCGTGGCCAACCAAAAGACCAAGGTCAACCAAAGCCCCACGGCCCCTCCAGAGGCCAAGGTCAACCAAGACCCCGTGGTGTGTTTAGACTTGAGGGTCCACCAAGCCCCCAAGGAGCCCCGAGCCCCCCTGGCCCACCCGGACAGCCCGGCTGGCCAGGCCCTGGTGGCTCTCACAGACTGGAACGTCCACCACGCCCCGGTGGCTGAGCACAGCCCCGCGGACCCCCGAGACACCAATGCCAAGCCCGGCCCTCCAGACTTGAGGGTCCCCATGGGCACCACAACGAAGGGACGCTGCCCGGGCACCGAGTGCCACCAACCCCTCGTGCCCACCTGGGCCACCCCAGCCCCCTGCCCGCGTGCCCAAATCCCCCTCGGGCGCCCGCCTGGGGCTGGTGCTGCTGACTCTGGGCTCCCTCCTGCTGCCCTGCGCCCGCGGCTCGGCGCTGGAGTTCGGCGGCGCCCCGGGGCAGTGGGCGCGCTAACGGGCGGTGGGCGCCGGGCGCCGGGGGGCCAGCTCAGCTTCCGCTTCAAGACCAACGTGACGCGTGGCGGCTGCTGCTCTACCTGGACGACGGCGGCAACTGCGACTTCCTGGAGCTGCTGGTGGCCGAGGGGCGGGCTGCGGCTGCGCTTTGCCATCGCCTGCGCCGAGCCGGCCACGCTGGAGCCGCCGGCGCCGGTCAGCGACGGCCGCTGGCACGCGGTGCTGCTGACGCGGCAGGCGCGGCACGCGGCGCTGGCCGTGGACGGCGAGGCGCGGCGGTGCGGCCGCCGTGCGCTCCAAGCGGCCCGACATGGCCGTGGCCAGCGACCTCTTCGTCGGCGGCATCCCGCCCGACGTGCGGCTCTCGGCGCTGACGCTCAGCACCGTCAAGTACGAGCCGCCCTTTCCGCGGGTGGGTGGCCGACCTGCGGCGTGGGCGACGCGCCGGCCGCTGCTGCTGGGCGCCCAGGGGGTCCGGGGCGACGGCGACGAGCGCTGCGCCCACCACCCGCCCTGCGCCCACGGCGGCCCGCTGCACCCTGCGCCGTGGGGAGCCCCGCTGCGACTGCGCCGGCACCGCGCCACCGCGGGCCCTTCTGCGAGGAAGGTGAGGGCGGCGGCGAGGAAGGAGGGGCGGGGGTGGGCGCAGGAGCAGCTCAGGGGTCTCGTGTCCCTTGTGTTTCTCCATGGTTTCGCGGTGTTGGGTGTCTCCATGTCTCGGGGGTCATCGTGTCCTTGAGGGTTTCTCCATCCCTGTGGAGTTTGCGTGTCCCTTCTGTTGTCACCTTCCTGGTGTCTCTCCGTGGAGCGTCCATCTTCATGGCTGTGTTTCTGTGCGTCACCATGTCCTCTCGTGTCCTCCATCATGGTGTTGGGTGGCTTTGTGTCTCTCATCCATGGTTTTGGGTGTTCTTGTGCTTCTCCATGTCCTCTTGGCCTTGCATGTCCTCATGTCATTGTCCTCCACATCTCCCTGTCCTTGTGTCCTCCACATCTTCCATCCTCGTGTCATCGTGTCCTCCACGTCTCCCATCCTCGTCTCATCGTGTCCTCCACATCTCCATGTCCTCATGTCCTCGTGTCCTCCACATCCCACGTCCTCCTGGCGTTGGGCCTTGGGTGCTCCCTTGTCCCTCCATGACATCCTGGTGTCATTTTGTCCTTGAGCTCCTCCATGGCTTTGTGTCCTCGTGGCGTTTGTTGTGTGTCCTTGTGTCCTTCCTGTCCTGGTGGCACTGGACACACCCACGGCATCTAATTGGTCATTGTCATGGTGTCCTCATGTCATGTGCTCCCATGTTCTTCCACCCTTGTGGGGTTCTGTGTCCCTTCTGTGTCCTCCTGGTGTTGTGTCCTTGAGTTGCTCCATGTCCTCGTGTCCTCCTGGTGTCACACGTCCCTCTGTCCTCTTGCCCTTGTGTCACCCCGTGTCCTTTCACCCCACTCCCCATGTGCTTCTCCAGGTCCTCGTGTCCTTGTGTCACCCATCCTCGTGTCCTCCTGGTGTCACCACTCCCCTGGTGTCCTCATGTCCTCCTGCCATTTCTCACGTCCTGCTGTCTCTCCTTGCCCTTTAGATGATGCACATCCACACATGACCCCCATGTCCTCCATGTCCTCTTGTCCTTCCACGCCCCGGTGTCCCCCTGTCCCACGTCCCTCCATGTCCTCTTGTCCTTCCACGCCCTGGTATCCCCATCCTCATGTCCCTCCATGTCCTCTTGTCCTTATATCCCTCCATGTCCTCCTGTCCTCTCTGGTATCCCCATCCTCATGTCCCTCCATGTCCTCTTGTTCTCCCCAGTGTCCTCCTGTCCTTACATCCCTTCATGTCCTCTTGTCCTTCCATGCCCTGGTGTCCCCCATGTCCTCTCTCCATGTCCTCTTGTCCCCCTCTCCTCATGTCCTCTTGTCCCCTTGGTGTCCCCCTGTCCTCACACCCTCAGTGTCCTCCCCCACCCCATTTTCCACATCCCTGTGCCCTCGTGTGTCCTCGTGTGACCCTGGTGACCCTCTGGGGGTGACACGGAGGTTTGGGGGACCCCCCACCCAGGATGTCACCCCCCGTGTTTACCCCTCCCGGTGTCCCCACACGCCCCGGTGTCGCTGCCTGTCCCCACCCCCTGGCACGCCCCTGTGCGATGGCACGCCCTGCCGTGGGCTGGGTGTCCCCGCGGTGACAGTGACGGTGACGGTGACAGTGACAGTGACAGTTCAGTGCAGCCGGGCGTGGCCCCGGGGGTCTCTCGTGCCATCCCGCCCTCGTGCCAACACCGGGGACAACCACCGGTGTCACCATGGTGACAGCATCCCCCGGTGTCACCGTGGCGACAGCATCTCCGGGCGCGTTGCCAGGGCCGGTTGCCATGGCGCCGCCGGGGGCTGGTACCCGTTGCCATGGAGACGCCCGGGCCTGTCTCCCTGGCGACGGTTGTCACGGCACCGCCGGATGCTCCCGCCGCGTCCTTGAGGGGGGACAGCGATGGGGGGGGTGGAGGGGACTGGAGGGCCCTGGGGTGCTGTGGGGGGGCCTGTGGGGTGTGGGGTCCCTATAGGGTGTCCTGTGGGGTGCAAGGCCCTACAGGTGTCCTGTGGGGTGCAGGGCATGTATAGAGCGCCCTATGGGGTGCTGGGGTGCTATAGGGTGCCCTATGGGGTGTGGGATCCTTATAGGGTGCTCTGTGGAGTGCAGGGTCCCTTTGGGCTTCCCTATAGGGTGCTGGGGTGCTATGGGGTGACTTACAGGGTGCTAGGCTCCTGTAGGGTTGCCCTATAGAGTGTTGGGGTGCTATGGAGTGCCCTATGGGGTGCTGGGCTCCTGCAGGGTGCCCTATAGGGTGCAGGGTCCCCTTTGGAGTGCCCTATAAGGTGCTGGGTACCTGTGGGGTGCCCTATAGGGTGCTGGGGTGCTATGGCGTGCCCTATAGGTTGCTGTAGGGTGCTCTATAGAGTGTTGGGATGCTATGGGGTGCCCTGTGGGGTGCTGGGTCCCTTTGGGGTGCCCTATGGAGGGCTGGGTCCCTTTGGAGTGCCCTATACGTGCTGGGGTGCTATGGGATGCCCTATAGGGCACTGGGCTCATATGGGGTGCCCTATAGGGTGCAAGGTGCCTGTAGGGAGCCCTATAGGGTACACGGGTGCTATGGGGCGCCGTGAGGGACGTGGGGTGTGCACAGGGTGTGTAAATCCCCGCTCGGGGCGTGCAAATCCCACTGGGGGTGTGCAAACCCCTCCCCCCCCATCCCACTGTGCCCCGCCCCCAAGGTCAACCCGAGGTCACGGGGTGGGGCCACACAGACGCGGTGCGGGCGGGGCTCGGGGACACACCTGGGCACTAATGGCTCTGCCCCTCCTCCCTGCTGCCCCCCGGGACCCCCAGAGGAAGAACCCGCGGTGGAAGGTGAGTGGGGGAGGGGATTCTGGGGGGAGGGGCATTTTTGGGGGTCGGGGATTTGGGGGCGTGGCCGTGCAAAGCCCCGTGTGACACCTGAAATGGGCGGGGCCTGGCTCAGGTGTTGTGCAAGAGGCGTGCCCCGGCTCCAGGTGTGCAAATCCGCGGGAATTGATTCCGAGGGGGCGTGGCCTGTGCCGCAGAGGGCGTGGGTTATGCAAAAATAGCGGCGAGGGGCGGGGGCTTGGCGCTCGTGCAGAGCACGTGGCTCCCGTGACGTTCGCGCAGGGGGCGGAGCCATGCTGCTCCCCCAAGCCATGACGTCACTCCCCTGAGGGCCCAATAGGAGGGCGATATGCAAATGAAACGGCACGGCCGAGCCAATGCAGCGTGTGTGACGGGGTGGGGGGCGGAGATATGCAAATTACAGCGGCGCCGGCAGCCAATAGGAGGTGGGAGCGATGAGGCTGCCGTGGATTGGCTTTCCATATATTCAGTCCCAAGGGGCGGGGCTTGCACGAGAGTTTGAAAGGGGCAGAGCGTGGTTTATTGAAGGAGGCGTGGCCAGCTCGAGGGGCGGGGCTTGCACGAGGGAATGAAAGGGGCGGTGCGTGGTTTATTGGAGGGGGCGTGGCCAGTTTGAGGGGCGGGGCTTACCCCCCACGTGCCCCGCACGAGGGCCCCGGGGTGGGGGAGGGTCCCCGCGCCAGGGGCGGCCCCGCCCCCCCCGTGTCTCATCCCCTCCCCCACCCCCGGCTTTTCCCCGAAAAACCTCGGAAAAAGGGGGAAAAAACCCGGGAAAGCGCCCGGGGGGGGGTGAAAAAGGGCAGGGGCGGCGCTTCCCGCGTGGCCCCGCCCCCCCCGCGCTTGTCCCCGCCCCCCGCCCCTCCCAACCCCTCCCCCCGGCATCGCCCGATGCCGTCACAAGTTAAAGGAGGTTTAAGTTGTGACGGGGCCCCTCCCCCACCCGGGGCCCCTCCCCCACCCCCCAAACCCCCCGGGGCCGCTCGGGCCTTTCGGTCATTTGGGTTTTTTGGTTAATTTTAATTTTTTTAATTCTGATTTTTTTTTTAAATTACGTTTATATTTTTTAATTAATTTCTCTTTCATTCCCATTTCCCCTATTTTTCCCATTTTGCTGCTTTTCCTTTACTGTTTCCTTTTTTTCCCCCCTTTTTTCTTTGACATTTCCCGTTATTTTGGCTTTTTCATTGTTTTTCCTTTTTTTAGATTATTTTCCCTTTTTTATTAATAGCGTTTATTTTAATATTTTTCCTTTTCTCGTGATTTTCCCTTATTTTGATTATTTCCCCCTTTTAATGGATTTTCTACTCTTTAAGGTATTTCCCCTTTTTAAGTTATTTTCCAGTTCATTATTTTCCTTTTTTTATTCTTCTCCACTTTAATTAAATAATATCTTTGTACTTTTTAATCATTATCTCCTCATGTAATTATTTTTCCTTTTAAAATTATTTTTTCAATAAATTTGAATATTTCCTCCATTTATATCAGAGTTCTTTTTTCGCCTTCATTTTCCCCTTCCCTTCGTTGGTCTTTTTCTTCTTTATTTTCCCTCTTTGATGATTTTCCCTTTTAGAATTGTTTTAATTTCCCCCACTTTTTTCCCTTTTTTTTTCTCCTTTTCTCTTTCCCTTGTGCTGCTGACTTCCCCTTTTATCAATTTCCTCCTTTCCCTTGCTTTGACCCTTTTCACTTTTTTCCTCTTTTTCCCTCCCTTTTTCCCCGCTTTCACCCCTTTCCCTCCTTTCCTTCCTTTTCCTTTCTTCCTTTTTTTCTCTATTTTTTATATTTTCCCCCTTTTCTCTCATTCCCCTCCCTTTCATTTCCTTTCATTATTTTTATTTCCTCCCCCAATTTCCCTTTTCCCCCCCACTTTACCCCATTTCTCCCCTCTCCGAGTTTTACCCTTTTCCCGTTTTTTCCCCCCAAATTTTCCCTTTTCCCGCCACTTTTGCTTTCCGTTCTCCCCGCCCCTCCCCCCGCGCCTTTCCCACGCCCCTCCCCCACCCCCCCTCCCCTCCCCTCCCCCCCAGGTCCCGCCCACCTGCGAGTCACCGGCCAAGGTAAAGACGCGCCCTCGGGCCCTCCCCCACCCCTCATCACCCTCATCATCTCGCCCCTCCCCCACCCCCCATCCCCCCCCCCCCATCGTGTCTGTGGCTCGTGCGACACGGGGGGGGAGGGGCGGCCGCCTCGCACGGGGACGGGGGGGGGGAGGGGAGGGGGAGGGGAGGGGGAGGGGAGGGGGCGGCGCCTCGTGCAAGGGGGGGGGATGGGGGAGGGGCTGTGACCCCTCTCCCCATAGGAGGAACTTGGGGGGTGTCCCTGCATGGGTGGGGGAGGGGTCCTTGCACGAGGGACCGAGGGGGGGTTGGGGGAAGGGGACACACCTGGGCACACCTGGGCACACCTGGGCCCCGCCCTGACGCGCCCCTCCCCCAGGGCCCGCCGAGGTCGCCGAGGGGGGGCCCGGCCGCGGGCGCCGGTGAGATCCAGCAGGCAGCGAAAGGTCAGTGAGGGTCACCTGGGACCCCCCCCAGAACCACCTGGGACCTTCCAGAACCTCCCAGGAACCCCAAATCCCCAGTGCACACCTGGGACCCCCAAACCCCACACCTGTGCACACCTGGGACACCCAGAATCATCTGGGACCTCCCAGAACCTCCTAGGAACCTCCAAACTCCCAATGCACACCTGGAACCCCCAAACCCACACCTGTTAACACCTGGGACACCCCAGAACTTCTCAGGAACCCCCAAACCTCCAGCGCACACCTGGAACCCCAAACTTCACACCTGTGCGCACCTGGGACCCCCCAGAACCTCCCAGGAACCCCCGAACCCCCAATGCACACCTGGAACCCCCAAACCCCACACCTGGGCACATCTGGGACACCCCAGAACTTCTGAGGAACCCCCAGCACACACCTGGGACTCCATAACAATGTCCTCGTGCAGTGTCCCCACGGCGATGTCCCCACAGTAATGTCCCCATGGTGAGGTCTCCATCACCGTGTCCTCATGCCAAAGTCCCCATTGCCAGGTCCTCGGTGCAATGTCCCCGTGATGATGTCCTCGTTGGAAAGTCCCCATGGCCACGTCCCTGGTTCACGGTCCCCATTTCAGTGTCCCCATGACAATGTCCCCATGACAATGTCTCCATGACAACATCCCCATCATAATATCTCCATGACAATGTCCCCATCACAGCGTTCCCTTGACAGTGTCCCCATGATAATGTCCCCATCACAACTCATGACAATGTCCCCATGTCAATGTCCCCACCACAACGTCCCCATGACAAGGTGCCCATGACAATGTACCCACCACAGTGTCCCCACCACAACATCCCCATGACAATGTCCCAATGTCCCCATGACAAAGTCCCCGTCACAACATCCCCATGACAACATCCCCATCATAACATCTCCATTACAGTGTCCCCTTGACAATGTCTGCTTGACAATGTCCCCCATCACAATGTCCCCATCACAACCTTCCCATGACAATGTCCCTGTGACAATATCCCCATGACAATGTCCCCATTATGACATCTCCATGACAACGTTCCCATGACGTCCCCATCACAATATCCCCATGACAACATCTCCATGATAGCATCCCCATGACAACATCACCGTCATAACATCTCCACGACACTGTTCACATGACAATGTCCCCATCACAATGTCCCCACCACAACATCTCCATGACAACGTCCCCATCACAATGTCCCCACCACAACCTCCCCATGGCCCCTCCTCATCACAACCCCCCCACCCCCTTTCACCACCTCCCACCAACACCCCCCCACACCACAGCCCCTTTGCCAACCTCCCCCTCCTCCGTCCCCACACGGCCTCCCCGCTGTCCCCACCGCCAGGCCGCGCCGAGTACGTGCCACGTTCCGGGGCAGCGAGTTCTTCTGCTACGACGTGTCGCGGTCGCCGGTGCAGAGCAGCGCGGACGAGCTGGCGCTGGCGTTCCGCACGCGGCAGCGCCATGGCTCCTGCTGCACACCGGCCGCGCCGCCGACTTCCTCAACCTGTCGCTCAAGGCCGGCGCCGTGTGGCTCGTCATCAACCTGGGCGCCGGCGCCTTCGAGGCGCTGGTGGAGCCCGTCAACGGCAAGTTCCACGACGGCGGCTGGCACCACGTGCGCGTCACGCGCAACCTGCGGCAGGTACGGCGGGGAGGGGAGGGGTGGGTGGTCGGTCAAGGGGTCAGCGCGGGGAGCTCCCCAACTGGGAGCACTGGGAGTGATGGTGGGTTTGATCAGCTCCCCAACTGGGAGCACTGGGAGTGATGGTTGGTTTGATCAGCTCCCCAACTGGGAGTGATGGGTGGCTTGGTCAGCTCCCCAACTGGGAGCACTGGGAGAGATGGTTGGTTTGATCAGCTCCCCAACTGGGAATGATGGTTGGCTTGGTCAACTCCCTAACTGGGAGCACTGGGAGCTTTGGGCAGCTCCCCAGCTGGGAATGATGGTTGGCTTGGTCAACTCCCTAACTGGGAGCACTGGGAGATGGTTGGCTTGGTCAACTCCCCAACTGGGAGCACTGGTTGCATTGATCAGCCCCCCAACTGGGAGCACTGGTTGCATTGGGTGGCTCCCCAACTGGGAGCACTGGGAGCAATGGTTTGCTTGGTCAACTCCCCAACTGAGAGCACTGGGAGAGATGGATGGCTTAGGCGGCTCCCCAACTGGGAGCACTGGGAGCTTTGGGCAGTTCCCCAACTGGGAGCACTGGGAGAGATGGGTGGTTTAATCAGCTCCCCAACTGGGAGAGATGGTTGGTTTGATCAGCCCCCCAACTGGGAGCACTGGGAGCTTTGGGCACCTCCCCAACTGGAGCGCTGGGAACGATGGTTGTCTTGTTCAACTGCCCAACTAGGAGCACTGGGAAGCCCTGGGTAGTTCCCCAACTGGGAGCACTGGGAGAGATGGTTGGTTTGATCAGCCCCCCAACTGGGAGCACTGGGAGCGATGAGTGGCTTGGGCCACTCCCCAGCTGAGAGCACTGGAAGCACTGGGAGTGCTGGGAGCAATGGTTGGCTTGGTCAACTCCCCAACTGGGAGCACTGGGAGCTTTGGGCAGCTCCCCAACTGGGAGCACTGGTTGCATTGATCAACCTTCCAACTGGGAGCACCAGTACCATGGGCAGCTCCCCAGCTGGGAGCGCGGGGTGTTCAGTTAAACTGGACAACTGGGCATACTGGGAGCAATGGGTTCCTCTATCTCGTCCCCAACTGGGAGCACTGGTTGTGCTGGTCAACCACCCAACTGGGGGTCATGGACACATTGGCCGAGCACCCGACTGGGAGCACTGGGAGCACTGGGTGTCTTTATCAACCACCCAGCTGGGAGCACTGGGAGCACTGGGTGTCTTTATCAACCACCCAACTGGGAGCACTGGGAGCACTGGGTGTCTTTATCAACCACCCAGCTGGGAGCACTGGGAGCACTGGGTGTCTTTATCAACCACCCAACTGGGAGCACTGGAGCACTGGGTGTCTTTATCAACCACCCAGCTGGGAGCACTGGGAGCACTGGGTGTCTTTATCAACCACCCAGCTGGGAGCACTGGGAGCACTGGGTGTCTTTATCAACCACCCAACTGGGAGCACCAGTACTTTGACCAGCTCCCCAACTGGGAGCACTGGGAGCACTGGGTGTCTTGCTCCAGCACCCAACTGGGAGCACTGGGAGCACTGGACATGCTGCTCAACGACCCCGCCGGCAGCGCCGACCGCAGGATCTCTGTCTCCCCAACTGGGAGCACTGGTTCCATGGACCCTCCCAAACTGGGAGCACTGGACACACCATTAGGGGAGGGGTCTCTGCCCAACCCCCACAGGGGGGTGACCGGTGGAGTTCGGGGGTTCCCCCCTCCCCCACCTCCATTTTATGACAACTTTCTGCTTCTCCCCCCTCCCCCCCCCAAGGTGGGGCGCCGCCCCTCCCCCACCCCCACCCCCCCTCCCTCGTGCCACGCCCCTCCCCCCCTGTGTGTGCGCGTGCCACTAACACGCTTCCCCCCTCCCCCACCCCGCGGGGCCCCCCCCCACTAACCTCCCACTAATCCTGGGGGGCCCCCCCCTTTTAACAAAAACAACCCCAAAAACCTCCCCAAAATAACCCCCAAAAAACCCCCCAAAAAACCCAAAAAAAACCCTAAAAAAAAACCCAAAAAGCCCCCAAAAAAAACCCCCAAAAAACCCAAAAAAACCCCAAAAACCCAAAAAAAAAACCCCCCAAAACGCCCCCCCAAAACGTCACGTTTGTGTTTTGTCCTTCTCTCGCCGCCAGCACGCAGGGATCGGACACGCTATGGTAAACAAACTGCATTACCTGGTAGTTATCACTCTATTGTTACTCCTTGGCTTCGCCGTGTGGCCCCCGACTCCCAACCTTTTGGGGCCGATCCGGGGGATTTTGGGCAAAAAAAAAAAACCAAAAAAAAAAAATTTTCATCCGCCATCTCCGCAGGCCGAGCTTCGGCTGCGCCTCCCTCCCATCGTGGCAAAATAAATGAGAGCTGGTTCTACCTCACCCTCCTCTTCCTCCCATCCCACAAAAATCCTTCCTGAGGGGGCGGGTGGTGCTCGATGGGGGCAGAACCCGTCTGCCGCCCCTTTTTTGGGGTGAGTTTTAGCGGTTTTGGGCAATTTTCAACCGTCTGCCATCTTGTGGCTGAGTTACGGCTCCCTCGTGCCAAAATGAGCTGATTTTCCACCAAAAAAATCCTTATCTGGGGTCAGGACAGTGATGTTTTTTCTCAAGAGGGTTCAACTCCTGCTGTTTTGGGGTGAATTTGAGGGATTTAGGGCAATTTTCAGCCGTCCGCCATTTTGTGGCGGAGCATCGCCTCCCTCATGCCAAAAATAGCTGATTTTCCCCCAAAAAAATCCTTTTTGAGGGGTGATTTTCTCAATGAGGGCAGTGTGGGGTCCCTGTTTTGGTGTGAATTAGGGAATTTTTTGGGATTTTTGGGTGATTGGATAAACACCTGCACATCCCCAATGCCAAAACCAACTGATTTCCACCCAAAAGTCAGGGCCGGGCTCAGAAATTGTTGATTTTCCCCAAGGGGACGATGTGGGCTCCCACTCCCCCATTTTGGGATGAATTTTAGAAATTTTGGACAATTTTTTTCCCCTCACACCATCCAGGGCACAGCTGCAGCTCCCTGGTCCCCAAACCCGCCGGTTTCATCACCCCAAAACCTGGCCCGGGTTGGGCTCATTTTCCTCTGGAAGTTTTTAGGGATTCCCAGACCCAATTTTGGGGTTGAATTTTTGGGATTTGGAGCAATTTGACACCAATCCCACCCCCCAAAACAGCCAAGCCTCAAATTCTCCATAATTTCCCCCAAAAAACCCAGCGTGGGTCAGGTGCAGGATGGAGCCCCAAACGCCTCATTTTGGGGTGAATTCCCGGGATTTTGGACAATTTGCTCCCATCTGCTCCCTCATGGCCAAGCACAGCTTCAAAAGCCCCCAAACCACCCAAAATTTGGGGTTCCCCCGCCAAAATCCACCTGTCACTCACAGAAGGGCCTTGGGACCCCCACCCCCCTCCCCATTTTGGGACGATTCCTTTCGATTTTTCCCCATTTTTACCAAAACCAGCCGCTTTCACCCAAACCCCGCCCAGGCGATTTAAACGGGGGAATTTGAACGAATTTTTATTTTTTGGGGAGTGGGTGTCGCCCCCTCCCCAAATCGAGGACGGAAACGGCGTTTTCAGGACAAGCTGCCGCCCCCTCCCCCATCCCCGCCCCCCTCCCCGCCCCCTCCCCCAATCCGCGCAGGCAGCGGGGCCGCCCCTCCCCCCAACAAAGCCCCTCCCACCCGGGCTGGGGGCGGGGCCCCCGCTGCCTGAGCCACGCCCCCCGCACGTGCTTGGCCACGCCCCCTGCACGGCCTGACTAACACTGACCCCTCCCCCCACCCCCCTACCTGAGACCCCTCCTCAGCCCCCCCCCCCCACCCCGCCCCTCCCCCAACCCACCCAGGGGGCACCGGGGCCGCCCCCGCCGCGGGGGGAGGGGCTGGGGGGCGTGAGAGGTGTGTACACGTGTGTACAGGTGTGCAAAGGGTGTGCAAAGGTGTGTACACGTGTGTACAGGTGTGCAAAGGTGTGTATGGGTGTGTAGAGGTGTGCAAAGGTGTGTGCAGGTGTGCAAAGGGGTGTGCAGGTGTGTGCATGTGAGTGTAGGTGTGTACAGGTGTGTGCAGGTGTGTGAGGGTCACACCAGGTGTGTGTGCAGGCGTGTACAGGTGAGTGCAGGTGTGTACAGGCATGCAAAGGAGTGTACAGGTGTGTGCAGGTTTGTACAGGTGAGTGCAGGTGTGTGTGCAGGTGTGCAAGGGTTACTACAAGTGTGCAAAAGGGTGTGCAGGTGTGTACAGGTGTGAAAAGGTGTGTACAAGTGTGCACAGGTGAGTGCGGTTGTGTACAGGTGTGTACAGGTGTGTGCAGGTGTCTACAGGTGAGTGCAGGTGTGTACAGGTGTGCAAAGGAGTGTACAGGTGTGTGCAGGTGGTCTACAGGTGAGTGCAGGTGTGTACAGGTGTGCAAAGGAGTGTAAAAGTGTGCGCAGCTGTGTAAAGGAGTGTGCAGGTGTGAAAAGGGGTGTACAGGTGTGTGTACAGGTGTGTAAGGGTCACTAGAGGTGTGTGTGGGTTTGTGAGGGTCACACCAGGCGTGTGTACAGGTGTGTGCAGGTGTGCGTGCTCCCACGCGTGTGCAAGATACTGTGGGGCTGCCCCCGTCCCCCCAGGTTCCCCCCGCACCCTTGCACGCCCCCCTCCTTGCACGCCCCCTACCCCCCTTTGCACGTGCTTGCACACCTGTGCACGCCCCCCTGGCACACCTGTGCATGCCCCCAGCACACCTGTGCACGCTGCCCCCACTAACGACCGCGTTTGTGTCTGAGCTTTCTTCTGCCCCGGGACCCCCCAAAACTCGATACTAACCCCCCCCCACCCCCCGTGTGTCACACCTGTGTCACCCCCCGTGTCACACCTGTGTCATCTCCCCCAGTGTCACCCCCCGTGTCACACCTGTGTCCCCTGTGTGTCACCCCAGTGTCACCCCCCGTGTCACACCTGTGTCATCTCCCCCTGTGTCACCTCCGTGTCACCCCCTCCTCCTCTCATCGCCCGCCCCCTTCTCACCTGGGGGGGCTCCTTGGGGGTCTCACCTGGAGATACGGGGGGGGCTTCAACACCTCCTTCCATCCCTTGTGACTCCGCCCTCCCCAATCTCATATCACCCCCCCAGGTGACCCCAAACCCCCCGACCCCTCATCTTCATCCCCCTCATCACCCCCCCAGCTGATCCCAAACCTCCCCAGGTGACCCCAAACCCCTCTAGGTGACCCTAACCCCCCTCACCCCTCACCCTCATCCCCCCAAACCCTCCCAAGGTGACCCCAAACCCCACCCAGGTAACCCTGAATTCTCCCAAGGTGACTCCAAATCCCCTTCACCCCTCACCCTCATCCCCCTCATCACTCCCCCAGGTGACCCCAAACCCCCCCAGGTGACCCCAAACCCACCCAAGGTCACCCCAAACCCCTCTAGGTGGCCCTAACCCCCCTCACCTTCATCCTCCTCATCACCCCCTCAGGTGACCCCAAACCCCCCCACCCCTCACCTTCATCCCCTCAACCCATCCCAGGTGACCCCAAACCTCCCCAGGTCACCCTAAACCTCTCCAGGTGACCCCAAGCCCTCCCCGGTGACCCCAAAACCCCCTCACCCATCACTCTCATACCCCCTAACCCCCCCCAGGTGACCCCAAACCCTCCTAGGTGACCCCAAACCCCCCCACCCCTCACTTTCACCCTCTCATCACCCCCCGGGTGACCCCAAACCCCCTCCAGGTGACCCCAAACCCCCTCACCCCTCACCTTCACCCCCTCATCACCCCCCAGGTGACCCCAAACCCCCTCCAGGTGACCCCAAACCCTCCCCAGGTGACCCCAAACCCCCTCACCCCTCACCTTCATCCCCCCATCCATCACCCCCCACCGCTTTCCCCTTTGTCCCCCTTTGTCCCCCTTTGTCCCCGTGTCCCCCCTCCCCTCCCGTGCCCCCTCCCCAGTTTTGGGGTGCCCCGGCCCGGGGGGGTCCCGGCTGAGCGCGGCCGCTCTCCCCCCGCCCCAGGTGACCATTTCCGTGGACGGCATCCTGACCACCACGGGCTACACGCAGGAGGATTTCACCATGCTGGGCTCCGACGACTTCTTCTACGTGGGGGGGTCCCCCAACACCGCCGACCTGCCGGGGTCCCCCGTCAGCAACAACTTCATGGGCTGCCTCAAGGACGTGAGTCTGGGGGCTCGGGACCACCCCCATCGTGGTCAGATGGGGAGGGGTCCGGGTGTTTGGGGTGGGGGGGAGAGGTAGAGGCTCCCCCGACTCACCTGTGGGTGTCCTTGGGGGTGGGGGTGACATTTTGGGGACCCCCGACTCACGTGTAGGTCACCTTTTGGGGACACCCAACTCACCTGTGTGTGTCTCTGGGGACTCTGGGTGACATTTTGGGGACCCCCCGACTCACCTGTGTATGTCTCTGGGGGCCATGGGGGATATTTTAGGGACCCCCGACTCACCTGTGCATGTCCCCAGAGGCCATGGGTCACATTTTGGGGACCCCCGACTCACCTGTGCCTGTCCCCAGGAGCTGTAGGTCGCATTTTGGGGACATCCACGAGTCCCCGGCTCACCTGTGCGTGTCCCCAAGGGCCGTGGGTCACATTTTAGGGACCCCAGACTCACCTGAGTGTGTACCCAGGGGACTCTGGGTCACATTTTGGGGACCCCAGACTCACCTGAGTGTGTACCCAGGGGACTCTGGGTCACATTTTGGGGACCCCAGACTCACCTGAGTGTGTACCCAGGGGACTCTGGGTCACATTCTGGGGACCCCAGACTCACCTGTGCGTGTCCCCAGGGGCTCTGGGTCACATTTTGGGACCCCCGACTCACCTGAGTGTGTACCCAGGGTACCCTGGGTCACATTTTGGGGATCCCAGACTCACCTGTGCGTGTCCCCAGGGTACTCTGGGTCACATTTTAGGGACCCCAGACTCACCTGTGCATGTTCCCAGGGTCGTTCCAGGTGACACCTCAGTACAGCAGCACCGGGGGATGTCGAACACCCCCAAACCCCCCAAACCTCACCTGTCCCCACCCCTTCCCCAGGTGGTTTACAAGAACAACGACTTCAAGCTGGAGCTGTCGCGGCTGGCGCAGGAAGGGGACGCGCGGGTGACGCTGCACGGGGCGCTGCTCTTCCACTGCGACCCCCCCCCGGCGCTGGACCCCGTCACCTTCGCCACCCCCCAGGCGCACCTGGCGCTGCCCACCTGGCGCCCGGCCCGCGCCGGCTCCGTCTCCTTCGATTTCCGCACCACGGAGCCCAACGGGGTGCTGCTCTTCGGGCAGGGACCCCCCCGCGACCCCCCAGCCCCCCGGGGGCCGCCCCCGCCGCCCCCCGATTTCCTGGCGCTGGAGCTGCTGGACGGGCACCTGTACCTGCTGCTGGGCATGGGCGCGGCCGGGCTGCGGCTCCGCGCCAGCGCCCGCAAGGTCACGGACGGAGAGTGGTGCCACGTGGACGTGCAGCGCGACGGGCGCAAAGGTGAGGGGGGGGCTCGGGTGTGCAAAGGGTGTGCAAAAGGTGTGCGGGTGTGCAAAGGGCGTGCTGGTGTGTGGGGAGGGGTGTGCAGGTATGCGGAGGTGTGAAGGGAGGGACGTGCAGCGCGACGGGCGCAAAGGTGAGGGGGCCGGGGGTGGGTCAGGTGTGCAAAGGGTGTGCAAAGGGCGTGCAGGTGTGTAAAGGTGTGTGGGGAGGGGTGTGTAGGTGTTCACTGGGGGGGCAGGTGTGCAGAGGTGTGCAGGTGTGTGAGGAGGGATGTGCAGGTGTGCAAAGGGTGTGCGAAGGGTGTGCAGGTGTGTGCAGGGCTGCTGGGGCAGGGTGTCCCTGTTATCCCCCCCCTTTGCCATGCACCCTCTGTCCCCCACTGTCCCCTCGCTGTCCCCTGATGTCCCTTTATGTCCCCTCATTGTCCCCCCGCTGTCCCCCAATTCTCCCCCCACTGTCCCCTGACGTCCCTGCGCTGTCCCCCGATGTCCCCCCACTGTCCCCCCGCTGTCCCCCCGCTGTCCCCTGATGTCCCTTCACCCTCCCCTCACTGTCCCACACTGTCACCCCGCTGTCTCCCGCTGTTCCCCCCGTCCCCTGCTGTCCCCCACTGCCTCCTGTTGTCCCCTCATTGTTCCCTGATGTCCCCTCACTGTTCCCCCCACTCTCCCACTGCTGTCCCCCATTGTCCCCGCTGTCCCCCCACTCTCCCCCCGCTGTCCCCGCTGCCCCCCGACATCCCCGCGTGTCCCCTCGCTGTCCCCCCACTGTCCCCCGCCACCCCCTGCCACCCCCTCTCGCCGTCCCCAGGCTCGGTGTCGGTCAACAGCCGCAGCACGCCCTTCCTGGCCAGCGGGGACCGCGACGTTCTGGACGTGGGGGCCGAGCTGTACCTGGGGGGGCTCCCCGAGGGCCGCGCGGGCCCCCCCGCGCCCCCCGAGCTCTGGGCCGCGGGGCTGCGCCTCGGCTTCGTGGGCTGCGTGCGGGACCTGTTCGTGGACGGGCGGAGCCGCGACGTGCGGGCGCTGCTGGGCCCGGGGGGGGCTCCGGGGGTCGCCCCGCTCTGCGCCAGGGACCCCCCCCGGCTGTGCGCCAGCGGCCCGTGCCGCAACGGGGGCACCTGCCGGGAGGGGTGGAACCGCTTCGTGTGCGACTGCCGCGGCACCGGGTACCTGGGGCCGCGCTGCGAGACAGGTGAGGGGACAGGGGGACACGTGGGGACACGTGGGGACACGTGGGGACAGAGGGGGTGGCACCTCCCGAGCACCCGGAGCTGGGGATGGAGGGGACCGAGGGTGACGCAGGACCCCGAGGTGACACGGTGGGGATTGAGGGTACACCTGGGGGGGCACCGGGTACCTGGGGCCGCGCCGCGAGACAGGTGAGGGGACAGGGACACGGTGGGGACACGTGGGGACGGAGGGGGTGGCACTTCCTGAACACCTGGGTGAGCTGGGGAGGGATCGAGGGGACCCTAGGGTGACGCAGTGGGGACTGAGGGGGACATGAGGTACCTGGGCCAGCACTGTGGGACAGCTGAGGGGACATGGGGACATGCGAGGACACAGAGGGGACAGTGGGGGTGGCACCTCCTGAACACCTGGAGCAGGGGATGGGGGGGATTGAGGGTGACGCAGGACCCCGAGGTGACACGGGGGGGACTGAGGGGGACATGGGGTACCTGGGACAGGTGAGGAGGGGGAATGGGGGCATTGGGACACCTGGGTCCCCTCTGGGAGGGCAGGGGAGGGCTCACACCTGGGGAGGAGGTGCCTGGATGTCCCCAGGGCCACCTGAGAGCACCTGAACCCCCCTTGGGACACCTGGGTGGCTCCCCCAGAGTTGGGGGTCCAGTCCCGGCGGGTGGCACCTGGTGGCAATGTCACTTGTCCCCAACACGGTGTGGTGCTCACACAGCACCTGCCTGGGGTAGGGCTCTTGGAAATGCCCTGGGCACACCTGGGGACACCTGGGCACACCTGGGGACACCTGGGGACACCCTGGGGACACCCTGGGGACACCCTGGGGACACCTGGGGATACCTGGGCACACCTGGACACACCTGGGGACACCTGGGGACACCCTGGGGATACCTGGGGACACCTGGGGACACCTGGGGACACCTGGGCACACCTGGGGACACCCTGGGGACACCCTGGGGACACCTGGGCACACCTGGGGACACCCTGGGGACACCCTGGGGACACCCTGGGCACACCTGGGCACACCGGACGTGGCCGTGCCCAGGGTGACAGACGTGTCCCTGTCCCCGCAGAGGCAGCAGTGCTGAGCTACGACGGCAGCATGTACCTGAAGGTGCAGGTGCCGGGCGAGCAGACCGAGGCCGAGGACGTGTCCCTGCGCTTCATGTCCCCCCGAGCCTTCGGCCTCGTCCTGGCCACCACCTCGCGCCACTCGGCCGACACGCTGCGCCTCGAGCTGGACGGGGGGCGCATGAAGCTCACCCTCAACCTGGGTGAGCCCCCCGAGACCCCGCGGAGACCCCCCGGATGAACCCCGGAACGCCCCCAAAGTGTCCCTGAAATGTCCCCAAATCCTCCCCAAAATGGGGCCCGAGTTGGGTCTGGTCGTGCCAGGAGGGCCAAAATACGGCCTGGGGCCCCAAAATGGTGTCTGGGACCTTAAAATGGTGTCTGGGACCTTAAAATGGTGTGTGGAACCCCAGAATGGTTCCTGGGACCCCAAAATATTGTCTGGGAGCCCAAAATGGTGTGTGGAACCCCAAAATATTATCTGGGAGCCCAAAATATTGTCTGGGATTCTAAAATGGAGCCTGGGACCCCAAAATGGTGTCTGGGACCCTAAAATGGTGTCTGAGATCTCAACATAGGGCCTGGGACCCTAAAATGGTTCCTGGGACCCCAGAATGGCATCTGGGACCCCAAAATATTGTCTGGGATCCCAAAATGGAGCCTGGGACCCCAAAATAGGGCCTGGGACCCTAAAATGGTGTCTGGGACCCTAAAATAGAGCCTGGGACCCCAAAATAGGGTCTGGGACCCTAAAATGGTGTCTGGGATCCCCAAAATGGTCAAAGTGCTCCACAGTGATGCTCAGGACCCAAAATTGGTGCCCAAGCTGGTTCTTATGACCCCAAAAATGATTCTTGGGATCCCTAAACATCCCCAAAAATGATTGTGGCCCAAAAATGGCCCAAAGTTGGTGTCTGGGAGCCCAGAATGATGGTCAGGACCCCAAAATGGTGCCCAGGTCAGTTCTCCTGGCCCTAAAATTGTCAAGTTCATGTCTGGGACCCCAAAAAGAGCGTTCAGCTCCCAAAATGGTGTCGGGGTTGGTTTTTGTGATCCCAAAATTGTCAAATTGGCGCCTGGGACCCCAAAACTTCCGCCAAAGGTGCCCAGGACCCAAAAATGGTGCTTGGGCCCCCCCAGAATCGCACCTGTGTCCCCCAAACTGGCCCTGATTGTCACCAGAGCCACCTCGGTGTCCCCAGTTCCCCCCGCCCCCCCCCCCCACCGCGGGATTGGGGCCTTCGTGACCCCCCCGCTGCCACTTGGGGCACAGTGCCGGGACCCCCCCAAAGGGGTTGAGGGTCCCCCCAGAGGATTGGGGACCCCCAAGGGTTGGGGACCCCTCCTGCAGCCCCTTGCATTGGGGGGGAACCCCCTCGAGGGGCTGCAGGTGCTCTGTGGGGTGGGGACCTCCCCCAAGGGGTTGGGGACCCCCACAAAGGGGTTGGAGATCCCCAAAAGGATTGGGGACCCCCCATGGGACAGGAGATCCCCTCCCCCATGGGATTGGGGACCCCCTGAAAGGGTTGAGGACCCCCCCATGGGATTGGGGCCCCCCCCCGGGTCCCGGTGTTTGCCCCCCCCCGCCCCGCAGCGGTTGACGAGGGGGGCCCAGCCGTGGGTGGGATCCCCCAGATCCCCCCGGATCCCCCCAGATCCCCCCGGGCTGGGCCCTCAGGGCGGCCGGGCCCCCCCGCGAGGTGCCAGAGACCCCCTAAACCAGTCCCATCCCATCCCAGTTCCTCCCAGTTCATCCCATTCCCAGTCCCATCCCAGTTCCTCCCAATCCATTCCAGTTCCTCCCAGTCCCTCCCAGTCCCTCCCAGTCGCATCCTATTCCCACTCATCCCGTCCCATCCCACTCCCAGTCCCTCCCAGTTCCTCCCAATCCATCCCAGTCCCTCCCAGTCCCATCCCAGTCCATCCCAATCCCATTCCAATCCCATCCCAGTCCATCCTATTCCCACTCATCCCATCCCAATCCATTCCCATCCCATCCCATCCCAGTCCCTCCCAGTCCCTCCCAGTCCCATCCCAGTCCCTCCCAGTCCCTCCCAGTCCCATCCCAGTCCCATCCCAATCCATCCCAGTCCCATCCCAATCCCATCCCAGTCCCTCCCAGTCCCTCCCACTCCCTCCCAGTCCATCCCAGTCCCATCCCAATCCCATCCCAGTCCCTCCCAGTCCCTCCCAGTCCATCCCAGTTCCCCTCTCTGGCACCTCGCCCCCCCCCCCGGCCGCCCCCCCCGTCCCCGGGGCGCCCCCTGGCGGCGGCTGCGAAGGGCCTGACCCGAGTCTTCTCTCCCCAGACTGTGTCCGCGTGGGCTGTCACCCCAGTAAGTGCCACCCCCGCCCCGGGACACCCCCCGGGGACACCCCCCGGGACACCCCCAAAACCCCCTGGGATATCCAGCTCCCAACCCCCCCCCCATGAACACCCTCTAAAAATGCCCCAAATGCCCCCAAAACTGCCCCAAACAACCCCAAAACTGCCCCCATAAACCCCCCGGGGACACCCCTGGGGACACCCCCCGGGACACCCGCAAACACCCCAACCTCCCTGGGATACCTGGCACCCAAAACCCCCCCCATGAACACCCCAAAAACTGCCCCAAACACCCCCAAAACCCCCCAAAAAAACCCCTGGGGGACAGCGGTGTCCCCTGGTGTCCCTGGTGCCACCAGTGTCCCCCGGTGTCCCCCAATGTTCCTGGTGTCCCCAATGTCACCGGTTGTCCCCAGTGTCCCCAATGTCCCCGGTGTCCCTGATGCCCCAGTATCTCTGGTGTCCCGGTTGTCCCCAATGTCCCCGTTGTCCCCAGTGTCCCCGGTGTCCCCGGTGTCACCGCTGTCCCTGATGTCCCTGATGTCCCCGGTGTCCCAGTATCCCCAATGTCCCCAATGTCTCCAATGTCACCGGTTGTCCCCAATGTCCCTGGTGTCCCCAGTGTCCCCGGCTGTCCCCGGTGTCACCGCTGTCCCGTATCCCTGGTGTCCCTGGTGTCCCCACTGTCCCCAGTGTCCCTGGTGTCCCGCTGTGCCCGCTGTCCCCAATGTCCCCAATGCCACCGGTTTGTCCCCAATGTCCCCGGTGTCCCCGGTGTCAACCTCTGTCCCCGCTGCCCCCAGGCAAGGGCCCCCGAGACGCTGTTCGCGGGGCAGCGGCTGGATGACAACGAGTGGCACTCGGTGCGGGTGGCCCCGGCGCGGGCGCAGCCTCCAGCTCGCCGTGGACAACGTCACCGTCGAAGGTGACACCGCGGGGACGGGGCGGGGGGCACCTCGGGCCTGGGCTCCTGGGGACACCGGGGTGCTCAGACCCGTGGGGGACGTGGTCAGTGGGGCTGCAGGAACGTGGGATGGGGATGGAGGTCCACGGGGACGTGAAAGTCCATGGGGACATGGATGAAGGTCCATGGGGGACACTGGGGCTTGGGGACATGGTGACCAGGTCCATGGGGAGAGGGATGAAGATCCATGGGGACATGAAAGTCCATGGGGACAGGGATGAAGGTCCAGGGGACATGGAACAATGGGGGACAGGGATGAAGGTCCATGAGAACCAGAATGAAGGTCCATGGGAATATTGGGGCTTGGGGACATGGAACCACAGGGACAGAGATGAAGGTCCATGAGAACATGGATGAAGGTTCCTGGGGACATTGGTGCTTGAGGACATGGTGACCAGGGGACATGGGGACAGGGATGAAGGTCCATGAGAACATGGATGAAGGTCCATGGGGACAGGGATGAAAGTGCATGAAAACCAGAATCAAGATCCATGGGGACAGGGATGAGGGTCCATGGGACAGGGATCCATGAGAACATGGATGAAGGTCCATGGGGACATCAAACCATGGGGACAGGGATGAAGGTCCATGAGAACATGGGGTGAAGGTCTGTGAGGAGAGGGATGAAGGCCCATGGGGCATGGAACCATGGGACAGGGATGAAGGTCCATGGGACAGGAATGCATGGGGACATGAATGAAGGTCATTGGAGACAGGGATCCATGGGGATAGGGATGAAGGTCCATGGGGACAGGGATGAAGGTCCATGAAAACCAGAATGAAGATCCATGGGACAGGGATGAAGGTCCATGGGACAGGAATCCATGAGAACATGGATGAAGGTCCATGAGAACATGGATGAAGGTCCATGGAGACATCAAACCATGGGGACAGGGATGAAGGTCCATGGGACGTGGATGAAGATCCATGAGAACATGGATGGAGGTCCATGGGGACATGGGTGCATGGGGATGAGGTGACCAGCCCTGTGAGGGACACCACCCACAGCCTGTAGGTCCATGAGACCAACAGACCCATGGCGTGGTGGCAGCCACCAGCCCTCATGCTCCCGGTGCCACCCCCCGTGTCCCCCCACACCCCCAGGACAGCTGTCGGGCTCCCACTCACCCGCCTGGAGTTCCACAACATCGAGACCGGCATCGTCACCGAGCGCCGCTTCCTGGCCGTGGTCCCGTCCAACTTCCTGGGCCACCTGAGCGGGCTGGTCTTCAACGGGCTGCCCTACCTGGACCTGTGCCGCGACGGCGACATCAGCTCCTGCGAGCTCAACGCGCGCTTCGGCCGCCGCGCCATCGGTGGCCGACCCGGTGGCCTTCGGTCGGCCGCGGCTCCTACGTGGCGCTGGCCACGCTCCAGGCCTTCTCCTCCTTCCACTCTTCTTCCAGTTCAAGACCACGGCGCCCGACGGCCTCATCCTCTTCAACGGCGGCAGCGGCTCCGACTTCCTGGTGGTCGAGCTGGTCAAGGGGTGAGGGGACACCGAGGGACACTGGGGGACACTGGGGGGACGTCCTGGGGAGCTCAGAGAGCTTGGGGGATGTCACAGTCCTGGTGGGGACCTTGGGGACAGCACAGCCCTGCTGGGGACCTTGGGGACCTTGGGGACATCACAGTCCTGGTGGGGATCTCAGGGACCTTGGGGACATCACAGTCCTGCTGGGGATCTTGGGGACCACCATGGCCCTGCTGGGGACCTTGGGGGACATCACAGTCCTGGTGGGGAGCTCGGGGATCTTGGGGACCCCACGGCTTTGCTGGGGGAGCTCAGGAACCTTCCCAGATCTTGGGGACACCTATGGGGTCTTTGGGGGGTCTCAGGGAGCTCAGAAAACACCTGGGACCTTCTGAGGGTCCTGAGGACTTTGGGGACCTCCTGAGGACCTTGGGGACCTCCAGGGGATGTCAGAGACCACCTGGGATATGCGGGAGGTCCTGGGGACCTTGGGGACCTCCTGGGGGACCTCCTGGATGCTCTGGGGGACACCAGGGGGGCCTTGGGGACCCCATAACCCCCCTGGGGACCTTCTGAACCTTTTCGGATCTTGTGACCCCCTCACCCCTCAGGGACCACTCCCCACCCACCCTTAAGCTCCACCCCCATGCCACAAGCTCCTCCTCCTGGCTCAGGCCACGCCCATAACGACCACACCCAACTGTGGCCACACCCCCACCATTGTTATTGGTGGATTGGGGGTGGGGGGGTGTCCCTTTGCCCCTTCCCCAGGTGAGAGGCCACGCCCAATGAGGCCACGCCCAAAAGAGGCCCCGCCCCCTTTTTCGCAGGTACATCCACTACGTGTTCGACCTGGGCGAGGGCCCCTCGCTCATGAAGGGCAACTCGGAGCAGCCGCTGCACGACGGGCGCTGGCACGAGGTGGCCGTGGCACGCGAGGGGGGGACCCTGCACGCGCTGCGCTCGTGGACGGGAGACCCGTGACCCCAGGCACGGGCAGGGCGCCCGCGGGCTGCAGCTCAAGGGTGAGACACGGGGAACACCTGGGGACAGGTGGGACACACCTGGGGGACACCTGGGGAGAGCTGGGATAACCTGGGGACACCTAAGGGAGGGTACAGGTGTGTCGGTACCCGTGACCCAGAACGGGCAGGGCGCCCGCAGGCTGCAGCTCAAGGGTGAGACCTTGGGGATACCTGGGGACACACCTGGGGACACCTGGGGACACACCTGGGGACACCTTGTGAGCATAACAGGTGTGGGGGGGTACCCATGGAGGGGCATGGACAGGGTGCCACCCTGACCCAGCACAGGAAGGGGGACTTGTGGTCTCCAGCCCCAGGGGTGACACCTGGGGCACGCCTGGGGGCACACCTGGGGCGCCTGGGATCACCTGGGGCACACCTGGGGGCACACCTGGGGACACCTGGGATCACCTGGGGCACACCTGGATGACATTTGGGTGACATCTGGGATCACCTGGGACACACCTGGATGACACCTGGGTGACACCTGAGGGAGGGCAGAGGTGCGGGGATGGTCCCGGTGTGGATGGGAGGGGTTCCCCCCACAGCAGAGTGTCCCCTCACCACCTGAGTGCCCCCCCAGGTGTGTCCCAGGTGTCCCCCAGGTGCACCTGGACACCAGGTGGGGGGGTGAAGACAATGAGATACGGAGGGGGGGGCTCTCCCATGGGTGACCCCCCAGGCCAGGGGGGGCTCTCCCGAGGTGCACAGAGCCCTCGGCGCCCCCCAGGTGACCCCCCCGTGCCCCCCCCCCCCCAGGTGAGCTGTACGTCGGGGGGGTCAGCCCGGGGCTCCTGGGGCGCCTCCCGCGCCTCGTGGCCTCCCGGGGGGGGCTTCCGGGGCTGCCTGGCCTCGCTGGACCTCAACGGGCGCCTGCCCGACCTGCTGGGGGACGCCCTGAGACGCGTGGGGGACGTGAGGAGGGGCTGCGACGGTGAGAAATGGGGGGCACTGGGGGGTCTGGGGGTTCTGGGGGCTGCAAAGTGCGGGGGACGTGAGGAGGGGCTGCGACAGTGAGAAATGGGGGGCACTGGGGGGTCTGGGGGCTTTGGGATGTGGGGGATGTGTAGGGGGGGCTGGGATGGTGAGAAATGGGGAGGGGCACAAGGGTTGAGGGGTCTGGGGGGCTTTGGGACATGGGGGGTGTGAGGGGGGGGCTGGGACAATGAGAGTTGGGGGGCACCGGAGGGTTAAGGGGGCAGAGGGGTCTGAGGGTGTCTGGGACATTTTTTTGGGGGTGTTCGGGACTTTTCCACAGGGGTTGGGGAGGGGGGCGCACAGGTGGGCAGGGGGGCTCGGGGGTGGGGGGGGGGGCACAACGAGCTGCCCATGGGGGGATTTGAGGAACAGGGGGGCACACAAAGACAGAGGGTGGGAAGGGGATTTAGCACCACGAAAACCCCATCGAGAGCCCCCCCTAGTGTTTAGGGGAGCCTGGGGGGGGGGTCCCCACAAGCCCGGGGGGGGGTCCCCACGAGCCCGGTGCCCCCCAGGCCCCCAGCACGACGTGCGCCGAGGACTCGTGTGCCCACGGGGGCGTCTGCCTGCAGCAGTGGGACGGCTTCACCTGCGACTGCAGCATGACGGCCTTCGGGGGGGCCGGCTGTGCCGAGCGTGAGTGGGGGGCTCTGAGGGGTTTGGGGAGTTTTGGGGGCCTTGGGGGGCTTGGGGGAGTGGCTGTGCCGAGCGTGAGTGGGGGGCTCTGAGGGCTTTGGGGGGCTCGGGGGTTTTGGGGGGGCTTGGTGAGGGTTTGGGAGGATCGTGGGAGTGGCTGTGCCATGTTTGAGTGGGGGGCCAGGGAGGATTTGAGGGGTTTTGGGGGGCTCAGAGGAACTTGGGGAGTGGCTGTGCCGAGCGTGAGTGGGGGGCTTAGGGGGGGCCTCCGGGCTTGGGAGGGTTTGGGGGGCTTGGAGGAGCTTGGGGGGGATCAGGAGAGTGGCTGTTGCCAAGTTTGAGTGGGGGCTTCTGGGGAGTTTGAGGGTATTTGGGGGTCTTGGAGGAACTTGGGGGGGGATCAGGGCAGCGGCTGTGCCAAGCGTGAGTGGGGGGCCTGAGGGGCTTGGGAGTTTTGGGGGGGCTTGGGGGGGCTTGGGGGAGTGGCTGTGCTGAGCGTGAGTGGGGGGCCAGGGAGGATTTGGGGGTTTGGGAGGCTCAGGAAGGCTTGGAGGGATCAGGGGAGTGGCTGTGCCAAGTTTGAGTGGGGGGCTCTGGGGGGCTTGGGGGGGCTCGGGGAGCCTGGGGGGTTCAGGAAGTTTTGGGGGGCTCAAAGGGGGCAACTGTGCCCAATTTGAGTGGGGGGGCATGAGGTGATTTGGGGGGCTCAGGGGGCTCAGGAAGGCTCGAGGGGCTCAGAGGGGTGGCTGTGCCCAGTTTGAGTGGGGGGGCTCAGGGGGGATTTGGGGGCCACAGAGGGAATTTGGGGCACAGGGAGATTTGGGGCAGCTGTGCCCAGTCCTGAGTGGGGGGGCACGAGGTGATTTGGGGGCGCAGAGTGGCACGGGTGGCTCAGGGGACACACAAGGAGCTCAGGGGTCCCAGAGTGGGTGGGGGACACCCCCACACCGGGGGGACCCCAGGACCCCCCCAGGAGCGAGCAGGGGGCACAGGTGGCCCTTGTCCCCTCGCTGTGTGACCCTGGCACGGGCCGTGGTGTCCCCAAACGGGACAAGTGTCCCTCGCTGAGGTGGCTCCGTCCCTTCCTTGGTGGCCCCATGGCGGCCCTTAAGGAGGGCAGGGTGGCACCGCGGGTGTCGCCTGTGCCACACCTGTGCCACCTGTGCCTGGCACGAGGGCTCCGTGTCCCCCCAGGGCTGTCGCACCAGGGACACGAGGGACACGAGGGGACACGAGGGACACGAGGGACACGAGGGACACACGTGTCCCCTGCCCCGGGGTGGCTCTGTCCCCTATCGAGGGACAGGTGACAGCACGTGCCACACCTGTGTCCCCTCACGGTGGGGGGGTCAGGACCCCCCATGCCCCCCCCATGTCCGGGTGTCCCCCCGTGTCCCCCCCCATGTCCCAATGTCCCCCCTTTGTCCCCCTGTCCCCCCATGTGCCCCCCCCATATCCAATTTTCCCCCATGTCCAGGTGTCCCCCCATATCCCCCCCATGTCCAGGTGTCCCCCTTTGTCCCCTGTCCCCCCCGAGTCCCCCTCATCCAGGTGAGTCCCAGGCAGCTCCACCCTCTGCCCCACACCTGGCTGGGGCTCCCCGGGGGGGCTTTGGGGCCGCTCCGTGGGGCCGGACCCGATCCCGGTGTCCCCGTGGGGCTGTGGGGACACGGACGCGGGTGGGGGTGACACCCGCCGTGGGTCGCGGTGGGACTCGCTGCCCTCCTGTGGGGCACGGGCACAGCTCCGTGTGGGGCTCTGGGTGTCGCGGGGGGGCTCCGTGGGTCCCCCCCGACCCCCGATTGTCCCCGATTGTCCCCACGGGTGGCTCGTGGGTCCGGCGACCCCTCCGCGGCTCCTGGGGGGTCTCTATGGGGCTCCCCACAGTTGGGGGGGGGTGGGGGGTCGCTCCGTGGGTTCCCCCTCGTGGGTCGCGCGTGGCCCCTCCCCCCCGGCCCCTCCCCCCCGCCCCTCCCCCGCCCCCGCCCCTCCCGCTGCAGCAGCCGCCGCCGCCGCCGCCCCACGGCCGCCCGCGCTCGCGCCCACCGCCCCACAGCGGCCCCAGCGGAGCCCCCCGGGCCCCACCGGCGCCCCCCGGCCCCACAGCGGGCCCACCGAGAGCCTCCGGCCCCACCGCGCCGCCGCCGCCGCCCAGGCCAGAGCCCCCCCCCCGGCATCGGCACAGCCCCCGCTTCATCCTCATCCTCATCCTCATCCTCATCCTCATCCTCATCCTCATCCTCATCCCTCCATCCTCACCCGCAGCCCCCGCCCCACATCTCCCATTTACCCCCCCCATAAATCGCCCCATATCCCCCCCCCCCCCACCCCAATCCGCTCCGTCTCCCCCCGATCCCTCATCCTCCCCCCCCCCCCACCTCCATTTCCCGGCCCCACATCGCCCCCACCCCGATCCCGCATCCCCCCCCCCTCCACATTTCCCACCCCCCCACACGCATCGCTCCTGCCCCACATCGCCCCCCCCCCCACATTTCCCACCCCCACATCCCCCATCCCCCCCCCCCATTTCCCACCCCCACCCCGAGCCCCCCCCCCCCCCGGACCATGCTCGACCCCCTCTGAGCCCCCCCCGCGCCCCCCCCGCCCTGGCCCCCCCCGCCCCGGGGCCCCCCCGCGCCCCCCCCCCGCATGCGCTGAGCCCCGGGGGGGGGATCAGATCCCCCCGCGGGGGGGGCGCTCGGGACCCCCCGGCCCCGCAGCCCAGGGGGGGTCGGGACCCCCGGGGCCCTTTGGGGGCGCCGCCGCTTTTTTAGGGGAGGGGGGAGCCGCTCCCCCCCCTCCCCACCCCCAGCCCCATTTTGGGGCCGTTTGGGCCCCCCCCAGCTCTGATTTAGGGGGAGATTCAGGCGATTCCCCCCCCCAGCCCCATTTTGGGGGGAATTCGTGCCCCCCCCCGGCCTCATTTTAAGGGGTTCAGCCCCTCCCCCCCCCAGCCCCTCTTGGGGTGATTGGGCCCCCCCGGTTCTATTTTAGGGGATTTGCCTCCCCCAGACCCATTTAAGGGGGGGTTTGCCCTATTTTGGGGGGCTTTGGGGTTCTCAGGGCCTCCCCCAGCCCCATTTTCGGGGTGATCCGGGCCCCCCCACCCCCCCCCCCCAGCCCCGTGGGTGGATTTTGGGCTCGTTGAGCTCCAAGCGCGGGGGGGGAGATTCGGGGACCCCCCCTCGGCCCTTTTGGGGTGACCCAGGGCCCCGGTTTGGGGGGGATTTGGGGTTTCCCCAACTTCACGTTGGGTTGAACTGGGACTGCGCCCCCCTCCCCATTTTTGAGCTGATTTGAAGCCCCCCCCCATTGCAATTTTGGGCTCTCCATTCCCCCCAGCCCCATTTCGGGGTTCAGCACCCCCCTAGACCCTCTTTTGGGGTACAACCCCCCCCTCAAACCCCATTTTAGGGTTCAAACCTCCCCCCGGGGCCTCATTTTGGGGCACAACCCCTCCCCTCACCGCCTCCCCCCTATTTTGGGGTTCAGCCCTTCCCAGACCCCCCTTTTGGGGTTCTCAATCCCCCCACCCCCCTTTTGGGGGCTCCCCCTCTCCCTTCTCCCCCCATTTGGGGGTCTCACCCTCCTCCCTGCCCCCTTTTGGGGTCGCCCCCCTCCCTTCACCCCCAGCCCCACATTTTGGGGTCCCCTCCCCATTCTCACCCCCCTCTTTAACTGGGGGCTCCCCCTCTCCTTCTCCCACCCCCCAATTCGGGAGCCCCCCCCCCCATTTTGGGTTCAATCCCCCCTAGACCCCATTTGGGGGCTCTGACCCTCTCCCTTCACCCCCCTCCCCATTTTGGGGGTCTCCCCCTCTCCTTTCACTTCCTCCCCATTTTGGGGGTCTCCCCTTCCCCCCCCCCCCCACCTCCACCCCCTCATTTGGGAACTGCCCCCTTCATTTGGGGACTCCCCCATCCCCTCCTCCATCCATTTTGGGGGTCCCCTTTCCCTCCCCGCCCTCGCCCCCCAATTTGGGGTTCCCTTCTATTTTTAACCTCCCCATTTTGGGGGCTCCCCACTCTCCTTCCACCCCCCAAATTTGGGGGCTCCTTTCTCTTTTAACCCCCCCCCAGTTTGGGGGTTTTCCCCTCTTTTTTCACCCCCCCCAAATTCAGGGGCTGCCCCCTCTTCCTCCTTCCCCCAGTTTGGGGGTTCCTCTCTCCTTTCCCCTCCCCACTTTGGGGGTTCCCCCCTCTCCCTCCACTCCCCCAAATTTGGGGTTTCCCTCTCTCCTTCCACCCCCAAATTTGGGGGTTCCTCTCTCTTTTCACCCCCCCCAATTTGGGGTTTTTCTCTCTTTCACCCCCCCCAATTTGGGGGTTCTCCCCTCCCCTTCTGCCCCCCCCCAAATTTGGGGGCTTTCCCCTCTTTTTTCCCCCCACCGATTTGTGGTTTTTCACTCTTTTCCCCCCCTAAATTTGGGGGCTCACCCCTTTTTGTCCACCCCCCCCCCCAATTTGGGGTTCCTCTCTCTTTCCCCCCCCAATTTGGGGGTTCCCCTCTCTCCTCCCCCCCCCCTCAAATTCGGGGGTTCCCCCCTTCTCTCTCCCCCCTCCCTCCATCTCCATCCGGGGGCTCCTCCCCCCATTTGGGGTCCCCCTCGCTGGGGTCCCCCCCGGCGCTGCCGGATGGGGGGGGGGTCGCTGAGGGGCCGATGGGGGGCCGGGGGGGCCCCCGGGGCGCTGGGGGTGCTGGCGCTGGGGGCGCTGGGAGTGCTGGGGGTGCTGGGGGTGCTGGTGCCCCCCGCCCGCCCCGCCCGCGTCTCCTCCAGCCTCTCGACCACGCACCACGTGCACCACTTCCACGGGCGGCACGGCACGGCGCCCATCGCCATCAACCGCGCGCCCTTCCTCACCCGCGGCCACCACGGTGAGCCCTCCTCATCCTCACCCTCATTGTCATCATCCTCACCTTCCTTATCATCATCATTACCTTCCTTATCATCCTTATCATCATCATCATCCTCCCCATGGCCATCAACCGCGCGCCCTTCCTCACCCGCGGCCACCACGGTGAGCCCTCCTCATCCTCACCATCACTGTCATCATCCTTACCTTCCTTATCATCATCATTGTCATCATCATCATCATCATCCTCCCCATCGCCATCAACCACGCGCCCTTCCTCACCCGTGGCCACCACGGTGAGCCCTCCTCATCCTCATCCTCATTGTCATCATCCTCACCTTCCTTATCATCATCATTACCTTCCTTGTCATCATCATTGTCGTCATCATCCTCCCCATGGCCATCAACCGCGCGCCCTTCCTCACCCGCGGCCACCACGGTGAGCCCTCCTCATCCTCACCATCACTGTCATCATCCTTACCTTCCTTATCATCATCATTGTCATCATCATCATCATCATCCTCCCCATCGCCATCAACCACGCGCCCTTCCTCACCCGTGGCCACCACGGTGAGCCCTCCTCATCCTCATCCTCATTGTCATCATCCTCACCTTCCTTATCATCATCATTACCTTCCTTGTCATCATCATTGTCGTCATCATCCTCCCCATCGCCATCAACCGCGCGCCCTTCCTCACCCGCGGCCACCACGGTGAGCCCTCCTCATCCTCACCCTCATTGTCATCATCCTCACCTTCCTTATCATCCTTATCATCATCCTCACCTTCCTTATCATCATAATCCTCATCATGATCATCCTTATCATCAACCTCCTTATCCTCATCCTCCCCCTTGCCATCAACTGTTTGCCCTTGGTCACCTGTGGCCACCACGGTGAGCCCTCCTCATCCTCATCCTTGTCATCATCATCCTCACCTTCCTTATCATCCTTATCATCCTTATCATTATCATCCTCTCCATGGCCATCAACCGCGCGCCCTTCCTCACCCACGGCCACCACGGTGAGCCTTCATCATCCTCATCTTCATCCTCCTCATCCTCACCTTCCTTATCATCATCATTACCTTCCTTATCATCATTGTCATCATCATCATCCTCCTTATCCTCATCCTCCCCATGGCCATCAACCGCGCGCCCTTCCTCACCCACAGCCACCATGGTGAGCCCTCATCATCCTCACCATCATCATTACCTTCCTCAGCATCCTTATCATCCTTATCATTATCCTTATCATCATCCTCCTCATCCTCCCCATCGCCATCAACCGCGTGCCCTTCCTCACCTGTGGCCACCATGGTGAGCCTTCATCATCCCCATCACCATCCTCACCATCATCCTCACCTTCCTTATCATCCTCAACATCCCCATCCTCATCCTCCTCATCCTCACCTTCCTCATCATCCTCATCCTCATCCTTTTTACCCTCCCCATTGCCACCAACCACGTGCGCCATGGTGAGCCTTCATCATCACCCACATCATCCTCCTCATCCTCCTCATCATCCTCATCTTCATCCTCATCCCACTCACCATCATCCTCCTCATCCTCCCCATCGCCATCGCCCTTCCTCACCATGGGCACCACAATGAGCCTTCATCACCCTCAACACCATCACCTTCATCCTCCTCCTCCTCCCGCCCCATGTCCATCCATTGGCCCTTCCTCACCCACAGCCAGCTCAGTGAGCCTTCATCACCCTCCTCATCAACCTTCCCCTTCCTCATCCTCACAGGGACCCCAAAACCATCATCATCATCATCATCATCATCATCATCAGCCTCAGCCTCACACTCCCTCAACCTCCTCTTCACCACGACAGGGACACAGATGGCCTTCCTCCCCCTCTTCCTCCTCCTCCTCCTTCACCTCCTTCTCCTCCTCCCCCTCCTTCCTCTTCCTCCTCCTCCTTCTCACTGCCTTGGGAAGGTGGGACAGCCTTCATCCTCCTCCTCCTCCTCTTCCTCCTTCTCCTCCTCCTGTTTCTCACCCTCCTCCTCCTCCCCAGCTGCTCGCGGGTACTTCAGCCTGGCCTTCCTCCCCCTCCTCCTCCTCCCCTGTCACCGCCTCTTCCTCCTTCTCCTCCTTCTCCTCCTCCTCACTGCCTTGGGAACCTGAAGCAGCCTTCCTCCCCCTCTTCCTCCCCTCTTCCTCTTCTTTTTCCTCTTCTTCCTCCTCCTCACGCCAGACCCGGGTCGGGTTTGGGGGGACCCTGTGGGGTCGTGCAGGGTTTTGGGGTGTTTTGGGTGTTTTGGGGTGTTTTTTGGTGTTTTGTGATGGTTTTGGGGGGCATTCAGGTGGTTTTGGAGTGGTTTGGGGTGTGTTTGGGTTTTTTGGGTGTGTTTGGGTGTTTTGTGGTGGTTTTGGGGTGTTTGGGTGGTTTTGAGGTGATTTGCGATGGTTTTAGGAGTGTTTGGCGTTTTTTGGGGTGTGTTTGGCATCTTTGGGGCGTGTTTGGTGGTTTTTGGGGTGTGTTTGGCTGTTTTGGGATTTTTGAGGTGTTTTTGGCTATTTTGGATGTGTTTGTGCACCCTGAGCCCTCGTGCAAGGCCATTTGGGGGGGGAAGGGTGACAAGAGGGACCCCCACACATTGGGGGGGGGGGGTCCTGCTGGTCCCACAGCCCCTCCCCCAAATTCAGATGTCCCCCCAGCTCTCAGACCCCTCCCCATTCCTCAGAATCCCCTTGGGATGTCATGGAACCCCCCCCCCCCCAAATTCAGAATTCCCCATAAACCCTGAGGTCCCCCCCACCAAATATCCCAGTTCACCCCCAAACTCCGGGGTCCCTCCCGGAGTCCCCAAATTCCAGGGGGTCCCCCTGCACTCAGCGACCCCCAAATCCCGCAACCCCCCTGATCTCCCCCCAGATCTGGCTCCCCTTTTCTTGCCCCCCTGACCCCCCATTTTTTTTTTCTCTCCCCCCCCCCCAGCGGGCACCACGTACATTTTCGGCAAGGGGGGGGCCCTGATCACCTACACGTGGCCCCCCAATGACCGGCCCAGCACCCGCGCTGACCGCCTGGCCCTGGGCTTCAGCACCCGGCAGCGCGACGCGGTGCTGCTGCGCGTGGAGAGCGCGGCCGGCCTCGGCGACTTCCTGCAGCTCCACATTGTAAGGGAGGGCAAAAAATTGGGGTACGGGGGTGCTGGGGGGGCTGGGAGGGGCTGCAGGTACAGGGGGGTTTAGGGGTCTGGGGGTTTAGGGGGTCTGGGAGTGTTCCTGTGCATGGAGAGCACGGCCGGGCTTGGTGACCTCGTGCAGCTCCACGTTGTAAGGGACGGTCAGAAATTGGGGTACGGGGGAGCTGGGGGGGCTGGGGATCTCCAGAAGATCTCCAGGGGTTCCTGGACTTGGTGATTTCCTGCAGTTCTGCATCATAAATTAGGGGTTGGGGGGGTTTCATGGGGGTCCTGGGGGGGCTTTTTTTTGGGGGACTCCTGGTCAAGGTTGGGTTTGGTGACTTCCCTCAGCTCCACAGCATCAGAGGGGACAAAATTGGGGTGCAGGGGGGGTTAATGGGGGTCCTGGGGGGCTTCCTGCTAAAGGCTGGATTTGGTGACATCCTGAAGGAAATAATTGGGGTCTGGGGGTCCCGAGGGGGTTTGGGAGCAGCTCTATGGGTTCTTGTAAAAAGCCAAATTTGGCGATTTTTTTTGCCTCATAAGAGCAGCCAAAATTGGGGTGCAGCGTGTTTAATGGGGGGCTCCAGGGCTTCCCGCTAAAGGCTGGATTTGGTGACATCCTGAAGCTCTGCAGGATGGGAAAAAAATTTGGGGTCTGGGGGTCCTGAGGAGGTTTGGGGGTCTGGGGAGGGGGGGGGCTCTGTGGGTTCCTCTTAAAAGTCAAATTTGGCAATTTTTTGCATTGTCACGGGGGCCAAAATTGGGGTGCAGGGGGAATTGGGGGAGGTGGGACCGGCACCCACCGGTGCCCCCTGTGCCCACCCTGCAGGTTCAGGGGGCCGTGGGGGTCCTGTTCAACGTGGGCACCGAGGACATCGCGCTGGAGGAGCGGGGGGCGGCCGTCAGCGATGGGCGCTTCCACGTCGTCCGCTTCACGCGCAGCGGCGGCAACGCCACGCTCCAGGTGGACGGCGGCCCCCTGCACGAGCGCTACCCGCCAGGTACCCCCCGCCGCGCCCCGGGCACCCCCAGGGCCCCTAGAGACACCCCCAGGGATGGCCCAGCCATTCCCCAGGGCTCCTACAGACGCTACAGGTGTTCCCCAGGTACCCCCAGGGCTCCTACAGACGCTACAGGTGTTCCCCAGGTACCCCCAGGGCTCCTACAGACGCTACAGGTGTTCCCCAGGTACCTCCAGGTACCCCTCAGGTACCCCCAGGGCTCCTACAGACGCTACAGGTGTTCCCAGGTGTTTCTCAGGGCTCCTACAGACCCTACAGGTACCTCCCAGGTACCCCCAGGTACTCCCAGGTCTGTTACTGACACTACAGGTGTTCCCCAGGGCTTCTACAAACCCTACAGGTGTTCCCCAGGTGTTCCCCAGGGCTCCTACAGATTCTACAGGTATCCCCCAGGTACCCCCAGGTACCCCCTAGGTACCCCCAAGTCTCTTAGAGAACCACAGGTATCTCCCCAGGTACACCCCAGGTACCCCCCAGGGCTCTTACAGACCCCACAGGTACCCCCAGGTCTGTTACAGACCCTACAGGTGTTCCCCAGGTGTTCCCAGGTCTCTTACAGACTGCCCCAGGTACCCCCCAGGTACCCCCCAGGTACCCCCCAGGTACCACTCAGGGCTCCCCCAGACACCCAAGGGACACCCCAGGTGCTTGGGGACACCCCTATGGCACCTTGACACACTACAGGGACACCCCAAGGCACCTCAGGGTGCTCAGGGACACCCCTGGGACACCCCTATGGCACCTGTAGGGACCCCAGGGCACCCCCAGAGCCCCCCCAAGCCCCCCATGGCACCTTCGGACACCCCGGGGTCACCCCAGGTGCTTGGGGACACCCCAGGGCCCCCCCTAACGAGGGCACTAATGAGGCAGCGCTAACGAGGGGTCCCACGGCCACACCTCCCCGCCCCTTCCCCGCTAATGCCCCCCTAAAGGCCACATAAACCCCCCCAGGGCCACCCCCACTCCGGTGACACCACGGCCAGGGCTGGGGACATCAGCAGGGGCGTCATGGCCGTGGGGACACCGATGGTCACACCGTGGTCACGGCGTGGTGGCACCACCGGTGACATCTGTGGTGGCACTAAAGGTGGCATGGTGGTTGTGACACCGTCCCACCATGGTCGCAGTGGTGGTGACACTGATGGTGACACTGATGGTCACACCATGGTCACAGCGAGCGTGGTGGCACCACTGGTGACATCTGTGGTGGCACTAAAGGTGGCATGGTGATTGTGCCACCATCCCACCATGGTGGCACTGGTGGTGACACTGATGGTGACACTGTGGCCACACCAGCGTGATGCCAATGGTGACACGCATGGGTCACACCCTGATGGCGCTGACAGTGACACCATTGTCCCACCATGGTGACGTTCATGGTGACACCGTGATCCCATCATGGTTGACACTGATGGTGACACCAGGGATGAGGCCACGGTCACAGCGTGGTGACAATGTGGCCACACCGGGCTGCCATAAATGGTGCCACTGGTGATGCCGATGGTGACAACAGTGGCAAGACCACGGTCCCTCCATGATGACACTGATGGTGACATCATTGGTGCCAGTAATGATGGTCCCACCATGGTGACATTGATGGTGACACCAATGGTGCCAATAATGATGAGACCGTGGTCCCACCATGGTGACACTGATGGTGACACCAATGGCAAAGCCACAATCCCACCGTGGTGACACCAAAAGTGCCACTAACAATGAGACCGCGGTCCCATCTTGGTGACATTGATGGTGACACCAAAAGTGCCACTAACTGGTCACTAACTGATGACACCATGGTGCCATCCTGGTGACACCAACAATGCCATTGAGACCACGGTCCCATCTTGGTGGCACTAATGATGCCATTGAGACCACAGACTCATCATGGTGACATTGATGATGACACCAACGATGCTACTAATAATGACACCACGGTCCCATCATGGTGACACCAGCAATGCCACTGAGACCATGGTCCCATCTTGGTGACACCAAAAGTGCCACTAACAATGAGATCACGGTGCCATCATGCCGACATCGATGGTGACACCAACGATGCCGCTGACAGTGACACCGCGGTCCCATCTTGGTGACACCAACGACGCCGCTGACACCACGGTCCCACCGCAGCGCTGCCACCGCCAATGCCGCAGCGCCACCATCCCGTGACACGGTGACACGGCCGTGCCGCCGCCGCCGATGCCCCCGCCGGTGCCACCCCGTGCCGGTGTCCCCGTGCCCTGCCCCGTGTCCCCGTAACGCTCTTCTCCTCCCTCCGAAGGCAGCGGGGACAGCGAGCGGCTGGCGCTGGCGCGGCAGCGCATCCCCTTCCGCCTGGGGCGGGTGGTCGATGAGTGGCTGCTCGACAAAGGTAACGGCAGCGAGCGCCCCCCACACCTGGGCACCCCCCACACCTGGGCACCGCCCCCCACACACCTGGGCGCTCCCCACGCCTGGGCACACCCGCTTGTGGCTGGCACCCAGAGATTTTTTTTGGGGTCCCAGGTGTCTGGAAGCCGCTGATTTTGGGGAGTGTCTGGGATGCCCCCAACACCTGGAGGCTCCCACACCTGGGCACCGCCACACCTGGGAATTCAGGTGTGTGGGACCCACCTGTTTGGGGTCCCGGGTGTTCGGGGATCCCGGCATTTGGGACCCCGATATTTGGGGGTCGCAGCACCTGGGCCCCACAGGTGTCCAGGAGCCACAGGTCCCAGAGGACCCCGTTGTCCAGGGACCCCTCCCAGGTGTCCGGGGATGGAGCCCAGGTGTTGGGGGAGGGGCCAGCCCCTACCCCGCCCCCTCATTACCTGGTTAAAGGGATGCTAACGCACCTAACGGCCCCCCTAAACCGCGCTGAGCCCAGAGCCCCCCTAAAGCCGCATAAACCCGCTAAACCCCCTAACCCGCACCTGCCCCGCACTGCCCGGGGCCGGGGCTGCGCGCCAGGTGTGCGCAGGACAGGTGTGCACAGGACAGGTGTGCACCACGGCTGGGGCGTGCGCCAGGTGTGCACAGGACTGGTGTGCGTCAGGTGTGCACAGGACAGGCGTGCACAGGACAGGTGTGCACCGCGGCTGGGGCGTGCACCAGGTGTGCACCAGGTGTCTGCCAGGTGATCACCAGGTGTACGCCAGGTGTGTGCCATGGCTGGGATGTGCACCATGTGTGCACCAGGGCCAGGTGTGCACAAGGACAGGTGTGCACCAGGTGCGCACTAAGTCTAAGCCATGGCACCACGTGTGCACAGGACAGGTGTGCACCAAGGCTGGGGTGTGTGCCAGGTGTGCACCAGGGCCAGGTGTGCACCAGGACCAGGTGTGCACAAGGACAGGTGCGCACCAGGTGTGCACCAGGTGTGCAGCAAGGCCAGGTGTGTGTGAGGAAGGCGCACAGGTGTGTCCAGGTGTGCACAGGAGCCGCCCCAGCCTCGCACGCCCCGGCCCCGCCCCACAGGGCCCCTGCCCCTCCCCCCCCGCCCCAAATGACCCAAAATTGGCCGAATTGAGCCCGAGCGGAGCCGGGGGCCGGGGGGGGCGTTGGGGTCCCTTTAACTGCGCGGGGGGGAGGGGGGTGGGGGTGGGAGGGGGGGCGGGGGGCGGGGCAGCTCCTCGTGCCAGGCACACCCAGGTGTGCCCAGGTGTGTGGGCGGGGGGCAGCGGGGGGTGGGCGTGGCACGGTGAGGCAGGTGGGGCAGCGTGGGGGTGTGCCAGGTGTGGGGGTGTGCCAGGTGTGGGGATAAGGCTGTGCCAGGTGTGGGGGTAAGGCCATGCCAGGTGTGCCAGGTGTGGGGATAAGGCCGTGCCAGGTGTGCAGCTGCCCTGTCCATCCATGGGACAGTGTCAGAGTGACAGTGTCAGGATGAGCCAGGTGAGCCGGTACCAGGTGTGCCAGGTGTGCAAGCCCCCCCTCTCCATTCATGGGGGGGTGTGTGAGTGTGGGGTGACAGTGTCAGGGTGATGGCGTTGAGGTCACAGTGATGGGGTGACAATGTCAGGGTAGCACAGGTAACACAGGTGAGCCAGGTGTGCCAGTACCAGGTGTGCGAGTACCCCCTCTCCCCCGCAGGCCAGCGGCTGACCATCTTCAACAGCTGGGGGGATGTGTGTGGGGATGAGGTGACATTGTTGGGGTAGCACAGGTGGCACAGGTGACACAGGTGTGCCAATACCAGGTGTGCCAGGTGTGCAGGCCCCCCCTCTCCTCCCCAGGCCGGCAGCTGACCATCTTCAACAGCCAGGGGGATGTGCACTAGTGAGGTGACACTGCTGGGGTTACAATGTCGGGGTAGCACAGGTAGCACAGGTGGCACAGGTGACACAGGTGTGCCAATACCAGGTGTGCCAGGTGTGCGAGCCCCCACTCTCCCCCCCGGGCCGGCAGCTGCCCCTCTCCACCAGCCAGGGGCATGTGTGTGAGTGAGGTGACGTTTCTGGGGTAGCACAGGTGGCACAGGTGGCACAGGTGAGCCGGTACCAGGCGTGCCAGGTGTGCGAGCCGCCGCTCTCCCCCCCAGGCCGGCAGCTGACCATCTTCAACAGCCAGGCGCGCGTGCGGGTGGGGGGCCGGGACCGCGGCCGCCCCTTCCAGGGGCAGCTCTCGGGGCTCTACTACAACGGGCTGAAGCTGCTGGCGCTGGCGGCCGAGGGACACCCCCGCGTGCGGCTCGAGGGGGACCTGCGGCTCGTGGGGGACCCCCCGCCGCCCCCCGCGCCCCCCGGCGCCACCCCCGCGCCCCCCGACATGGCCACCACCATCATGGAGACCACCACCACCATGGCCACGACCACCACCCGCCGCGGGCGCTCGCCCACCCTGCGCGACACCGTCGCCCAGGTAAATGGGGAGGGGGGGAAATGGGGGTCTGGGGTCTGGATATGGGGGGTAGTGGGGGGTTTAGGGGATGGGGCGCACTGGGAGAGGTAAATGGGGAATGGGGAATTTGGGGGGGGGGTAGGGATTGAGGGAGGGTCCTACCAAGGATGGGGGGACGGGGGGTAAAAGGGGGTCTGGGGTCTTGGGGGGTAGTACGGGGGGTTTAGGGGAGGGGGGGCACCGGGACAGGTAAATGGGGAATGGGGAATTGGGGAGGGGTAGAGATTGAGGGAAGGTCCTCCCAAGGATGGGGGATGAGGGGTAAAAGGGGGGAGGGTCTGCAGGGAATTTGGGGGAGGATTGGGGGGTCCCAAGGGCTGGATAGGGGAGGAGGGGTGCTGGGGGGGGGGGCCAGGTATGGGGGGCTGGATCCCGCACACCTGGGCGCGCTCAGGTGACCCCTGACACCCCTCCCTGTATCCTGGGGGTGTCTGGGGGGGTTCGGGGGTCCCCAGGCCGGCACTGACCCCCCCAATGTCCCCCCCCCAGAACACGGACGATCTCCTGGTGGCCTCGGCCGAGTGTCCGAGCGATGACGAGGACCTGGAGGAGTGTGAGCCGGGCACAGGTGGGTGCTGCTCCGGGGCCCCGGGCACGCGCGTGTGGCACAGCCTGGCACGCGCGTGTGGCACGGCCGCAGAGCCCGGGGCTCTTCCCCAAATCCCCCAGCGGAGGTGTGCACACGCACAGGTGTGGGGAGTGCACACGCACAGGTGTAGGGGAGTGCACACGCACAGGTGTGGGGAGTGCACACGCACAGGTGTAGGGGAGTGCACACGCACAGGTGTGGGGAGTGCACATGTACAGGTGTAGGGGGATGCAGGTGTTGCACACGCGTGTGAGCAAGGAACGTGCCGGGCTGCTCACGGCAAGGGGACACGCGGGTACGGGAGCTGCTCACACACCTGGACAGGTGTGCACACACAGACACAGACACACCTGCACAGGTGTGCACACAGCTGAACTGTTCACACACACCTGGACAGGTGCACACACACCTGAACTGTTCACACACACCTGTATAGGTGTGCACATACACACACACACCTGCACAGGTGTGCACACACACCTGAGCTCACACACACACCTGAGCTCACACACACCTGAACTCACGCCTGCCCCACAAACTCAGCCGCCCCGCACACCCAGGTGCCCTCCTTGCACACCCAGGTGCCCCCCCTTGCACACGCCCTCCCACCTGTGGCCCCGCCCCTCACCTGCACAGGTGTTCCCGCCCATTCCGAGCACACACCTGAGCTCAGGGGCTGTGCAAGCCCCACCCCCACCCCCTGCTTCCCCTGACGGACACTCGGACATTTGGACATTCGGACATTTGGACATTCGGACAGACAGGGAGGACGCCCCGGTCTGGGGTCACCCCGTGTGACACCTGCACTGTCACACCTGTGCTGTCACATCGGCGCTGTCACACCTGTGCTGCCACCAGGACCTTGGTGAGGACCCACCCCCAGTGTCACACGGTGACACCCCCTGGACACCCCCAGGTGTCACCTGGACACTGGAGACCCCCCCCGGACACCTGGCACCCACAGGTGTCACCTGGACACCCAGGTGTGTCCTGCCCTAGCACCCACAGGTGTCACCCGGACACCTGGATGTCCCCCACAGGTGTCCCCAGGACACTCCAATCCCCCAAAACCCCACTTGTGGAAGAGGGGTGGCAGCAGTCAGGGGAAAGGGGAGAGGAGCAGGGGACGGACAGATGGACATGGACGGACAATGGACAGACAGTGGATGGGCAATGGATGGACAATTGAGCATGGATGGATGATGGACAGTGGTCCATGGGTGGATGGACACACGGATGGATTTTGGGATGGATGGATGGACAGACACACGGATGGGTGGATCCATGGAGAGCTGGACAGGTGGATGGACAGATGGACACATGGACAGGTGGATGGGTTGAAGGATGGATGGATGGACACAAGGATGGACAGATGGATGATGGATGGATGGATGGATGGATAGATGGATGGATGGATGGATGGATGATGGATGGATGGATGGATGGATGATGGATGGATGGATGGATGGATGGATGGATGGATGGATGGATGGATGATGGATGGATGGACATGGATGGATGGATGATGGATGGATGGACATGGATGGATGGATGATGGATGGATGGATGGATGGATGGATGGATGGATGGATGGATGGATGGATGATGGATGGATGGATGGATGGATGGATGGATGGACATGGATGATGGATGATGGATGGATGGACATGGATGGATGGATGATGGATGGATGGATGGATGATGGATGGATGATGGGTGGATGGATGGATGGATGGATGGATGGATGGATGGATGGATGGATGATGGATGGATGATGGATGGATGGATGGATGATGGATGGATGATGGGTGGATGGATGGATGGATGATGGATGGATGGATGATGGATGGATGGATGGATGGATGATGGATGGATGGATGGATGGACATGGATGGATGGATGGATTCAAGGCTGGCAGGATGGACACAGGGATGGCCGGATGGCCATCCTGTAGGCATGGGCTTGGGACAGATGGATGGATGAATGAACAGATGGATGGACAGATGGATGGATTCAAGGATGGATTCAAGGATCCATGGATGGATTTAGGGATCGACAGATGGTTCATGGATAGATGGATGGACAGATGGACGGATGGATGGACGGATGGATGGATGGATTCAAAGATGGATTCAAGGATCCATTAATGGATTTAGGGATGGACGGATGGTTCATGGACGGATGGTTCATGGACGGATGGATGGACAGATGGATGGGGATGGATGGATGGATGGATGGATGGATGGATGGATGGATGGATGGATGGATGGATGGACAGAGGGATGGATGGATTCAAGTGGATGGACGGAGGGATGGATGGATTCAAGGATGGATTTAGGGATGGACAGATGGTTCATGGATGGATGGACGGATGGATGGACGGATGGATCCAAGGCTGGTGGCCAGTGGCCGGTGGCTGATGGCCGGGGGCCGGTGGCCGGTGGTGGCCGGCGGTGGCCGGGGCCGGCCGGGGCCGGGCGCTGGCGCCGCAGGGTTGGCCGCGGCACCTTCTCACCGAGTGTCTCTTCTCTTCTTTTCTTTTTGTTCTTTTTTTCTCTTTTTTCTCTTTCTCTCGTTTTTTGTGTGCTTTCCCTTCCTTCCTGCAATTTCTTTTTCCTCCACGCTAAAATCACCCGGCCCCATCCCGCGATGTAAGTTGACGGCAGCGCCGCGGTTTGCTCTTAAAAAAAAAACAAAAAAACCGAGAAAAAAAAAAAAAAAAAAAAAAAAAGAAGTAGAGGAGGAATTAGCTAAAAAAATGAAAAAAAAAAAAAAAAAAAAAGAAAGAAAGAAAGAAATAAGTAACCTTAGAGCGGAGCTGGCGCGGAGGCGGCCGGAGGCGGCGGGGGGGGGGTCGGGGGGCGCAGCGGGGCGCGGCGCCGGGGGCTGACGGGGGTCCCCCCGTCCCGTTTCTGTCTCCGCAGGCGGGGAGCTGGTGCTGCCGGCGTCCCCGGGCCCCCCCGCGCCCCCCGCCGCCCCCCGCGCCCCCACGGGCTGCGGCCCCGACTGCGACGAGCCCTCGGGCTTCGCCTCGGGGGAGGCGGCGGACCCCGAGCCCGAGCCCGGCCACGCTCCCGGCCCCGAGCAGCCGCCGGCCGACGACGAGGACTTCGCGGGGCTGGGGGGCGGGGGGAGCCCCGAGGCCGCCGCCCCCCCGGCGGCCACGGCCGCGCCGCGCGGCGCCGGGACCGAGCCCACGGTGGCGGGAGCGGCTCCGCCCGGGCTGGTGCCGGCGGGCGAGCGGCACCCGCGGGAGGGCGGCGCGGGCGGCGGGGGGCGGCGCGGGGGGGGTTCGGCTCCTCCCGTGACCCGGCGCCCCCCCGTGCCCCCCACAGCCGCGCCCGGAGCGGTGGAGGTGGTGCGGGAGGCGGGCGGCACCACCGGCATGGTGGTGGGCATCGTGGCGGCCGCCGCGCTCTGCATCCTCATCCTCCTCTACGCCATGTACAAGTACCGCAACCGCGACGAGGGCTCCTACCAGGTGGACCAGAGCCGCCACTACATCGGGGCCGCCCCCGCCGCGCCCGGGGGAGGCCCGGGAGGGGCTCCCGGGGCCGCGTCCCCGACCCCGCCCGCCGGGACCCCCAAGGAGAAAGCGGCGGCCGCGCCCCCCAAGGCGCCGGGCAAAGCGCGGCGCAACAAGGACAAGGAGTATTACGTGTGAGGGGGGGTCTCCACGCGTGTCCCCCCGACCCCCCCCCCGGTCCCCGCCGCCATTCCCGGGGGGTCTCATCTGCCCGACCCCCCCGACCCCGCCCGCCGCAGCGGGGGCGCCTCTGTGGTCTCTCTGTGTGTGTGTCCCCCCTCGACCCCGCCGCGGGAACCGGGGGGGCGGCGCGCGTTGGGGGGGGGGCGTGGGGGGCGCGCGGGACCCCCCCGCGTGGGGCGTGGGACCCCCCCCCTCAAACCGCTCCCCTTCCCAACCTCGGATTGGTTTTTTACCGCCCCCCCCTCGCCCCGTTTCCCTCTTCTCCGGGTGTTTCTTTGGGTTTATTTTTTAATTTCGAGAGCCCCGATTGGCGTCGGGACCCCCCCCCCCTCCGGGGTCCTGCCGGGACCCCCCCAAAAGCCGCCCCGAATCCCTCCGAGCCCCCCCGGGCCGCCACCCCGCCGCGCACAGAGGAATACACGGTTCTATACTTCGTACAGCGGCTCCGCCTCTTCCTGCGCCGCCCCCGGGACCCCCCGAATCCACCGGGAGCCCCCAAACTCCCCCCGGGGAGGGGTCCCAGCCCTCCCCTCCGCCAGGGGGCGCCTCTACCCCCTCTCCCGGGCCCCGCCCTCAAAATGACGTCATCCTATCGGCCCCGCCCCCTCCGCCCACCCGTGGCGCTTCCGCCCCGCGCGCGGGACGGGCGCGAGGAGCGCGCGCAGCGGTGACCCCACGGTGACCCCGCGGTGACCCCACGGTGACCCCTCCGTGACCCCGCTCATGGACGGGGAGGGTGAGGCGGAGGGGGAGGGCGCGTCCGCCCCGCCGGGCGCCGCCGGTGAGGGGGCGGGGCCACGGGAGGGGGCGGGGCCGCGAATCCGGGTGTGGGCGTGGCCGTGGGACCCCCGTGGGTGGGGGGTGTGGGGAGCTTTGGGGGCCCTGAGACCCCCGGGGGGGGGCGTGGGACACTTTGGGGGGGTGGTCTGGGGGAGGGCGTGGCCGTGGGACCCCCCCGTGCGTCCTTTGGGTGTGTCCCGGGGGTGTGTCAGTCTGGGGGGGAGGGGTCCCGGGGGAGCTTTGGGGGTCCCGAGTGGGTTTGGGGTTCCCTGGGTGGGGGTCTCGGGTCTCGAATGGGTTTGGGGTTCCCTGGGTGGGGGTCTCACGCCCTCCGGCGCCCCCAGCCCTGCTGTACCTGCCGGACGGGTCGGGGCCGTGTCAGTGCGGAGAGGGGCGGTTGTTGGCAGTTGCGGGGATGCCAGTGGTTGTGTGGGGGTCCCGGGGGTGTGTGGGGGTCTCGGGGGCTATGTGATGATCCTGGGGTTTGTGCGGGGGTTCCGGGAGGGTCTCACGCCCCCCGGCGCCCCCAGCCCTGCTGTACCTGCCGGACGGGTCGGCGCTGCCGCTGCCGCTGGAGCCGCCCCCGGGCCCCACGGCCGCGGAGCTGCTGCGCCGCCTGCAGGGGGCGCTGCGCCTCCCGCCCGCCGCCAGCGACGCCCTCGCGCTGTGGTTGGGGTCGGAGCTGCTCGGTGAGGGGGGACAGGGGGACATGGGGGGACACGGGGGGACACAGGGACATTGGGGGCCAGGGGGATATGGGCATTGGGGGGACATGGGGGGACAGGGGGACATTGGGGGGAACGTGGACATGGCGGGGTCACAGCTTGCGCTGTGGCTGGGGTCGGAGCTGCTCGGTGAGGGGGGACAGGGGGACATTCGGGGTACAGGGGGGGACACAGGGACATGGGGGGCCAGGGGGATATGGGCATTGGGGGGACATGGGGGACATGGGGGGACAGGGGGACATTGGGGGGAACGTGGACATGGCGGGGTCACAGCTGGACATGGCGGCTGTGGTTGAGGTCGGAGCTGCTCGGTGAGGAGGGACAGAGGGGACAGGGGGACATGAGGACACATGGGGACACATGGAGACATGGAGGGACAGGGGGACAGGGGGGGACATGGGGACATTGGGGACATTGGGAGGGACAGGGGGACATGGGCACTGGGGGGTCATGGACATGGAGGGGTCACAGCTCGCGCTGTGTTTGGGGTGGGAACTGCTCGGTGAGGGGGGACAGGGGGACATTGGGAGGACAGGGGGACATGGGGACATTGGGGACCACGGTGGGGACATTGGGGGGACAAGGGGACATTGGGAGGACATGGACATGGTGGGGTCACAGCTCACCCTGTGGTTGGGGTCAGAGCTGCTCAGTGAGCGGAGGACAAAGGGAGGACATTTGGGGGGACAGATGGACATGCACATAGGCAGGACACGGACATGGGGAGACACAGGAGGACATTGGGACACTTGGGGACATGGGGACACAGAAGGGAAATGGGACCACGGGGATATGGGGGTGTTGATGGGGTCACAGCTCTGTTCTGAGCAGAGCTGCTCGCTGAGGAGGGGACATTGGAGGGTCCCATGAGGGACAGACAGGAGGATCCCCTGGAGGATGGGGTTGGGGGGTCCCTATGCCCGCGGGGGTCCCCATGGGGGTCCCCAAGCGGGTGCCAGCCCTGTGTCCCCCCCAGAGGTGCAGCTGAAGCCGCGGCACCGACCCCTGCGCCTGGTGCGGCACTGGCCGGAGCTGCTGCTGCGCTTCAGCCTCGGCTCGCCCGCGGCCATCGCCCAAGGTGAGGGGCTGGGGGGTCGCGGGGGGACCCTTTGGGGACAGGAGGGTCCCCTCGAGGGTCCCACTGACCCCCTGCCCCCCCAGATGAGCCGTGTCTGCAGCTGCGCAGGAATGTGTTCTTCCCCAAGAGCCGCGAGCTGGAGGTGAGGGGGGACAGGGGGGTCCCCAAGGTGGGGGATCCATGGGAGGGGGACACGGGGGGGTTCAGGGAGGGCTCTGCGGTGGTTCGGGGGTCTCTCTGGGTGACCTGGGGGTGTCTGTGGCTCCCAGCTGCAGGAGGAGGAGCTGCTGCGGTTGCTCTATGAGGAGGCGCGGGAGCAGCTCAAGGGGGGGCGCTACCCCGTGGACCCCCCCGAGGCGGCCGAGCTGGGGGGGCTCAGCTGCCGCCTGCGCCTGGGGCCCTTCGAGCCCGGCCGGCACACGGAGCTCAGCCTGCGGTCAGCACCGGCCGGCCCCTGCCCGCGGGACCCCTGCCCATGGGACCCCCACCCGAGGGACCCCTGCCCATGGGACCCCCACCCAAGGGAACCCCTGGGACTCCCCCTGGGGACCCCACCCAGGACCAGCCCCGTGATCCCCCACCTGGGACGCAACCACCCACGGTATCGCCTCCACCTGGGACCCTCCCATGCGACCACTCATGGGATCCCCTCCAGTTGAGACCCCCCCCACACACCTGGGACCCCCCCCACGGGAACCCCTCTGGGACCGCCCCACCCCACAGGACCCCCGGCCCCACGGTACCCCCCGACCCCCATGTTCCGCCCATGTCCCTCCTGACCCCCGGTGTCGCCCCCAGGCCGCTGCTGGCGGAGCTGCTGCCGCCGGGTCCTCCGGCCCGCTGGGGGGCGCTGTTCCGGCGCTCGCGCGAGCCGGGCCCCTCCCAGCGGCTCCTCGAGGCGTTTGCGCGTGCGCCGGGCCCCGAGGCGCCCCCTGCCGGATTGTACCGGGACTTCCTGCGGCGCTGCCACGCCCTGCCCGGCTACGGGTGAGGGGGGGGGGACCGGTTAGAGACCCCCTAAAGGGACATCCCCCAATTAGAGACCCCCAGGGGACACCTCAAAAGGGATACCCTCCAATGGGATACTCCAAATGGGACACTCCAAAAGGGACACCTCAGTGGGACACCCCCCATAGGACACCCCCAATAAGACACTCCCCATGGGACACCCCAAAAGGTGTTAGAGACCCCCAGGGGATATCCCAAAAGGGACACCTCAAAGGGATACCCCACAAGGAACACCCCCCAATTAGAGACCCCCAGGGGACATCCAAAAAGGGAGACCTCAGTGGGAAGCCCCCAGTGGGACACCCCACAATGGGACACCCCCCAGTTAGAGACCCCCAGGGGACACCCCGAAAGGGAGACCTCAAATGGGACACCTCAAAAGGGACACCCCAAAAGGGACATTTCAATGGGACACCCTTTTAAGGGACATCCCCCACTGATGCCCCCAGACCCTCAGAGAACCTCACCAAGCCCCCTCCCAGGGACCCCTGCAGAGCTCAGGGACACCCCCAGATTGACAGAGACCCCCCTCAGATTACCAGGGAACACCAAAAGAACCCCCCCGTGCACCCGCCCTGCCCCCCAGAGACACCCAATGAGCCCCACAGACCCCCAGGGAGCTCTCCCAGAGACCCCCCCTAATCTGAGCCCCAGAGACCCCCAGTGACCCGCCAGGACTCCTTCTAGACCCCCAACTTCCTCAGTATCCGGGATCCCCCCCAGCTTCTTGACCCAGGGCCCCATAAATTTGGGGGGGATCCAGAATTTGGGGTGACCCAGGTGTGTGTCCCCCCCTTTCCAGGTGTGCCTTTTTCCCGGGAGCCATTGAGCGTCCGTCGGGGGGGCTGCTGGCCCGGGGGGGGCTGCGCCCCGTCAGCGTGGCCGTGGGGCTCGAGGGGGTCACCATCATTGACCCCCGCCAGAAGGTATTGGGGGGTCTAGGGGGGCTGGATGGGGGTCAGGGGGGTCTGGGGGGGCTGGATGGGGGTCAGGGGGCTCTGTGTGTGACCCTCCCCCGTGCCCCCCCCCCAGCACGTGCTGCTGTCCCTGACGTACCCCGAGCTGTGCTGGGAGCTGGTGGGGGCCGTGGGGCAGGACGGGGACCCCACAGGGCAGGACGGGGACCCCACGGAGCCCCCCCAGCTGTGGCTGGAGTTCGATGGGGACCACGAGGGAGCCCCTGTGAACCGATTGCTGCGCGTGTTCTCCCCACAGGTGCGAGTGGAGGGCTCTGAGGGGGAATCTGGGGGGAGCACTGGAGGTTTGGGGGCGCTTTAGGGGGCAGCTGGGTGGGGGTCCCTGGGGGATCAGTTTGGGGGTGTTTGGGGGTCCTGGGAGGGTCAGTTGGGGGGGGGGGTTTGGGGATAATTTGGAGGCCTTATGTGTGAGTTTGGGGGTCCTGAGATGGGTCCCAGGGGTGTTGGTTTGGGTATCCCTGGGGTGTTTTGTGGGTCCCTGGGGAGGGGGGTCTTTGGGGTGGATTTGGGGTTCCCTGGGCGGGGTCCCGGAGGTGTTTGGGGGTCCGTGGAGGGGATTTGTGGGTCCCGGGGGGGTCTCTAGGGGAGCATCCTGGAGGGGAAGGTTGGGGGGTCCCTTGGGGGGGGCCCGGGTGGTTTTGAGGGCCCACAGTGGGGGTCCCAGAGGGGTTTGGGGCTCCGTGGAGGGGATTTGTGGGTTCCGGGGGGGTCTCTAGGGGATCGTCTTGGGGGGCGGAAGCTTGGGAGGTTTCCTGGGGGGTATTGGGGGTCCCTGGGGGGGGTCCCGGGGGGTGTCGCTCTGGTGCTGACAGCGCCCCCAGGCGGAGCTGATGAGCGCCCTCATCGAGTGCTGCATCGAGCTGGGCGGGGCGGCCCCGCCCCCCGAGGAACAGGCCCCGCCCCCCGCCGGTGCCGCGGCCACGCCCCCCGAGGCGGCCGGAGCGCGGGGCGCCCCCTTGCGGCGGCAGGAGAGCGTGACCCGGCCCCGCCTGCAGCGCCTCGCGACCATCGACTACGTGCGGGACGGTGCGACAGGCGACAGCGCGACATGGGGACAGCGGGGACATTCGGGACATTGGGGACAGCGGGGACATTCGGGTCATCGAGGACATGGGGGACAGCGGGGACATGGGAAACATCCGGGACATGGGGGGCATTTTGGACATGGGGGACAGCAGGGACATGGAGGACAGCGGGGACAATCGGGACACGGGGGACATGGGGGACCGCGGGGACATCGAGCACATGGGGAACAGCAGGGACATGGGAGACATTGAAGACACGGGGGACAGCGGGGACATGGGGGGCGTTCAGGACATGGGGGACGGCGGGGACATTCGGGACATTGGGGACATGGAGCACATCTGGAACATGGGGGGACATGGGGACACACACACATGGGGTGAGCCCAACTTCTGGGGGCAGTAGGGGGCATGGGGTCGAGGAGGGGGACAGGAGGGCAGTCACAGGGACATGGGTGGTGACAGGGACCTTGGGGTGAATCTGATGGGCAGGGGACACAGCGTGGTCTGGGACATCTGGGGGGTGGCACAGGTGACCCCGAGGCGGTTCCTGCCCTAAATCCCACCCCAATGTTCCCCCCCCCCAGGGCAGGAGCTGCGGCGGGTGAAGCCCCCCCGGCGCTCGGCGTCCTTCTTCAGCCGGGGGGGGGCCGGGGGCGGCTCCTACAGCCCCGTGGCGGGGGGCACGGGGGGGGCCGGCTCCGAGCAGGGCTGAGCCCCCCCGAGACCCCCAAACCCCTCCCAGTTCACACTGGGAGCACTGGAAGCCCCCCCCTCTTTGTACTCACATCCCCCAATAAACTGCACTGCCCCCCGTCCTTTCTCCCCAGACAGGGTTTGGTGAAATCTGGGGCATTTTGGGGCAAATCAGGGTTGATTTGGGTTAACCCAGAGTAGTTTGAGGTGGTTTGATACCAATTTGGGTGGTTTGAGGCAGACCAAAGCTGATTCAGGGTGGTTTATGACTTATTTGCGGTGTTTGGGGTTAATTCATGGCAGTTTTGATCTAGTTTGGGATATTTGGGGCTGATTTTGGATCATGCAGAGCATTTTCCAGCCAGTTCCTGGGGGGTCTGAGGCCACTTTCAGGGGAGTTGGGAGATTTTGGGGCCAGTTCTGGGGGATTTGGGGCCTATTCCAGGTGGCTTGGGGTCCATTCAGGGGGGTTTGGGACAAGCTGCAGCAGTTTGGGGCCAGTTCTGGGGGGTTTGGGGCCAATTCTGGGGGGTTTGGGGCCAACGTAGCCAAATGGCGGCCCCACGTGACAGCAGCGGCCATTTCGGGCTGGGGACTCAGCAACACGCGTGTGTCACACATGTCACACATGTCACACTTGTCACCTGCATCAGGGGCTTCTGTGCTGGGGGGGCTTCTCCCTCTCATTAGCGCTAACGAGGCCTTTGGGACAAATTCTACTATTTATAGGGCAAGTCCTGCTGACTTTGGGGCATCGCTCGTTGTCCATTTGGGACCTTCACAGACCCACCCAAAATCCCCCTATTTCATTATTTAACCCCATTTTCCTCACTTTTCCCATCCGGCAGGGCTGCGTTTATCAAAAATATCCCATTTTCTACCCATAAACCGCACACGCCTCTACTCTGCGGCAAAACCACTTCAGTCCCAAATAACTTCATTTTCTTAAGGTGCTTTCAGGAAATTTAAGGATTTTTTAAGGAAGAACCAGTGAGAGTTTTGTGCTGTGGGAGGGGTCGGTGTTATCAGGGCCTTAAGATCACAGAGAAACTGCTCTGAAACCCAAAATTTACAAACTAAAAAACGAAGAAAATAAAAATATCTGATAGGATAAAGAAATGTTTTGGAATAAATGTTATCTGAGGGAAATCGTGAAGGACACGGGTCCCCCCCCACCTCATGGCGGCGTTCCTGTGGGCGGGCGCCATTTTTGGGGGGGGAGCAGGTTATGACTGAATAAAAATTATATTTTTCTGAGGAAAATAAAACATTTCTGAGGTAAAACTTGACGTTTCTGAGGGAAATAAGACATTTCTGAGGCAAATGGGGAACTTTCTGAGGGAAATGAAGCATTTTTGAAATACAAATCGGACATTTGTGAGGGAAGTAAGACAGTTTAGAAGCAAGTAGGACACTTCTGAGGCAAATCGGACACTTCTTAAGGGAAATCAAACATTTTTGAGACAAACCAGACGTCTCAGAGGGAAGTGAGACATCGATGAGGTAAAATCAGACGACATTTTCTCAGGGAAATCCGTCATTTTCTGACTGAAGTCGGCCATTTCTGAGGCAAATGACATTTTCCTGGAGGGAATTCGGGCTTTTCTGAGGTAAAACCAAGGAGAAAAGGGTGATATTTTTTAACCGTTTAGCCTCTCCGGACACACCAGAGGTGACTCGGCGCTTCCCCCGCCCAATGCGGAGCGCACGGAGCGATGACGCCGCACTCCCGCACCCGGCGCCGCCCCGCGGCGACTGCGGCAAAGCCAAGGGAGGGGCCTGGTGAAGGGGCGGGGTCTCCGTGTGGAGCCGCCTCACTCTCGGATCCCTCCGCGCGTGGATCCCTCCGCCGGCCACATGGCCGGAGGTCACTTCACACCGGATCCTGCCGCTGGATCCTTCCGCCGGATCCTTCCGCGGCCGCTCCCGCTCCCAATTTTCTTTTTTTTTTTTGCCTGTAAATGGGCGTGGGGGAGGGGCAGAATGAAAGTCGGGGCTGTGGGGGAGGGGAGCGAGCGTGGGGAGGGGGTCTGTGCCCATTTAGCCGCGGTTTGAGGGGCCCCGGGAGGAGGGGACGGGATGAAGTCCTCCCCCCTGCACGCGCTCCCTTTCGTGAGGTAATTTTTGTGCGAAAAGTCGCCAAAAAGAGTCGGGTTTTAAAAAGCTGGGAAGCCTCAAGGAAATGGTGGGTTTAGAGTGAAGAATTGATGTGGTTTTGTCTTAAAAGCCCACTAAGAAAGGGGGCTAGGGAGACTAGAGGGGCAGCCTCCTAATTTGGGTTTAAAAGCGGCCATTGGGGTTTAAAAAGCTGAAAAGCTGCAGGGTTTGGTTTAGTGGTGATTTTTGAGGGCAAAACCTGTGTCCTGTACTCCTAAAATGGCTTAAACTCACCTTAAAGTGCTGTTGAGGTTCTTTGGAAGCTTTAGTGCTATCCTAGTTTAAAAAAAAAATCTAAAACTGATTTTTTATTCTATTTTTTCCCCTAAGAAACACAAAAGATTTGGTGAAGAGCATCTTTCTACAGGAAAATGTTTTAAAATGACCTCTCCAGGCTCAGCTCCTGAGGAAAAAGCAGCTTTTGGGGTATTTTGATGCAGAAAACATGAACTTTGGCTATGTCAGAGTTGCTAAAATGATTTTAAATTTTAAATTAGGGCTTAAACCAGCTGCACATAGGCGAATTATTGCTGTAAAAATGATAATTGAGATACACCTTCCATAAAATCAAGGTATTTTTGTGGAAGGCCTTTTCCAGCAGCTGAAATGGGGGAAGAATTACATTAGAGAGCCTTAATGGTGGAATAGCCCAGAAAATCATTAATAACAATAAGGAAATATTTTCTCCCGCAGGAAACGCCCCAAAAAATGTCAGAACAGCTCCTCCCACACCCCCAAAATGCCTCATTGTTTTCGTCAGCAGCTTTAATTAGCCCCAGAGCAGCTTTAATGAATGATAATTAAAAGGTTGGGGAGGGGGGTTGTCCCCTCCCTGCCAGCATTTTTTGGGGTGTCATTTCCTGCCCGGAAACGCCTCAAAATGCCAAAAAAAGTGCTTTAAATTGCCTAAAAATGCCTTAAAATGCATCAAAATAGTGGGGGTTTATCCCCCTTATTGAAAATAGACACTTCCATGACTCAGCATGGCCTGAAATTGGGCGAAACACAAAGATTTTGAAGCATGTCTGTCGTAAAAAAGGAAATAAAAATGGTGGTTAGGGCTGTGCTGTATCATGGTGGAAAAAAAGGGTTTAAAAAGGGTTGTTTGGGCTTTTTGGGGAACAAAAAATGGTGAAAATTTGGGCTTTGGGGTCTGTGTTCCTTCAAAAACTTTTTTTCCACCCAAGATTTGTGGCCCTTTTGAGGAGAAACGGCGCCTTTTTGGCAGCGGCCCAGCTCGGTGACGCAGCAAAAGCAAAAACCTGAGTAAAATGAATGAATAAAGAACAAAACAAAAAACCCTCTAAAACCACCCAGGAAGGTCGAAGCAAGGGATTTTAGGGCAGAATCGGCCAAACCGAACAAAAAAACCTCTGTTAAATTTAACCATTTTCGTGCTGGACCGCGTGGGCCGGCCGAAGGCCCACGGCCACGGGGGGGACGGGGGGGGGGGGGCGCAGTTTGTGAGGGGAAAAAATCGAAGAAAAGGGTTAAAAAAGTGAAATAATGAAAAAAGAAGCTTTTTCACCATGCGGGCGGTGGATTTTGGAGGGGATTTTGGGGGTTGCTGCCCTTTTTTGGCGATTTTAGGGACTATTTTGTCGCCCCCGCGGGGGCGGGGCTGGGCCGCTTATAAGGGAGGGCCCCGCACCGGCTGCGCCCGGCCGAGAACCAGCCCCGAAACGGCCCAAATTCGGCCCAAAACCGCTTAGAGCTGCTCGATTTTATACCAAAAAAGCTCCTAAAATGGCTTTATTTCCTTCCGAGAGCTCGAAAATAGGCTTTATTGCCTGTGAAAAGCTCTTAAAGCTGCGATATTTCATAGAAAGAACTCCTAGGACTGCTTTATTTCATAAAAGCGGCTCTTAAATATTTATTTAAGGAGAAGAGACAAAAGATGTTTCCTTTATGGAAAACTGAGCTCTTAAAGCTGCTTTGTTTCTATAAAAATCTTTAAATTGCGGCGATTCCACTAATGGGAAAAGCCAGGGCGAGCCGGGGCACTTTTAATTGAAAAAACTGAATGAAAAACCTTAAAAAAGCTCTTAAAGCTGGTTTTTATTCAAACCGAAGCTTCTAAGGCTGGTTTTTAAGAAATCGCTGCTTTCAAAGCCGATTTCTGGGAGAAAATGCAGCTCTCGCAGCTCTTTAATTCTTAAAATATCCTAATGTGATATTTTCAAAAAGCCGGAGCTAAGCTGGGGCGATTTGATTTAAAAAAGAGCTTTTTAAGCTTCTTTAATTTAAAGAAAGAAAAAGCGCTTGATACGCTGTTTTCTGCTAAAAAAGCTCCTAAATTCAATTTTATTTTAAAACAAGCTTTTAAAGCTTTTTAAAAATGTAGTTTTGTCCCCATGTGGAGCCGGGCCGGGCAGCGCAGACGGGGGCGGCCGGTTTGGGGTGAAATGCGGCATTTTCAGGATCAGGATGGATTGAGAGGAGCCAATTTTGAGGGAAGAGCAGGAAAACTGAAGAGTGAAGATGGAGTCGGCAGGGAAAGGAAAGTTTTTCTTCGCAGTGGCCCCATCAGGGAGGAAAAAAAGGACTTTTTGGTAAAATGGCGGCAGTTGAGCAAGGGAGGAGCAGAAAGAAGAGAGGAAAAAAAGGCAGAAAGACAGAAAATAAAACAAAAAAGAGAGAGAAAATAGAAGAAAATCAGAAAAAATTAGAAAAAATTAGAAAAAAGAAACAAAATTGAAAAATAGAAATTGGAAAAAAGAAAATTGAAAAAGCATAGAAAAAATGAAAAAAAAGAAAATAGAAAAATAAAGAGAAGAAATTGGAGAATAGAAGAAACTAGAAAAAAAATAGAAACTTTGAGAAAATAGAAGACATTAGAACAATGAAAATCGAACAAATAGAAAATAGAAGAATATAGAAAATATAATAGAAAAAATGAAAATAGACTGAAAACTAAATAAAAAAATGCAGTTGGAAATAATATAATTGGGAAAAATGAAACTAGAAAATAGAAAATTATAGAAAAAAAGAAAAACCCAAGTGCTGAAAATTTTGAGAAGATGGAAGTGAAAGAAAACAGGGAAAAAATCAGAAGAGAGAAAATAGAAGAGAATAGAAGAGAGGAAAATCAAAGAGGATTTAGAGGAGAAAATAGAAGCGAAAAATAATGAAAGAAAGAAGGATAAAGGGAGAAAAAGGAAGAAAAATCCCAATTTGGGTCCCGGAGCCAGGAAAATTGAGGAATTTGAGGAAAATGCCCCAAACGGAGCCGGAGGCAGCGGCCGGGTGAGGCCCCACCCCCCTCGGGGGTTTGGGAATTTTGGGGGGGTTTGGGGGTTTTGGGGTTCTGTCGTTTCAGGCGCCGCCGCCGTCGCCCCTCCCCCTTCCCCCTTTTTCTATTAAACTCCCCAGAAATGGGGAAAACCCCCAAATTCCTCCAGCGCCCTCCGGCTCCGCCGCTCCCGCCGGCGCCGCTCAGTAAGTGTCCGAAATCTTTTGTTTTTATCCCAAAGGCGTCGCGCGGGAGGGGCCGGTGATAAAAAAAAAAAAAAAAAAAAAAAGGGAGAGAAATGATCAAAGAAATGTTTTTTGTATTTTTTCTTTTTGGGAGGGAGTGGGGAAAGAGGGAGGGGGTGTCTCGAGTTTTTTTCCCCCTCAGGGAAGCAGCAAAACGCAGGGAAAAAAAGGCAAAAAAACGGTGAGAAAAAGCCGAGGAAAGGGAAAAAAAAAAAAAAAAGAGGATTTAACCAGAAAAGGCCAGTCTGCACTCAAAACGCGCTCAGGAGATTCCAGCAGGGATTTGAGGAAAAAACCCCAGATCTGGGGTATGCAGAGAAGTAAGAGTCGATTTAATTTCATTTTTTTGGGGAGGTCGGTTTGTTTTTGGTGGGTAGGGGGCGGTTTTGGGGTGTTTTCCGCCCTTTCCGCAGACGCAAGTGAGAGGAGTCAGCAGCATCAAAAAGAAGCTTTTTTACCCCAAAGTGAAGCTGGAAGAGCAGGAATGAGGCTCCAGGAGATTTCCTTAGGAAAACAAAAAGTAAAACCCCCCAAAAACCCTTGGAGGGAGGGGCTGGAGCAGGCGTGGGGGGAGGGGACAATAATCATGTTTTCAGGTTTTTTCTCCAAAACCAGCAGCAGGAATGCTTAAATTTAGACTTTTGTCCCCAAAACGAGTAAGTGTAGGAGCGATCAAGGGGCGGGGAAGCCTCAAATTTGAGGCAAAACCCCCAAAATCGGCGGTGGCAGGTACCGGGTGCGCCCTCCCCCCACCCTGAGCCCCCCCCCCCCTCCCCGGACCCGCGCGGGTGGGGTGGGGGGAGGGGTGGCGGATTTGGGGCGATTTCGGCCGGTTTGGGGCGTCGGGAGGCGGGGGGAGCGCAGGGACCCCCCCCGGACGTGGCATGCGGGCACCTCCCGACCCCAAATCCCCCCAAAACCGGCGGAAAACCGCGACCTTTGGGCGGTTTGACCGATTCGGCCGCTTTTCCCCCAAAAAAACGGATTGTGCTGACAGGGTGTGTGTGTGGGGGGGGTCTCGTGGGTGTTTTTTGCAGCCCCGCCGGCCCTGCCCCCGCCAGAGGAGCCTCCAAGAGCCAGAATGGGGCAAAAAACCCCAAATCAGGGTCTGCAGGAACAGTAGGGAGCCAGAAATTGGTATTTGTGCCGCTTTCACCCCAAAATGGGCCACTCCAGGGATGGAAGGGAAGGGGAGGAGAGGGAGCTTTGGGTTTGGCTGCTTTGCCCCCCCCCCCTTAAAAAAAACCCCAAATTTGCTAAAATTGCCTCAGAATGCGCTGCTCGTAGGGCCCGCCCCCATCTGGGAATTTAAACCAAAACCAGGGGTTTTTCACCCAAAAAAATGCTTAATCAGTGCCTTTGCGTGGTGCCTTGGGAGGGGGAGGAGCTTTTGAACCATTTCCCCTGGATTTTCCCCAAAGCAAAGGGATGGAGGAGCAGGCGTTGGGGATGGGGGGTTGGGTGTTGTCTCTCTCCCCTCCCCACAGTGACAGTGCCAAAACCGCCTTGATTCGCCCCAAAATGGACAATTTGCTCCAAAAAAAGGCTTAAAAACTAGAAATTCCCCCCAAAATAAAGAGGCAGGAAAAGGTGAGCCAGCAGAGTAAGTACCGGCGGGGCCCCGGGACGCGCCGACCCCGAAATCCCCCGTTCTCGGCCCAAGATGCGAGGGGGGCGCGTGATTAACCCCAAAATCCCCGTTCCGGAGCTAAGTCTGCGCCGGGGGCGCGCGATCGGCCCCAAATCCCCGTTTCTGAGCCCATTTTGCGCCCGGATCGCGCGGCCGACCCCAAATCCCCGTTTCTGACCTCGTTGTGCGCCGGGGGTGTGGGATTAACCCCAAATCTCCCGAGCCGAGCCCATTTTGCGCCCTAAATTTCCATTTCTGGCCTGATTTTGCGACCGGAACGCGCCTGTGACCCCAAATCCCCGTTTCTGAGTCTGTTTTGCGTCTGGGCCATGACTCCGACCCAAAATCCCCATTTCTCCGCCCAAATTGCGCCGGGGGCACCTGCTGGGCCCCAAACCCCCCAAACCACCCAATTTTGGGTGTGTTCTGGCCCCAAATTCCCCACATTTTGCCCCTAATCGCGTGGGGTGGGGCCAGACTTGTTTTGGGGAGGTTTTTTTTTTTAGTTTTTATTTTTCCCGTTTCGGGAGGTTTTTTCTTTTCCTGAGAAAACTTTTCCTTGGTTTTCTCAGGTTTTGCTTTTTCTCCTCTGGACCCAAAAAGGCCGAAAAAAAAGCAAAAGGCGCCGGTGGTGGCACCCCCGGGACCCCCCGGGGCGGGGTTCGACCCCCCGCGGCGCCGCTGCTGCTGGCCTGGGGCCCTATCGCGACAGAGACCCCCATATCGCGACAGAAATCCCCTCATCATGACAGGGAGCCCCATATCATGGTAGGGGTCCCCCATTTCTCCTCCTTGGCTTGGGGATCTCACAAACCAGAGAAAGGGATGAGCCCCATATCCCGACAGGGATCTCATATCGCGACAGGAGCCCCTGCATTGCGATAAGGACCCATTACCGTTTATTCACATAGCTTTGGGTGACCCATGGTGAAGGGGGGGTTGATCCCATGACAGGGACCCCTTTTGGTAACAGGGCCGCTCATATCGTGACAGGGACTCCTTATTGCGACAGGGACCCCCTGCTCCTCATTTTCCCAGAGCCCCACAGTACCAGGACAGGGGGTGCCCCATATCACGACAGGGATTGTTTATCATGATAAGAACCCACGTTCTGCAAGGGCTTTGTATCCTGACAGGACCCTGGATCGCTCTGAAGAGGAGGATCAATAAAGGACCCCCATATTGTGACAGTGCTCCTGTATCATGACAGGGCCCCTGTGCCAAGGACACAGGACCGTGAGGGGCTGCTGTAATCGCTGTGAATCCCCGTTATCGCGACGGATATCGTGACAGGGACCCTCAGTGATCAATAAACTGCAGAGTCCCGACTTGCCTTGTGTCGTCATTGGGGCTGGGGGAGGGGGGGGTGATAGCTGCATATGACGTCATTGCCTGTGGCCCCTGACGTCATAGCAACGTCGGCTGGGTCCGCTTGGTGACGTCACCGCCGCTTCCTGCCGCGTGTCCTTTACAAGCCCCGCCCCTCCCTCTGGTTTTGGCCTCGCCCCTTTTTCGCCCCGCCCATTCCTCGTTCCTGGCCTCTCATTGGTTCTTTTAGGCCACTCCCCAGCCCCTTATTGGCTCTGCCGCTCCCCGCCCTTCGCTCCTCCCGTTTTCCACCCCCGCTCTCTCATTGGCTCATCCAAACCCCGCCCTTGGCCTTTCATTGGCTCCCCGAGGCCCCGCCTCCCAGGTCCGTCACCGGATCCTCCCGCCCGGCGCCGCCGCCGCTTCCTCCGGGCCCGCTCCGGCCCCGGGAGCCGCTCGGAGCCCCGGGAGCGCGGGCCCGGCCCCGGTCCCGCCATGTGGCTCTTCTCCCGGGACCCGGTGCGGGACTTCCCGTTCGAGCTGGGCCCGCCCGATGCGGATCCCGAGGCGGAGCCGCTCCCGGACCCCCCGGCCCCGCTCTGGCGGCTGCTGCGGGGCCGCCGCAAGGTGGGGGATTGTCGGGGTGGGGGTCCCTTCGTGTGTCCCCTCCCTGTCCCCGCATGGCCACGACCCCGCCATCCCTGCCCCGAGTCCCCCCCATGTCCCCGCGACCCCCGTCCCCTCCGTGTCCCCATCTCCGGTGACCCTCGGTGTCCCCATCTCCGGTGTCCCCATCTCCGGTGTCTCCATCTCCGGTGTCCCCATCTCCGGTGTCCCTTTGTGCCCCAGCTCTCGCTGTCACCTGTCCCACGTCACCGAATGTCCCCTCCACGTCACCGCTTGTCCCCCCATGCCACCCCCGTGTCCCCCATCGCCAGGTCCCAGGTGTCGCCATCCCCGTGTCACCGCTGTCCCCACATCTCCATCTGTCCCCTCGTGTCCCCCTGTCCTGTCGTTACTCCGGCCCCGCGTGTCCCCACAGTGTCCCCCCCTTTTCCCCTGTGCTATTCCCCGCCCTGTCCTCTGCCTGTCGCGATATCTCCTGCCTGTCGCGCTGTCCCCTGACTGTCGCCGTGTCCCCAGGCCGATGGCGCTCCGGTGTCGGTGTTTGCCCACAGCCTGGGCCCGGGGGTGGATCCCGGGGCCACCGCGCTGGCCCGGGCGGGGCTGAAGCGGCTCCGCAGCCTCCGGCACCCCAACATCCTGGGCTACCTGGACAGCCTGGAGGTGACAGGAGTGGGGACAATGTGGGGACAATGTGGGGGGGTCACAGGACATGGGGGGAGTGAGGGGATGGGGGTGAGTGGAGGGACATGAAGGGATGGGGACATTGCAGGGGGACGTGAGGACATCGTGGGGACAGGGGACAACGGGAGGACAGTGGTGACAAGGGGAATGAGCGGTCAGGAGGGGACAGGGGGACACTGGGGGGACATTGGGGACACTGGGGGAGTTACAGGGACTTGGGGACATTGCGGGGACAGTGGGGACACTGGGGGAGTTACAGGGACATGGGGGGACATTTTGGGAGTGAGGGGATGGGAGTGAGTGTGGGGGACACGAAGGGATGGGAACATTGTGGGGGGACATGGGGGGACATGAACAGATGGAGACACTGGGTGGGGACATGGGGACAATGGTGACAAGGGGAATGAGCGGTCAGGAGGGGACAGGGGGACACTGGGGGGACAATGGTGACAGGGCGAACGAGCAGCCAGGGGGAGATGGGGACACCGGGGGAGTTACAGGGACATGGGGACATTGAGGGGACAGGAGGACAGTGGGGACACTGGGGGGATTACAGGGACATTGGGGGAGTGAGTGGATGGGGGTGAGTGGGAGGGACACGAAGGGATGGGAACATTGTGGGGGGACATTGGAAGGACAATGGTGACAGGGGGAATGAGCGGTCAGGAGGGGACAGGGGGACACTGGGGGAACATTGGGGGACAGGAATGGTGGGGACAGCGAGGGGACAAAGGGGGGACACAAAGGCTTGGGGGGACACAGGGGGTGACAGGAGGACATGGGGGTGACCCCGAGTGTCCCCCCCAGACGGAGCAGTGCCTGTACCTGGTGACAGAGGCCGTGACGCCCCTGCGGCGGCACCTGCGGCTGCACCCCCCGAGCGGGGACTCGGGCGAGCAGGAGGTGGCCTGGGGGCTGCAGCGGCTGCTGGTGAGGGGGGGGGGGGGTCCCTGAGACCTTTGGGGGGACCCCAAGCTCTGGGTGGGCCCAGGTGGGTGGGGGGATCCCCGTGATCTTGGGGGGAGTCTCTGGGATCTTGGGGTATTCTGGGATCCAGGGGGGGGGTTGAGATGTTTTTGGCTCCTGGGTGGGATGGGCCTGTTTTCTGAGGGGGGGTTACCGATTTTGGGGGGTCTTTTGCCCCCCCCAGACGGCGCTGGCGTTCCTGGGGGTCTCGGGGCTCGTTCACCACGCGCTGGGACTCGACGCCGTCTTCGTGGACCCCGGGGGCGAGTGGAAGCTGGGGGGGCTCGAGAGGGTGGCGGCCACCAGTGAGGGGACCCCCACCCGCGCCCCCAGTGACCCCCCCCGGCCCCAGGACCCCCCCGAGCTCAGCGACCCCTCCCGAGGGAAGGGGGACCCCTGGTGAGTTGGGGAGGTGGCATTGGGGGGGGTTCAGGGGACCACGGGGGTCCCCTGTGCCCCCTCCCCACTGTCACGGCCCCCCCAGGGCAGGGGACATGTGGCGCCTGGGCTGCCTCATCTGGGAGGTCTTCAATGGACCCCTGCCCCGGCCGGGGGCTCTGCGCAGCTTCGGCAAGGTCAGGGACCCCTCCCCAAAAAATCCTGGGGACCCCCTGGGCACCCCCAAACCCCCGGGATCCCCCCAGGCTTGTGGATTCAGCAAATTCCTGCTCACCCCCAGGCTCAGGGGTCCCCCCTCTACCCCCACCCTCGGGGTGTCCCTGACCCCGTGTCCCCCCTGTCTCCCCAGCCCTTGGGGTGTCCCTAACCCTGTGTCCCCCCTTTGTCCCCTGTCCCCCCAGCCCTTGGGGTGTCCCTGACCCCGTGTCCCCCCTGTGTCCCCCAGCTGCCCCCTGGGCTCATCCCGCCCTTCTCGGAGTTGGTGGCAGCGGATCCGGGGGCCCGGCCGGGCCCGGGGCCGCTCCTGGAGCGGCTGCAGCGCCCGGGAGCCTTCCTGGCCTGTGCCCTGGTGCGCACCGGGCTCTTCCTCGAGCACTTCCAGGTGTGCCTTCAGCCTCGCTTCATCCTTGTTCCTTCATACTCATCCTCACGTTCATTCCTGTGCTTTTATCCTCATCCCTGTCTTCTCTTCTTCGTGGTCGCTCCTGTTCCTTTTCCCTGTCCCCATCATCATCATCATCCTCATCCCTATCATTGTTTCCTGAATTATTTCTTCATCTTCATCCCATTCCCATGTTCATTCCTGTCCTTTTATTGTCCTCAGCCTCATTCTCATCCCTGTTTCATCATCATGCTCCTCATCCCCATCATCATCCTCATCCCTATTGTTTCCTGATTCATTCCTTGATCCTCATCTTCGTCCCATTCCCATGTTCATTCCTTTTCCTTTATCCTCATCCTCATCCCTTGATCCCTGCTCTTCCATCCTCACCTCGCTCCCATCCATGTCTCCTCATCTTCGTGCTCGTTCCCGTTCCTTTTCCCCATCATCATCATCCTCATCCCTATCGCTGTCTCCTGATCCGTTCCTTCATCCTCATCCTCATCCCATTCCCATGTTCATTCCTGTTCCTTCATCCTCATCCTTTGATCCCTACTCTTCCATCCTCATCTCATTCCCATCCCTGTCCCCTCATCATCATCCTCCTCACTCCTATTCCTTCATCCTCTTCCTCATCTTCATCCCTGTCGCCCCTGACCCGGTGGGTGTTTCTGGGCCCCCCTGGCAGGTGCGGGACCCCTCGGAGCGCCGGACGTTCCTGCAGGAGCTGCCGCCTCTCCTGGAGTCCCTGCCGGGGCCCTTCCGGAGGCACAAGCTGCTCCCGAGGCTGCTCGAGGCCCTGGAGCTGGGCAGCGCCGATGCCAGTGCTCTGCCCCCGCTGCTGCAGGTGGGACACCCCTCAAAATACTCCCCTAAAAGCCAAAATCCCACCCTAAAACTTCCCTGAACCCTAAAATCCCACCCACAACCTCCCCACCCTCCCTGCTGCAGGTGGGACCCCCAAAATCCCCCCCCAGTAACCCCCAGAGCCCCCCAGTAACCCCCCAGTGTCCCCCCAGGTGGCGAAGGTCCTGGAGCCCCCCGAGTACCAGGAGCGAATCGTCCCCATCCTCGTCCGGCTCTTCTCGTCCCCTGAGCGGGGCCTGCGCCTGCGCCTGCTGCAGCTGGTGAGCACTGGGAGGAACTGGGAGCGCTGGGATGGGGCTGGGGGGGACTGGGAAGGACTGGGAGCACTGGGATGGGGCTGGGAACACTGGGATGGGGCTGGGAGGGACTGGGAGCACTGGGATGGGACTGGGGAGAACTGGGAGGGACTGGGAAGGACTGGGATGGATTGGGATGGGGCTGGGAGGGGCTGGGATGGGGCTGGGAGGGACTGGGATGGGACTGGGAAGGACTGGGAGGGACTGGGAAGGACTGGGAGCACTGGGATGGGAATGGGAGGGACTGGGAGGGGACTGGGAGGGGACTGGGGAGGACTGGGGTGGGAATGGGGTGGAATTGAGATGGGGCTGGGAAGGACTGGGAGCACTGGGAGGGGACTGGGAGCACTGGGATGGGGCTGGGAGGGACTGGGATGGGGCTGGGAACACTGGGATGGGAATGGGGTGGAATTGAGATGGGGCTGGGAAGGACTGGGAGCACTGGGAGGGGACTGGGAAGGATTGGGATGGGACTGGGGAGAACTGGGAGGGGACTGGGAAGGACTGGGAGGGACTGGGAAGGACTGGGAGCACTGGGATGGGACTGGGGAGAACTGGGAGGGGACTGGGAAGGACTGGGGAGAACTGGGAGGGGACTGGGAAGGACTGGGAGGGACTGGGATGGGACTGGGAGGGACTGGGATGGGGCTGGGAACACTGGGATGGGAATGGGGTGGAATTGAGATGGGGCTGGGAAGGACTGGGAGCACTGGGAGGGGACTGGGAGGAACTGGGGGGTGTCTATGGGGTTTGGGGGGGCTGGGAGGGGTCCATGAACTCAGAGGAGCTTTGGGAGGGTCCCTGGGGGGGTGATTGGGGTTTTTGGGGTCCCTGGGGGTGTTCAGGGGTCTCACACCCCTCCCCAGCTCGAGGAGTACATCGAGTTCCTGCCTGAGGCCACGGTGGATTCCCAAATTTTCCCCCACGTCGCCCACGGGTTCCTGGACTCCAACCCGGCCATCCGTGAGCAGACGGTCAAGGTGAGCCCCAAAATCATCCTGGACACCCCAAATCTCCTGGGAACGCTCCCCAAAAATAACCCAGGACCCACAGAATCTCCTGAGAACCCCCCCAAATCACCCAGGCCCCCCAGACCTCCTGGGACTCCCCCAGAAGTTACCTGGGGATCCCTCAAAACCACCTGGAGACTTCTTAAGTAACGACCCCCAAACCCACCTGGGGACACCCCCAAACCACCTGGGTATTCCCAAAATGAGTGGGACTGAGTGGGGACCCCCTAAAATGGGTGGAAATCAGTGGGAACCCCCCCTAAAATGGGTGGGAATCAGTGGGGACCCCCCCAATAACCCAAGCACGTCCTTCCAAATCCACCTGGGGACCCCCAAAATGGGTGGGACTGAGTGGGACCCCCACAAAATGGGTGGGACTTTTCAATCACCTGGAGCCCCCTCCAATAACCCAAGAACCTCCTTCCAAATCCACCCGGGGACCCCCAAAATGGGTGAGATGGGACTCCCCCAACCACCTGGGCACCCCCAAATGGGTTGAATCCCCCCCAAATCCCATCTGGGGGTGCCCCCTGACCCCCCCTCTGTTTGTCCCCCCCCCCCCCAGTCCATGGTGCTGCTGGCGCCCAAGCTGGGGGAGGGGCGCAGGGGGGGGGAGCTGCCCCGGCTGCTGCTGCGGGTGCAGGGGGGGGACGCGCTGGGACCCCTGCGCTGCAACGCCACGCTGTGCCTGGGGCGCCTGGCCCCCCACCTGCCCGCCCAGGTGAGCTCCGGGACCCCCTGAGCCCCCCCAAAATCCCCCTACACTGGTCCAGTACCCATTTTCCCCTGTGCCCCTCTCCAGACCCCCCTACCTTGGTTTGGGCCACCTGAGACCCTTTTCCCCTGTCCCCTCCCCTCACTGTTCCACCTCATTGTCCCCTGTCCCCCCTCACCGTCCCTTGTCCCCTCCCCTCACTGTCCCCTTGTCCCCCCTCCCTGTCCCTCCACCCTGTCCCCCTCTGTGTCCCCCCCGTCCCCTCTCACTGTCCCGTGTCCCCCTGACTGTCCGGTGTCCCCCAGACCCTGTATCCTCTCCCTGTCCCCCCGTGTCCCCCTGACTGTCCCTGTCCCCCAGACCCGCCGGCGGGTCCTGGCCCCCGCCCTGGCCCGGGCCACCCGGGATCCGTTCCCTCCCGCCCGGGCCGCGGCCGTCGCCGCCTTCGCCGCCACCCACGGCTGCTACGCCCCCCCCGAGGTGGCGACCCGGGTGCTGCCCCCCCTGTGCGCCCTCACCGTGGACCCCCACCCCGGGGTGCGGCAGCAGGTCAGGGCGGGGAGGGGGCTGGGGGAATGTGGGGAGGGGGTTTGGGGACTGGGGAGGGGACTGGAGGAATTTGGGGAGAGGTCTGGGTGTGGGGAGGGAGCTGGAGGAATTGGAGAGGGGTCTGGGTGTAGGGGAGGGACACAGAGGAATTGGGGAGGGGTCTGGGTGTAGGGGAGGGACACAGAGGAATTGGGGAGGGGTCTGGGGAGGGACCCAGAGGAATTGGGAAGGGGGTTTTGGGGGGATGGAAGGGACACAGAGGATTTGGGGAGGGGGTTTGGGTGCTGGGGAGGGACCCAGAGGAATTGGGAAGGGGGTTTTGGGGGGATGGAAGGGACACAGAGGAATTGGGGAGGGGGTTCTGGGGGGATGGAAGGGACACAGAGGAATTGGGGAGGGGGTTTGGGTGCTGCAGGTCCCAATGAAATGGGTTGGGGGTCGCACTGAGGGGGGGTCTCAAAGCAGGGGGTGCTGAGGAGGCTCCCACAGCAATTAGGGGGGGCGGTCAGGGTGCTGAGGGGGGGTCCCACAGCAATTTGAGGGAGGGGTCCCGGAGAAACTGAGTGACTCCTTGGGGGGGCCAGGGGGCTATGAAGGGTGGGGGGGGTCCGGGGGGGGGTCTCTCACTTTTGGGGTCCCTTTGCCCCGCCCCCTCAGGCGTTCCGGGCCATTCGCAGCTTCCTGGAGCAACTGGAGGCGGCGGCCGAGGCCGGGGGGGTCCAGGAGGGCGGTGAGAAACTGCGGGGGGGTGGGGGGGGGCAAAAATTGTGGGGAGGGGGCCAAAAATTGGAGGGAAAAGGTCCAAAAATCATGGGGAGAGGACCAAAAATTGCGAGGGAGGGCCCAAAAATTGTGGGAAGGGGGAGAAATGAAGGTCAGGGGAATGGGAGGGAATTGGGATAGGGGGAGAAAAGGGGGTGGGGGGCACACAGAGGTGGTTTTGGGGGTGTCCCCCCCCCCCGTGACCCCCTCCCCTCCCTCCACAGACACCCCCAGCGCAGCCGCCGTGCCGGGGGGGGGCGCGGGGGGGCTGGGGGCGGCCGTGTCCTGGGCTGTCACCGGTGTCACCTCCCTGACCGCCCGCCTGATGGGGGGCGAGGGGGGGGCGGCCCCCGCAGAGCCCCCCCCCACGCAGGGACCCCCGCAGAGCCCGGCCGAGACCCCCGCGGCCCCCCCAAAAGGTGAGTGACCCCCTCCCTCTTTATAACCCCCCCCCCCCCCCAAAATTCCTGACCCCCCCAGCCTTGGGGACCCTCCCCAGCCTTGGGGACCCCCCTGAGCCCTCATTTTGCCCCCCCAGAGCCCCCCAGCGAGGAGCCCCCCCCCGAGGAGCCCCCCTTGGAAGATGGCGATGGGTGGGACGATGACTGGGGGAGTCTGGAGGTGAGTTTTGGGGGGGTGGGGGGGGCACAGTGGGACCCCTCCCCATCTCATCACACCTGTCCCCCCCCCCAGGACATGGAGCTGCCCCGGAGCCCCCCCACCAGCAGCCCGGAGGATTTGGGGACCCCCCCGCAGCCCCCCACCCCCACAGAGCCCCCCCCCAGCGCCCCTCCCCCAGCCGGGGGGGGTGATGAGGGTGAGGGGGGGTGGGGGGTGGGGGGCGAGTGGGGCACTGAGGACGCCTGGGAGGCGCTGCCCAGCCAGCACGGTGAGACCCCTCCTCAGACACCCCCAGACCCACCCAAGACACCCCCAGAATCCCCCCGGGACCCCCTCCGGGACACCCACCTGGGACCCCCAGACCAACTCCAGGACACCCCTGGGACCCCCAGAATCCCTCCCGGGACCCCCAGGACACCCCTCAGACCCACCTGGGACCCCCAGGAAATCTCCAGACCCACCCCGGGACCCCCCCAGACCCAGCCAGGACCCCCCAGAAGCCCCTGGGACCCCCCAGATCCACTCTGGGACCCCGAGGACACCCCCAGACCCTCTGAACCTTCTCAGACTCCCTTGATCCCCCAGACACCCTCAGAGATCTCCCCAAACCTCCCCCAGGACCCCCATAAACCCCTTGGGATCCTTCCCCATGACCCCTCGATGCCCCTGAGGGACTCTCCAGCCTCCCAGGACCCCTCCCCAATGTCCTTAGGACCCCAGACCCCCTCAGTGACTCCCCCCTGAAGCCCCATTCCCTGGGACTCCCTCAGGGCCTCACCCCCCCAACCACTCTCCCCCTTGTGACACCCCTGTCCCCTCACTCGTGCCCCCGATCCCCCTGAGCCCCGTTTTTCCCTTTCCCCTCCCCCGGTGACCTCCGTGTCTCCTCAGGGCCCCCGCCGGGCCGGCGGCAGCGGGAGCAGCAACGGCGCCGGGAGCTCGAGGCCAAGCGCCGGGCGGGTCCTCGGGGCCCCCAAAAATTGGGGGCTCGGAAACTCGACTGAGGGGTGGGGAGGGGGTCCTAGAGGAGGGGATTGCGGTGAAAATCCCCTTTGGGTTTTTTTTGTGGGGAGGGGGATCGGTAATAAAAACCCCCAGACGCGCAATGAGGGCGCGCGGTGGAGGCGGGAATCCGTGAGGGGGACACGTGACAGCGCCAGCACGTGGAGCTGGGGGCGGAGTCACGCGCCACGGGGGGAGGAGTCACGCGGCACGAGGGGCGGGGTCACGCGGCGCGGAGGGCGGGGTTGGGGCGGGGCCGGGCAGTCACGTGGCGCGGGAGGCGGGCGGTCACGTGGCCCGGCATGGCCGGCGGGGAGGGCGCGGGCGCCGCCCAGCGGCGGCGGAGGCGGAAGGAGGAGGTGGGGAGGGGGCGGGGGGAGCCCGAAATTTGGGGAGGGGACCTCAGGTTTGGGTGGGGGACACCTCGCGACGGGTGGGGGCACGGGGGGGACACGAGGGAAAGGTGACAAGGACACCCCAAGGAGGGCGGGGGGGGGGACATGGGAAGGGGAGGAGGCAGGAACCCCAAAAATGGCGGGGAGGGGGGACCCAAGGGGGCGGACCCCAGGGATGGGGGGGGGCGGACATCAAAGTGGGGAGGGGGACACGTCAAAGTGGGTGGGGGGACCCAGAAATGCGGGGGGGTCCAGCTATTGGGGGCGTACTGAAAGGGGGGCATTTGAAGCTGAATTTGGGGAGGGGGTCTAAGATTGGGGGTCGCCCATGGGGATGGGGGGGCTGTGGGCGGTGCCCAGGGGTGGGTTGGGGGTCTCCAAGGGGGGGTTGGGGTCTCCAAGGGGGGGTTGGGGTCATCTCTGGGCCCCCCCAGGACCCCGGGGTGCGGCTGTCCAAGGCCCTGAGCTACGTCCTGCGCCATGGGGCCGAGGCCGAGGGGCTGCCCATGGGCCCGGGTGCGTGAGACCCCAAAATCCCCCCCAAAATCCACTCAAAAATCTCCCCCAAAATCCACCCCAAAATCCCCCAAGACTCACCCCAAAATCCCCTAAAATCCAGTCCAAAATTCCCCCCAAAACCCACCGTAAAATCTCTGAAAATCCCCCCAAACTACACTCCAAAATCCCCATTAATCTCCCCCGAAACCCACCCAAAAATCCCAAAAAATACCCCCAAAGCCCACCTCAAAATACACCCCAAACCCACACCAAAATCCCCAAAACCCACACCAAAATCCCCCAAAATACCTCCAAAACCAACCCCAATATCCCCCTCAAAACCTGCCCCAAAAATCCCCCTTAAAATCCCCCCAAAACCCATCCCAAAATCCCCTAAAATATTTCCAAAACACCTCCTGGGATACCCCAAATCCTTTTGGGACCCCCAAAACATCCCCTGGGACACCCCAAACACCCCCAGGGATACCCCGAATGCCCCCTGTGACACCTCAAATACTCTTTGTGACACCCCAAAATCCCCAAAAAGTCCCCTGGGACACCCCAAACACCCCCAGGGATGCCCCAAAACACCCCCTGGGACCCCCAAATGCCCCCTGAGACCCCCCCCGAACACCCCCAGGGACTCTCAAATGCCTCCTGGGACACCCCAAACACCCCCTGGGATACCCCAAATGTCCCTTGGGACACCCCAAATGCCATTTTGGTCACCCCAAACACCGCCAGGGACACCCCAAACCCCCCCGAGACCCCCCCTCAGAGGCCCTGACGGGGGTCTCGGGGGGGTTTTGGGGTTCAGACGGATTTGTTGAGGTGGGGGCTCTGCTGCGGCTGCGGCGCTTCGCGGGGGTCTCCGAGGGTGACGTGCGCAGGGTGGTGGCCGCTGACCCCAAGGGTCGCTTCGCCCTCCGGCCGGACCCCCTGAGGGTCAGAGCCAACCAGGGGCACTCCCTGCCGGTGAGGGGGGGTCTGGGGGGGTCCTCGAGGGGTCTGGGGGGTCGGGAGAGGGGATTTGGGGGGTTTATGGAGGATTTTGGTGGGGGCTGGAGAGGCGTTTGGGGGTTTACGGGGCATTTGAGGGCTCCCCCGAAGGGTCTAAGGGGGTCCCCGAGGGGTTTGGGGGGGGTCCCCGAGGGGTTTGGGGGGGTCCCCGAGGGGATTGGGGGGGCTGGAGAGAGGATTTGGGGGGTTTATGGAGGCTTTCAGGGGTGCCTGAGGGGTTTGGGGGGGTCCCAGAGTGGTTTGGGGGAGTCCCCGAGGAGATTGGGGGGGCTGGAGAGAGGATTTGGGGGGGTTTATGAGGCTTCGAGGGGTCCCCGAGGGGTTTGGGGGGGTCCCGAGGGGATTGGGGGGGCTGGAGAGGGGATTTGGGGGGTTTATGGTTGGTTTGGGGGGGGTTTATGGGGGATTTTGGGGGGGGGCTGGAGAGGGATTTTGGGGGGGTTTATGGGAGATTGGGGGCTCCCCGAGGGGTCTGGGGGGGTCCTCAAGGGGTTTGGGGGTGGGAGAGGGGATTTGAGGGGTTTATGGGGGATTTTGGGGGGTTTATGGGGGATTGGGAGGGTCCCCAAAGGGTCTAAGGGCGGGTCCCTGAGGGGTCTGGGGGGGCGGGAGAGGGGATTTGGGGGGTTTATGGAGGATTTTGGGGGGCTGGAGAGGGGTTTGGGGGGGGTTTATGGGAAATTGGGGTGGTCCCAGGGGGATTTGGGAGGGTCCTCGAGGGGTTTGGGGGGTCTGGAGAAGGCTTCGGGGGATTTATGGGGGATTTAGGGGTCTTTGAGAGAACTGGGGGGGTTCTGGAGAGGGGTTTTGGGTATCCCGGGGGTGATTTGTGGAATTTTGGGTGGGATTTTGGAAATCCAGGAGGACTTGGAGATCCGGGGTGGGATTTTGAGATTCAGGTGGAATTTTAGAGATTGGGGAAGGATTTTGGGGATCCGGGGTTGGGATTTTGGGGGTTTCAGGTTGAATTTTGGAGATCTGGGTGGGATTTGGGGATGCGGGGTTCGATTTTGGGGATCCGGGGTTGGATTTTGGGGATCCGGGGTTGGATTTTGGGGGTTTCAGGTTGAATTTTGGAGATCTGGGTGGGATTTGGGGATGCGGGGTTCGATTTTGGGGATCCGTTGTTGGATTTTGGGGATCCAGAGTTGGATTTTGGGAGTCCCGGGTTGGATTTTGGGGGTACCGAGTGGAATTTTGGCGATCCCCGATGGGATTTTGGGGATCCAGGGTTGGATTTTGGGGATCCAGGGTTGGATTTTGGGGATCCAGGGCTGGATTTGGAGACCCTGGGCGGGATTTTGGAGAGCTGGGTGGGATTCTGGTGATCCGGGGTGAGATTTTAGAGATCTGGGTGGGGTTTTGGGAATCCTGGGTGGGATTTTGGGGATCCGGGGTTGGATTTTGGGGATCCGGGGTGGATTTTGGGGGTCTCACCTACTCCAGGGGGTGTGTCCGGGGGTCGCAGGTGCCGGATCTGGAGCTGACCCCCCTGTGCACCCCCGAGGCGCTGCCCCCCACCCTGGCCCACGGCACCCGGCGCCGCCTGTGGGGCCCGATCCGGGCGGGGGGGCTGCGCCCCATGGGGCGGCAACACCTGCACCTGGCGGGGGGGGCTGCCGGGGGACCCCGGCGTGCGCAGCGGTGAGTGACCCCCCCCCCAAAAAAAACCCCACCGGGATAGCCCAAAACCCCCCCGGGATAACCCAAAAATTCTTCCTGGGATATCCCAAAAATCCCCCCTGGGACACCCCAAAAATTCTTTCTGGTACACCTCAAAAATTCCTCCTGGGATACCCCAAAAATCCCCCCCGGTACATCCCCAAAAATCCCCCTGGGGTGCCCCCAAAAAAATCCTTGGGACACCCCTAAAAAATCCTCCTGGGACACAGCCAAAAACCCACTGGGACACCCCAAAAATCCCCTTGGTACACCCCAAAAATTCCTCCTGGGATGCCCCAAAAATCCGCCTGGGACACCCCAAAAATCCCCCCAGGACACCCTAAAACCCCCCCCGGGACACCCCAAAACAGCCCGAGATCCCCAAACCCCACAGAGACCCCACACTCACCTGGCAGGGTGGACCCTGATGTGCGACCCCCCCCCCCCCCAAAATAACCCCGGGACACCCCAAAATTTCCCCAAACTCAGCAGGGACCCCCAAAACCCCCCAAGGACCCCCCAAAACCCCCCAAGGACCCCCCCGAAACCCCCCAAGGACCCCCAAAGCTCCCAAACCCTTTTGGCGCCCCCCAAATCCTTCCTCAAGCGTCCCCAAATCCCTTTCTAGAACCCCTCAAACACCTCAAATCCTCCTCGAGACCCCCAAACCTTCCCCCTGCAGCCCCTCCGGACCCCCTAAAACCCCTCAGGACCCCCCCAAAATCCCCCAGGACCCCCCAGAATCCCCCTCCCCACAGGGATGAGGTCGGACTCGGAGATCGCCATCATCATCGACGGCCCGCGCGCGCTGGCGGGTGAGGGAGGCTCCGGATTTTTGGGGTGTTCCCGATATTTGGGGGGGTCCCCGATGTTTGGGGGGTCCCCCCCGATGTCCGTGTGACCCCCCCCGACCCCTCCCCACAGACGGGATCCCCTTTTTCCGCTCGGCCAACGGGGTGATCCTGACGCCGGGGGACGCCCAGGGCCGGATCTCCCCCAAATATTTCCTGCGGGTTCTGCAGCTGCGGCCGCACCGTGAGGAGGGGGGGACCCCAAAATTGGGGGGTGGGGGAGTCGGGGGGTTTGGGGGGAGACCCCAAAATTTGGGGGTCAAAGGGTTTGGGGGGGTTATTCAGGGATTTGGGGAGGGATCGTGAAATTGGGGGGCTGGGGAGGTTGGGGGGACCCCAAAACTGGGGGGGCTCAAGAGGAGCGGGGGGGATTGGGGGATTTGAGGGGGACCCCAAAAGTTGGGGAGGGGTTCGAGGGGGCTCTGGGATTTGAGGGGGACCCCAAAACTGGGGGGAATTGGGGAGCTGAGGGGGTATTGGGTGGACTTCAGAGGTCTGGGGGCATTTTGGGGGGTCCGGGGTTGGGATTTGGGGGGGATCAGGGATTTGGGGGGCTGCCGTTGCCATGACAACAGCTCTTCTTTCCCCCCCCCCCCCACCCACAGGGTGTGAACTGCCCCTGGACGGACCCTGGGATGAAAATGGGGGAGAGACCCCCGGATGAGGATTTGGGGGGGGGGTCTGAGCTCCCCAGGTCCCACAGACTCAAATAAAGCCCCCCTAAACACCACGAGCGTCTCATGGAGGGGTCAGAGCTCAAACCCACCCCCCAAAATAACACCGGGGGGGACGACCCAGGACCCCCCAATCCCTCCAGTCCTTTCTAGTCCATCCCAGTCCCTCCCAGTCTATCCCAGTCCCTCCAGTCCTTTCTAGTCCATCCAGTCCATCCCAATCCCTCCCAGTCCATCCCAGTCCCTCCCAGTCCCGCCCAGTCCATCCCAGTCCCTCCCAGTCCTTTCTAGTCCATCCCAGTCCATCCCAGTCCATCCCAATCCCTCCCAGTCCCTCCCAGTCCATCCCAGTCCCATCCCAGTCCCATCCCAGTCCCTCCAGTTTCCCCACATCGGATTTCACACAGA
>CM069700.1:387808-487036 GCA_036010785.1 Ammospiza maritima maritima | reverse complement strand
TCGGCACCAGGCCAGGAGCGCCCCGCGACCCCCGGGGGGGTCCTGGGGGGGAAAACGGGGAGGGGTCAGCACAGAGAGACCCCTCCCCTAATACAGAGAGAGCCCCCCCAAAACCCAGGGACCCCCCCCAAGCACAGAGACTCCCCCCAAATACAGAGAGACCCTCCCCAGCATAGAGAGACCCTCCCCAAAATACAGAGACACCCTCCCCAAAATACAGAGACACCCCAAAATACAGAGAGACCCTCCCCAAAATACAGAGAGACCCCTAAATACAGAGAGACCCCCCCCAAAATACAGAGACACCCCTAAATACAGAGAGACCCCCCCAGAACAGAGAGACCCTCCCCAAAATACAGAGAGACCCCCCCAAAACACAGAGACCTCTCCCCAGCACAGAGAGACCCCCCCCAAAACTGAGAGACCCCCCCAAATACAGAGAGACCCCCCCCAATACAGAGAGACCCTCAGCACAAAGAGACCCCTCCCAGCACAGAGAGACCCCCCAAAACCCACAGACCCCCCAAAACACAGAGCCCCTCCCAGAACACACAGACACCCCCCCAGCACAGAGACCCCCCCCCAAAACTCCCATGGACCCCCCCCCACCCCGTCCATTGAGGGGGTCCCCACATCCCCCCCCTCCCCCCCCCAATTCGGGGGTCCCTCCCTGCTCCCCCCCCCACTCACCGTGGTCATTTCGGGGGGGGTCTCTGGGGGGTCCCTCCGTGTCCCCAAACTGGGGGGGGCTGCTGGGAAGGGAGGGAGAGGCCGGTCAGGGACCCCTCCCCCAAATCCAGAGACACCCCCGGCATTGGGGGGACAGCTCGGGGACACATTGGGGACACACTGGGGACATTGGGGGGGCTTGGGGACACATTGGGGACACCTTGGGGACATTGGGGGGGGTTGGGGACACATTGGGGACACCTTGGGGACATTGGGGACACACTGGGACACACTGGGGACATTGGGGGGGGTTGGGGACACATTGGGGACACACTGGGGACATTGGGGGGGGTTGGGGACACATTGGGGACATTGGGGGGGCTTGGGGACACATTGGGACACATTGGGGATATTGGGGACACACTGGGACACACTGGGGACATTGGGGGGGTTGGGGACACATTGGGGACACCTTGGGGACATTGGGGGGGGTTGGGGACACATTGGGGACACCTTGGGGACATTGGGACCCACCTCGGGGTGCAGGGGTGACGCCCCCCGCCCTGTGCGCCCCCCCCTCGTCCTCGGGGTCACTCTCGAAGTCCCCAAGGTCGGCCACGTCCCCGGGGGGGCTCAGGCTGGTGACACTCTGCATGTCCTCGTCCCTGGGGGGGGACAACGTCACCAGGGGGTCACCAGGGGGTCCCCAAGGCCACCCCCCAGCCCCAATGGGGACCCCCTGGTGTCACCATTCCCCCAATGTGCCCCCAGTGTCCCCAATGTCCCCTCAATGTCCCCCCAGTGTCCCCAATGTCCCCTCAATGTCTCCTCAGTGTCCCCAATGTCCCCAATCCACCAATGTCCCCCCTGTCCCCCCAATATCCCCAGTGCCCCAATGTCCCCCCAATCTCCCCAGTGTCCCCAATCCCCCAGTGTCCCCCCTGTCCCCGTGATGTCCCTGATGTCCCTTCAAGTTCCCCAATCCCCCAATGTTCCCCTGACGTCTCCAATGTCCCCAGTGCCCACAATGTCCCCAATGCCCCAATGTCCCCTCAATGTCCCCAATGTCCCCAATGTCCTCCCTCTCCCCATTCCCCCAATGTCCCCTCAATGTCCCCAATGCCCACAATGTCCCCAATGCCCCAATGTCCCCAATCCCCCAATGTCCCCTCAATGTCCCCAATGTCCCCAATGTCCCCAATGTCCTCCCTCTCCCCAATCCCCCAATGTCCCCTCAATGTCCCCAATCCCCCAATGTTCCCCTGACGTCTCCAATGTCCCCAATGCCCACAATGTCCCCAATGTCCTTAATGTCCCAAATCCCCCCAGTCCCCCAATGTCCCCCCAATGTCCCCAGTGGCCCAATGACGTCCCCAAGGTCCCCTGATGTCCCCAAGCCGTACGTGGGGTGTCCCTCCATGAGGACGAGCCCGCGCAGGCGCAGCCGCAGCGTGGCCGTTGTCACCTTGCGCGTCCGGGGCCGCAGGGACAGGGACAGGGCGGTGTCCCCAACCCCCGCCAGGCGCCCCAGCTCCAGCGGGGCCGCGGCCACCACCGAGCGCCGGCCCCGCGACTCCTGCGGGGACACGGGGACAGCTGGGGACAGATGGGGACATTGGGGACAGATGGGGACAGCTGGGGACACTGGGGACAGATGGGGACAGATGGGGATATTGGGAACAGATGGGGACAGATAGGGACAGATAGGGACAGATGGGGACAGCTGGGGACACGGGGACAGCTGGGGACAGATGGGGACAGATGGGGACACCGGGACAGATGGGGACAGATGGGGACACTGGGGACAGATGGGGACAGATGGGACAGATGGGGACAGATGGGGACAGCTGGGGACACCGGGGACAGATGGGGACAGATGGGGACACCGGGACAGATGGGGACACAGGGACAGATGGGGACACCGGGGACAGATGGGGACAGATGGGGACACCGGGGACAGCTGGGGATATTGGGGACACTGGGGACAGCCACAGATACCCAGGGACACGGGACAGCTGGGGACACCAGGGACAGCCAAGGACAGCTGGGGACAGATGGGGACGCGGGGGACAGATGGGGACAGCCAGGGGACACCACGGGTTGGGGCACGGGGACAGCTGGGGACAGTTGGGGACAGTCAGGGGACCCCAATATCCCCCACCCCAAGGGACCCCGATGTCACCCAGGGGACCCACAGGGACCCCCAAGGACCCCCCGGTTTCCCCCCCATTGTTCCTGTTGTGCCCCTCCCCATTTTTGGGGTCCCCGCCCCATTTTTAGGGTCCCCTCCCCATTTTTGGGGTCCCCGCCCCTCTCACATTGACCACGAGGAAGTTCCAGGTTTTGTCATCGAAGGCGGGCGGCCTGGGGGTCCTGGGGGGGCACGGGGGGGTCACGGGGGGGTTTGGGGACACCCCAGGGGGGGGTTTGGGGACACGGGGGGGTCCGGGGGGGTCGCACGTACCCGGTACAGGGTCACGACCACCTCGAGGGTCTCGGGCACCACCCAGACCACCATGCCCCGCCGCGGGTCCTGGATGCCCGGCTGCCACCTGCGGGGCTGCACCCCCCGTCAGGGACCCCCAAAACCCCCCGGGACCCCCAAACCAACCCTGACCCCCCCCCGGGACCCCCAAACCAACCCTGATCCCCCCCGGCTGCCACCTGCGGGGCTGCACCCCCCGTCAGGGACCCCCGAAAACCCTCCAGGACCCCCAAACCACCCCTGACACCACAAAACCAACCCTGACTCCCCCGGGACCCCCCAGGACCCCCAAACCAACCCTGACCCCCCGGCTGCCACCTGCGGGGCTGCAGCCCCCTGAGAGACACCCCAAAATAACCCTGACCCCCCCCCGGGACCCCCCGGGACCCCCCCGGGACCCCCCAACCCATCCTTGAGCCCCCCAAATCATACCCACCCCCCCTCTGGGCTGCCCAGAGACCCCCAAATCCCCCCCAGGACCCCCCGGAATGCCCCCAACTCCCACCTGTGGGGTTGCACCCCCATCGAGAGACGCCCAAACCCCCCTGGGACCCCCCCAAAAACCCACCGAGACCCCCCAAAGCCCACCGAGACCCCATAAAGCCGCCTCGGGACCCCCCAGGACCCCCCCGGAACCCCCCAAATCCCCCCGGGACCCCCCTAAACCCCCCAAACCCACTCGGGACCCCCCAAATCCCCCCGGAACCCCCCCTAAACCCCCCAAACCCACTCGGGACCCCCCAAATCCCCCAGAACCCCCCAAATCCCCCCGGGACCCCCCTAAACCCCCCAAACCCACTCGGGACCCCCTCAAACGCCCCCAAGGACTCTCTTAAATCCCCCCGGGACCCCCCCAAAGCCCCCCGAGACCCTCCCAAATCCCTGCAGGACCCCCTCAAACGCCCCCCAAGGACGCCCCAAACTCCCCTAAAGCTCCCCAGGACCCCCCCAAAACCCACCGGGACACCCTCAACCCCCCCCCAGGACGCCCCCAAATCCCCCCAGGACCCCCCAAACCCCCCCGGGACCCCTCCCCACCTTGGAGCAGACCCTGCGCTGCCGCCGGCTCCACACCACGCTCAGTCTGTCGGGGGTCCTGGGGGGGGCAGGGGGGCGTCAGGACCCCCCGGGACCCCCCGAAACCGCCCCCCCCCTCCCCAAGACCCCCCAAAATCTCCCCCTCCCCCCACTCCGACACCCCCAAATTGACGCCCCCCCTCCCCAAACCCCCCCCCCAAAATTGACGCCCCCCCCCCCCCCCCCCCCCGGGACCCTCAAACCGCGCCCCCCTCCCCTCCCCCACCCACCGAGGGGGGGGCACCGCTAAATTTGGGGCCGGGGGGGAAACCGGACACCCCCGGGGGGGGATGGGCAAGGGGGGGTTCCCCTCCCCCCCCCAGGGTTATTTTTAACCCGCCCCCATTTATGGAGATTTTATACACAAAATTAACTCGGGGGGGATTTTGGGGTGTCCTGGGGGGGGTCCTCAGGGATTTTTGGGGGGGGGTCGTTGATTTGAGGGGTCCCTGGGGGTGTTTTGGGGGGTCCGAGGGTCTCGGAGGTTTTTTTTCCGGGGGGGGCGGTCCTGTGGTTTTTTTTTGGAGAGGGTCTCAGAGATTTTGGGGGTTCCTGGGGGGATTTTGGGGTCCCTCCCCCACCAATGGGGGCTCTCAGAGGATTGGGGGGTCCCGGGTGGGGTCCCATGAATTTTTGGGGGGAATCTCAGAAAATTTGGGAATTCACAGAAATTTTGGGGTGGTCCCGGGGGGGGGTTTCCCTTTTTTTGGGGGGGGCGTCCCACAAATTTGAGGTGAAGCCCAGAAAATTTGGGAATTCCCACGGATTTTGGGGGCGGGGGGGTCCCAGCCGCTCGGGGGTGTCCGCGAGAATTTGGGGGTGTCCGGGGGGGGGTCCCGTGGGGGTCTCAGGGGTTTTTCTTTGTGGGGGCAGAACCCACGAATTTTGGGGGGGAATCCTGGAAGATTTGGGAATTCCCAGAGATTTTTGGGGGGGGGGGGGGGGGTCTCGGGGGGCGCCCCACAAATTTGGGGGGAATCTCAGATTTGGGAATTCCCACGGATTTTGGGGGGGTCCCGGTGGGTCGGGGGGGGGTCCTGGTGATTTGGGGGTGTCCGGGGGGGGTTCCTATGAATTTGGGGGAAATCCGGGAGGTTTTGGCAACTCCCACGGACTTTGGGGGGCTCCCGGCGGGTCGGGGGGCTCCGGGGGGATTTGGGGGTGTCCGGGGGGATTTGGGGGGGTCACTCACCAGCTGCCCCCCCCCTCCACCAGCAGCTCCTCCAGGGTGGCCTCGAAGCGAACTTTGGCCGCGCGTTTCCCCGCGCGCTGCAGCCGCTTCCAGACGCTCCCCATGGAGCCCCCCGGGACCCCTCCCCAAAATAAATAAAAAACCCCCCAAATAAAAAACCCCCCAAAATAAAAAAACCCCAAAATAAAACCCCCCAAAATAAAAAAAAAAAAAAACCAAAATAAGAACCCCCCAAAATAAAAACCCCCCTAAAATAAAAACCCCCAAAATAAAAACCCCCAAAATAAAAACTCCCCAAAACAAACCCCCCCCCCAAAATAAAAACCCCCCAAAATAAAAACTCCCTAAAATAAAAACCCCCCCAAATAAAACCCCCCAAAACAAACCCCCCCCAAAATAAAAACCCCCTAAAATAAAAACATCCCCAAATAAAAACCCCCCAAAATAAAAACTCCCTAAAATAAAAACCCCCCAAAATAAAAACTCCCCAAAACAAAATCCCCCAAAATAAAAACTCCCTAAATAAAAACCCCCCCTAAATAAAAACTCCCTAAATAAAAACCCCCCAAAATAAAAACCCCCAAAATAAAAACCCCCCAAAATAAAAAACCCCAAATAAAACCCCCCAAAATAAAAAACCCCCAAAACAAAACCCCCGAAAACAAAACCCCCTCGGGGGTCCCCAGTGCCGCCCTGCCCCCCCCGGGCGCTGCAGGGATCGCGATCTGTCGCGACAGCTCCGAACCCCCCCAAGCCCCCCCCCCCCCACCGAGGGAAATCGGAGAGGGGGAGGGGGGGGAGGGGGGGGAGGGGCGGCCCCACCCCCCCCGTGCGGCCCCTCCCCCACCCGAGAGGATTTGGGGGCGGGTTTGGGGTCGGATCCGGGAGTTTGGGGCTCGGGGTTGGGGCCGATTTTGGTACCGAATCAACGATTTTATCCCAAATCCCTTTTATATCAAATCCCTTTTATAGCCAATTTATATCAAATTCATTTTATGTTGAATCCCTTTTAAACCAAATTTATTTTATACCAATTTGCTTTTATATCAAGTTCCTTTCATACTGAATTTATTTTATACCAAATTTATTTATATCAGATCCTTTTATAGTAAATTCCTTTTATATTCCATTTATTTTATATCAAATCCCTTTTATACCGAATTTATTGTATATCAAATTCTTTTTCTATTGAATTTATTTTATATTAAACCCCTTTATACCAAATCCTAAATATAAAATGCCTTTTATACCAAATTTGTGTCGAATCCTTTTATATCAAACCCTTTATCCCAAATTCCCTTTATATCAAACCTTTTTATACCAAACCCTTTTATATATTTTATATCAATCATTTTTATCCCAAACTCCATTTCACGCCTGTTATACCAAATTTGTATCAAATCCTTTTCTATAAAATGCCTTTATACCAAACCCTTTATCCCAAATCCCTTTTATACCAGTCTTTTCTATCAAATCCCTTTTATATAAAATTATTCTATATAATTTTCACACCAAAAACTTCTTATACCAAACCTTTCAGACCAAACCCTTTTCTATCCAATTCCTATCAAATCATTTTATGTCAAGCTCCTTTTATCCCAAGCCCTTTTATATCAAATTCTTTTCTACAAAATCCCTTTTACTTCAAACCCTTTTATATAAAATTTATTTTATATCAATCACTCCTATCCCAAACTCCACACCGAACCCTGTTATACCGAATTTGTATTAAACCCCTTTAAATCAAACCCTTTTATATCACACCCTTTTCTATCAAACCCTTTATCCCAAATTCATTTTATGTCAAATCCCTTTTATACCAATCCCTTTTTATATAAAATTTATTTTACATCAATCACTTCTAAAATTCCATTGCACAACCAACAAACCCGGGTGTTTAAACCGGAGCCGCGTCCTGGGGGAGCTCTGGGGGTCCCAGAGTGTCCTGGGGGTGGGTCCAGGGTGGCTCTGGGGGTTTCGGGGTGCCCCAGGGGGGTCTCAGAGTGTCCTTGGTGGGTCTGGGGTGTCCCTGGGGGTCTCAGAGTGTCCTTGGTGGGTCTGGGGTGACTCCCAGGGGTCTCACAGTGTCCTGGGGGTGGGTCTGGGGTGTCCCTGGGGGTCTCAGAGTGTTCTGGGGGTGGGTCTGGGGTGACTCCTGGGGGTCTCAGAGTGTTCTGGGGGTGGGTCTGGGGTGACTCCCGGGGGTCTCAGAGTGTCCTTGGTGGGTCTGGGGTGTCCCTGGGGGTCTCAGGGTGCCCAGGGGGGTGGTCTCAGAGTGCCCCAGGGAGCTCAGGGTACCACGGGGGTCTCAGGGAGTCCTGGGGGGGGAGGGGGGGGGGTCCAGGGTGGCTCCCGGGGGTCTCAGAATGTGTCGGGGTGCCCCGAGGGTGGTCCCGGGGGGCTCCTGGGGGTCTCACAGGGTCTCACACTGTCCTGGGGGGCTCACAGGGTCTCAGACGGTCCCGGGGGGCTCCTGGGGGGCTCACAGGGTCTCAGACGGTCCCGGGGGGCTCACAGGGTCTCACTCTGTCCCGGGGGGCTCCCGGGGGGCTCACAGGGTCTCAGACGGTCCCGGGGGGCTCCCGGGGGGCTCCAGGTCGCGCAGCCCCCTGAGGGCGAGGGCGCAGTCCCGCACCAGGCGGCAGAGGCGGGCGCTGCCCTCCACGGAGCCGCTGCGGGGCAGCTCCCGCGCCGCCCAGAGCAGCTTCTGCAGCAGCGCCGCCCGCGCCGCCGCCACCGCGGCCCCGGTAGCGCCACCGGGATCGGGATCGGTACCGGCAGCGGCACCGGGGGGCTCCGGGGCCGGGCGGGGGCAGCCCCGGGTCGCGGCGGCCGCGCCCTCGCAGCGCTCGGGGCGGGGCGGGCCGGGGGCGGCGGCGGCGGCTGGGGGGGAGGGGAGGGGAGGGGAGCGAGGGGTGAGGGGGGGGCACAAAAGGTTTGGGGTGGTGCCACCCCCCTCTCCAAATCCGGTCAGGTGCAAAATCGCCAAAAATTCCCGGCTCTTCCCCGGATTTTGGCACCACCATCGCGTCCTCAGCCTGTGTCCTCCCCCCCGAAATCCCCAATTTCCACCCCAAAAAAAAATCTCAAGTTCTCCGCCCCAAAATCCCCGTTTCCCCCTCAAATTCCTCAATTCCTCCCCTCAAAATCCCCAATTTCCACCCCAAAAGAAAATCTCAAGTTCTCCGCCCCAAAATCCCTGTTTCCCCCTCAAATTCCCCAATTCTTCCCCCAAAAAAATCCCCAACTCTCCCTCAAAATCCCTAATTCCCACTCCAAAAATCTTCAATTCTCCGCCCCAAAATCCCAAATTCCCCCCCTTCAAAATCCCCAATTCCTCCCAAAAATCATCATTGCCCTCCCCAAAAAACAGAATTCTTTCCCCAAAAATCCCCAGTTCCCCCTCCAATTTCCCAATTCCTCCCCTCCAAATCCCCAATTTCCGTCCCCCAAAATCCTGAATTTCCCCCTACTCAAAATCTCCAATTCCCCCCCCCCAAAATCCCCAATTCCCCAATTTCCCCCACACCCAAAATCCCAAATCCCCAACTCAAAATCCCCATTTCCCTCCCCAAAAATCCCCAATTCCCTCCTCCCCAAAATCCTGAATTGCCCCCCCAAAATCCCAAACCCTTCCCCCTCAAAATCCCCAATTCCCCCCCCCAAAATCCCCAATTTCCCCCCAAATCCCCAATTCCCCCCCAAAATCCCCAATTCCCCCCCCAATTTCCCCATTTCCCCCTCCAATTTCCCAATTCCTCCCCTCCAAATCCCCAATTTCCGTCCCCCAAAATCCTGAATTTCCCTCTACTCAAAATCTGCAATTCCCCCCCCAAAATCCCAAATCCCCAACTCAAAATCCCCATTTCCCTCCCCAAAAATCCCCAAGTCCCTCCTCCCCAAAATCCTGAATTCCCCCCCAAAAATCCCCAATTTCCCCCCAAATCCCGAATCCCCCCCAACCCCCAAATTCCCGATCTCCCCCCAATTTTCCCGTTTCCCCCCCAAATTCCCGATCTCCCCCCAGTTTTCCCGTTTCCCCCCCAAATTCCCGATTTCCCCCCAATTTTCCCCATTTCCCTCCCCAAAAATCCCCAATTTCCCCCAAATCCCCATTTCCCCCCCCCAAATCCCCAATTCCCCCCAAATCCCGAATCCCCCCCAACCCCCAATTTCCCCATTTCCCCCCAAATTCCCGATTTCCCCCCAAATTCCCGATCTCCCCCCAATTTCCCCGTTTCCCCCCCAAATTCCCGATCTCCCCCCAATTTCCCCGTTTCCCCCCCAAATTCCCGATCTCCCCCCAGTTTTCCCGTTTCCCCCCCAAATTCCCGAATCCCCCCCAGTTTTCCCGTTTCCCCCCCAAATTCCCGATTTCCCCCCAATTTTCCCGTTTCCCCGTCCCGTACCGGGTCCCTGCTCGGGCTCCTGGCAGCTCACGCACAGCAGCCGCTGCTCCTTGTCCTGCAGCAGAACCGTCTGGGGGGGCACGGGGGCGTCACGGGGGACCGGAACCCCTCCCCCACCCCCTCCGGTACCGCCCAATTCCCGGGGGGGGGTCCCGGTGCTCCCCTCCCCCCCCCGCTCACCCCGCACTCCGGGCAGGAGCTCCCCAACATTCGGTACCCCCGGAGCAGCAGCGCCCCCATGGCCCGGCTCGCCCGGTCCAGCCGCTCCCGCCGCGCCTCGGCCTCGTCCGTGCCTGGGGGGAAGAACCGGAGGGGCTCGGTTACCGGGGGGGGGGTCTCGGTTACCGGGGGGGGGGGGTCTCGGTTACCGGAGGGGTCCCAAACAGTGGGGAGAGTGGGTGAAGGGGGACTGGGATGAGCTGGGAGGGACTCGGAGCGGCGGGAAGGGGTCACGGGGCGGCCCCGGGATGGCGGCGGGGGTCCCGGGAAGGTCCCGGTAATGGCGGAGGGGGTCACGGAGAGGATTCTCAGGGCTCGGTGCGGTCCCGGTGGCGGGTGCGGGTTCCGGGCTGGCTCCCGGTGGTCGGGGGGGTCCCGGGGGGGATCCGCGCCCCCGGGGGTTCCCGCCGGTGCCTCACCGCCGTTCAGCGCCATGATGGTCGCTGCGGAGACGGCGTCGCGGCGGAAGTGACGTCACATAGCACAGAAGTCCGGGCAGAAACAGCGACGCGAATTTGTGAAATAAGTTCCGGGCGGCAAAATAAGTCCCACGGTCCGTGACTGAAATGGGGTCGGGTCCCCCGTGCGGCGTAAATTTGCATAACCCCGCCTCTCTCCCGCCATAGACCACGCCTATTCCTTTCCGCAATCTGATTCGCCGCTCGCGCCCCCTATTTGCATTCGCTCCGCCCACTCCCGACCAGAGCCGATTTGCATATATCGCGCGGGATTTCAAAAATGCCCGATAGCGCTGCGCGCTGATTGGACAGAACCGGCCCCGCCCATCTCAGACTCCGCTCCCCACGGTCCAGGCACGGAAATTCGGTGACAGAATTCGGTGACAGAATTCGGTGAAAATGTGAAAATGTTTATTTTGCTGGAAAAGGGGCGAGTGAGGCCGGGGGTGCCCCCGCCCGGGCAGAGGGGCGGGGGGGACCCTGGGGAAGCTCCGTACAAAAAGGGGGGGCTCAGGCGGTGGGGGGGACAGAGCTCCATCCGAGGCTGCCGCACCTGGAAGAGACCAGAGAGGTGAGGGGACGTGGGGGACACGGGGACACTCGGGGACAACCGGGGAGACGCGGGGACATGAGGGTGCTGGGACGTGGCGGCTCCGGTGGGGATGGGGGATCCCGGTGACGGGGAGGGGGACACGGCGGCAGCAGCGACCCGGGGCCTGTCTGACCTGGTGCAGCGACATCCGGGGGCTGTGGAGCCACGGCAACAGCGGCGAGTCCCGGGGGGTCCGCGGCGATCCTGGAGAGGGGGGAAATGCCGTTACCGGGCGCCAGCGGCACGGAAACACCCGGCAGGGCCCAGACCCCCCGGTGCTCACCTCAGAAGGCGGAGTATAGCACCCGGTCCGTGTAGGGATCCCACCCGAAGCGCTGCAGGTCGTAGAGGGACGCCCGGGCCACCGAGGAGACGGGCGACAGCTGCCCACGCTCGTACGTGTACGCCTCTCCGACGGTGCTGGCCGCAGCGGCCGTGCGGCGCAGGGGGCTCCTGTCCCGGGTGTAATACGTGGAGGACGCGGCGGCGGCCGCGGCGGTGGCGGCGGCGGCGGCGACGGCGGCCGCCGCGCCCGGGGTGGGCAGCAGCGCTCGGTCGTACGCGTCTAAGGTGGTGGGGATGCGGCCGGCCATGGCCGTGGTGGCGGCCATGGCCGAGGACTGGACCTGGGAGTACTGGGCGTACTGGGAGTACTGGGCCATGGTCTGCTCCGCGTAGGCGTCGTACGCCGAGGCCGTGGCGTAGGAGCGGACGCGGTAGCGCTTGTAGTAGTCGGCCATCCCGCCGTAGGCCTCATCGTAATACACGGTCTCCCCATAGCCCGCGGTGTAGGGAGTGCGCACGGCTCCGTACTGCTCGTTATAGGCCTCGGCAAAGTCCGCCACTTGCCCCGGGCGATCGACCGGGCACTCCTTAGACCAGTGCCCCTCCTTCCCGCAGCGGTAGCAGCCGCTCTTGTCTCCCATCCCGGGCGCCGTCCGCAGCCGGCTGGTGGACAGCTGCACGCGCATCCGCTTGCCTTGGGGAGAGGGAGACGCGGCGTCACCCCCGGGCACTGCGCCCAGCCTGGCCCGGAGCCTCGGGCATCGGGCAGTGGGATCCCTGGAGCCACCGCAACAGTGACATCGGGCCACGGGATCCCCCACTGCCGCAGGTATTGGGCCAGAGGATCCCCCAGAGTCACCTCAACACCGACATCAGGCCATGGGATCCCCCAGAGCCTTGGGCATTGGGCCATGGGATCCCCTGGAGTCACCCTGATATTGGACCATGGCATCCTCAGAGCCACCCTGACGCTGACATTGGGCCATGGGATGCCCCAGTGCCACCCTGGTGCTCTCATCAGCCCATGGGACGCCCCACTGCCACGGGCACTGGGCCACGGGATTCCCTGGAGTCACCCCAACATCGGACCATGGGGTCCCCCATGATTGATCCCAGCACTGGCACAAGGCCGTGGGGTCCCCCAGAATTGATCCCAGCACTGGCACAACGCCGTGGGGTCCCCCAGAGCCGCACTCACACCAGCACCAGGCACAGAGACCCCCAGAGCCGCCCCCTGCTCTGGCACTGTGGGGTCACACAGGGCTGGCACCACACTGTGACATCCCCAAGGACCATCCCTGGCATTGGCAATCTGTGTGGGTCCCCTCAGTGTCACCCTGGCACCGTTGGTGACCCGCAGAATCACCCTGGCACTGTGGGATTCACCAGAACCACCACCACCCCTTGGGGACCCCTAAGAGCCACCTGTGGCCTGGCCAGGTGAGGGACATTTGGGGACACGGAGGAGGTGACAACCCCCAAACCTTCCTGCGCACAGCCCGGGGAGATGAAAGCCCAGGAGCTGCATTGTTTGGGGTCCCTGTCAGAGGCACAAACTCCAGCCATTGTTTTGTTATTAAATTGTTTAATTATCACACCAAGATTAAATGATATCGTGGATCAGAACATCTGAGACCGTGGTGGGCTGGGGCTGGTGGTCCATGGGATCCCCAGAAATGGCACCAGCACCAAGGGACCCCCAAGAGGTGGCAGCAGCCATGGGGACCCCTGAGAGCCACTCCTGGCACTGCTGAGGGTGGGGGGTGACAGGAGCCACCAGGGTGGGCACCAGGCCCCGCAGACAAGGGGGATCCCTGTGGTGGCGGGCAGGACTTGGGGACAGTGGGAGCCAATGGGACAACGGGAGCCAATGGGACATGGCGTTGGCTCCCAGCCCTGTTTTCTCCCAAATTCCAGCAGGAAAAGGACAACACCAATCCCATGAGGTGGCCCCAGAGGTGGAACTCACCCTGACCAACCAGGGTGGAGTAAATCCCCCAGAATTCCTACAAACTTTGGTGCTGTGGGGTCACTCTGCCCCGACATGGAGCCACCACAGTGTCCCCAGCCCTGACACTGGATGAGGGCACGGGGACATCCCCAGAGCCAAATTCCAGCGCTTCAGGACGAGAACAGGCTCCAAACACAGCACCAATCACAGAGTGGGGCCGGTAACACCAAAAATCAGCCAAAATCCTCCCAGATCAGAACCTCCCCACAGCTCACCTTGGAACTCGGTGTTGTCCAGCCCCCGGATGGCCTCCACGGCATCCTCGGCCCGCTCCATGTGCACGAAGGCGTAGTCCTTGACGATGTCACATTCGATGACGGGGCCGTACTCCTCGAACTTGGCGCGCAGCTCTGGGTTGGTGCAGGCGGGGCTGATGTTGCCCACGTGCAGCTTGGTGGAGGCCTTGCTCTTGTTCTTGCTGGCCTCCACATTGATGCAGACGCCGTGCAGCTTGTGGTGGTGCAGGTTGCGGATGGCGTCCTCGGCCGCCGTCTTGTCCTCGATGTGCACGAAGCCGTAGTTCTTGATGATGTCGCACTCCAGCACCTTCCCGTACTGCTCGAACAGGGAGCGGATCTCCTGCTCCGTCGCCTCCCGCGGCAGGTTCCCGATGAACAGCTTCACCATCGCGACCGGCCTGAGGGGTGTCAGGGAAAGGGGGGCTTGGTGAGACCCTCCCCGCACAACCGCCGGTCCTGCTGAGGGGTCGGAGCCGCTCCAGGGATGGGGAAGGTTCCCCCCACCTTTCATCGATTCTCCTCCAGCTGATTCCCGATGGGATCCCCCTCACCCCTCAGGGCACCCCGAAGCAGAGACCCCCTCAGGAAAGACCGCATCCCGCTCCCATCCCGGGTCTGAGCCTCTTCCGGGACGCCTTCCCGAGGCGGCGGGACGCCGTGCAATGCTCCCCCCCAGACAGCAGCACCCCGGTCCCTCTCCGCTCCTCCCGGTTCCACCCATGTCCGCCCCGGGGCCCCCCGAGTCTCACCGCGCCCCCCCCTCCCCCGGTACTCGATGACGGCAACAAAATGGCGGTAGCCGCCTCACGCGGGGCCACGCCCACCGCGCGCGCTGATTGGCCGAGAGCCGTAGAATGGTGCGACGCGATTGGCTAAAGCGCTGCGAAGCCCCGCCCAGAGGCGGTCCAGATAGCGTCTTACACAAAGCCTTCCGGCCCTCGCGGTGGCCAATGGGGAGCGGCGGCGCGCCGGAAGTGAGTAGGGAGGCGGGGCTTTCAGGGCACGTGAAGGCAGTGCTGACCAATCAGCGCGCGGGGGAGCGGTGTGGCCTGGCGTCACCGCGGAGCCGGGAGGGTCCGAGCCGGGAATCGGGACCGAACCGGGAAACCGGGACCGGCAGGAACAGGGACCAAACCGGAGAACCAGGACCGAGCCTGGGAAACCGGGACCGAGCCGAGGAACCGGGACCGACAGAAGCAGGGACCGGCACCGGGACACTGACAGACCGCTCCTGCCGCCATCAGGATCCACCGATACGGGGACAGGGACAGCGACCAACTGCCCCCACCGGCGCCGGAACCGACTGGGACAGACCGGGACCAACCGCTGCCATCGGGATCCACCGGCACCGGAACCGGTGCGGCATCGATCCGGTCAGAAACAGCGACCGCTCGCTCTCACCGGGGCGTCGCGGCCACCGGGACTGGCCGGGTCTGGCCCCGCCCCTCCAACATTAACCACGCCCCTTCCACCGTAGCCCCGCCCCCGCCATGTCCCACGCGGTGCTGCTGCTGCGGCGGCTCCGGCACCGGGAACGGAACCGGCACAGCGACGAGGAACAGGATGGGGACCGGGAGCAGGATTGTGACAGGGACCCGGAGCAGCACCGGGACCGGGAGCAGGATTGTGACAGGGACCGGGGTCAGGACTGTGACAGGGACCCGGAGCAGCACCGGGACCGGGAGCAGGACTGTGACAGGGATCGGGACTGGAATGAACCCCACGAACGGGACCGGGATGAACCCCGTGAACGGGACCGGGATGAACCCCACGAACGGCCCCGCGATCAGTACCGTGCTCATGACCGGCACCTCGCACCCACCCGGATCTCCCTCCCCGGCGCTCCCCCATCCCCGCTCCCCCGCCGCGGCCGCCGCCGCCGCCGCCCGTACCCCGCCCAGCGCATTTACCGGGTGCGCTGCTCCTTCCTGGAGCTCAGCGACGAGCAGGCGCTGCGGCGCTGCCGCCTGGACCGCGCGGCCATCGCGGCGCTGTGCCGGGAGCTCGGTGCCGACCTGCAGAGCCTGACCGGCCGCAGCCACGCTCTGCCCGTGGCCGTCAAAGTCACCTCGGCCTTGGCCTTCCTGGCCTCGGGCTCCTTCCAGACGGCGTCGCGCCTCAGCACGGGCATCAGCCAGTCGGCCATGTCCAACTGCCTGGCGCAGTTCCTGGCGGCCTTGCAGCGGCGGGCCGGCCGCTACATCGCCTTCCCGCCGCCCGCCGAGCCCCCCGGGGACGCCCCGGCGGCGCTGCCCGGTGTGCTGGGCTTGGTGGGCGCCATGCACGTGGCGCTGAGGGCACCGGCGGATAACGAGCCGCTGTTCCGCAACGCCGCCAATTTCCACTCCATCAACATGCAGGTGGTGTGCGACGGCCGCGGCCACATCACCAACGTGGTGGCCAAGTTCCCCGGCTCGTGCGCCAACGCCACCGTGCTGGAGAACTCGGCCCTGGCGCGCCTGATGGAGGGCAGCAGGAGCGAGGGGGTCTGGCTGCTGGGTGAGGGGGTTCGGGGTGGGAAATGGGGGTGTGGGGATGGAAAATGGGGGGTTTGGGGTGGGAAATGGGGGTGTGGGGATGGAAAATGGGGGGTTTGGGGTGGGAAATGGGGGTGTGGGGATGGAAAATGGGGGGTCCGGGGTGGGAAATGGGGGTTTGGGGATGGAAAATGGGGGGTTTGGGGTGGGAAATGGGGGGTTTGGGGTGGGAAATGGGGGTGTGGGGATGGAAAATGGGGGGTTTGGGGTGGGGAATGGGGGTTTGGGATGGGATATGGGTTGGCGGTTGTTGGGTGAGGGGGTTCGGAGTGGGAAATGGGGAGATGGAGGATGGGGGAGGGGGGTTTGGGGTGGGGAATGGGGGTTTGGGGTGGGAAATGGGGGTCTGGCTGCTGGGTGAGGAGGTGTGGGGATGGAAAATGGGGGGTTTGGGGTGGGAAATGGGGATATGGGGTGGGAAATGGGGGTTAGGGAGATGGAGGAGAGGGTTTGGGGTGGGAAATAGGGGGGATGGAGGATGGGGAAAGGGGTTTGGGGGGTTTTTGGGGTGTTCTGAGGCAGCGGGATCCCAAAGATCATGGCTCACGGAAGGAGTATTGAGATGGAAGAAGGGGGTCTGGGTGCTGGGTGAGGGGGTTTGGGGTGGGAAATGGGGATCTGGCCTGCTGGGTGAGAGGTCCTGGGGATCAGGTGTGTTCCTGGTGCCCAAGAGTTGATTTAGGGATGTCCCTGCTGCTCCAGGTGTCACTCAGGTGTATCCCCACCGCTCCAGGTGTAACTCAGGTGCATCCCCACCACTCCAAGTGTAACTCAGGTGTATCCCCACCGCTCCAGGTGTAACTCAGGTGTATCCCTGCTGCTCTGGGTGTGTCCCTGCTGCCCCAGGTGTGAGTCAGGTGTATCCCTGCTACTCCAGGTGTAACTCAGGTGTATCCCCACCACCCCAGGTGTAACTCAGGAGTGCCCCTGCTGCTCTGGGTGTAACTCAGGTGTGCCCCCACTGCCCCAGGTGTCACTCAGATGTGCCCCCACCGCCCCAGGTGTAATTCAGGAGTGCCCCTGCTGCTCTGGGTGTAACTCAGGTGTGCCCCCACCGCCCCAGGTGTAACTCAGGAGTGCCCCTGCTGCTCTGGGTGTAACTCAGGTGTGTCCCCACCACTCCACGTGTCACTGATCTGTATCCCCACCGCCCCAGGTGTCACTCACCTCTCTCCCCCGCCCTGCAGGTGACGGCTCGTACCCGCTGAAGCCGTGGCTGCTGACGCCCATCGCGGGCCCGCGGGGCGCGGCCGAGCTGCGCTACAACGCGCTGCACTCCCGCACGCTGGCCCCGCTGCGCCGCACGCTGGGGCTGCTGCGCCGCCGCTTCCGCTGCCTGGCGGGCGGGGGGCTCCAGTACAGCCCCCCCAAGGTGTGCCAGATCTTCCTGGCCTGCTGCATCCTGCACAACATCGCCCTGCGCCGCCGCGTTCCCCTCCTGGAGCCGCCCGAGCCGTGCCCGGCGCTGCCCGAGCCGCCCCCGCAGCCGCCGCCGCCCGCCGGGCCCGGAGCTCGGGAGGGGCGCGCGGTGCGGGCCCGGCTGGTGCAGCGGGTGCGGGAGGGCCTGGGCTGAGGGGGGATAGCGGGGCTTGGGGTGCTGGGGGGGGGGTGAGCCCTCATTTGGGGGGGCTGAGCCCTGATCTGGGGGAGCTCCGGGTCCTTGGGGGGAACTGAGCCATGATTTGGGGGGTCCTGACTCTTGATATGGGGGCGGGGGGTTCTGAGCCCTCTGGGGGTCCTGACCCCTGATTTGGGGGCCTCCGAGTGCTCTGAGGGGTGCTGAGCCTGATTTGGGGGTGCTGAGCCATTATTTGGGGGAGCTCTGAGCACTTTGGGGGGTGCAAAGCCTTGATATGGAGGACTCTGAGCCCTCTGTGGGGTCCTGACACCTGATTTGGGGGGCTCTGAGCACTTTGGGTGTTCTCACCCCTGATTTGGGGGGCTCTGGGTCCTTGGGAGAGGCTGATATCTGGTTTTGGGGGGCTCTGAGCCTCTGGAGAAGCTCTAACCCCAGGAAGGCTGGTCCATAATTTTGGGGGTGCCCTATTTCCGCCAATTTTCCCCACATCTCATCCTTTAACCGTGTCCGTGCTCATTTTGGGACAAATAAATGATTTTTTTTACAACTATTGTCCCACTGTGTTTTGGAGAGGGGAAGTTCTGGTCATTTTGGGGACCCCTAAAGGGGATTTTGGGGGTCCTTGCTGTGTCCCCATGGGTGGGACCCCTGTACCCCCCGTCCCCCAAAAGAAAACCCCAAATTTCCCCCCCCCCCCCAAACCCCCCCTGCACCCCACAGGCCGCCGCCATTCCCACTTCCGCCTTCCCAGAACCCCCCTGAGCCACCAAAACCCTTCCGAACCCCCCAAATCCGTTAAAACCGTAAAAAAAATCCCCGTTAGGCCCGTTCCGAACCCGGCGCTGTTGCCATGGCGATAGAACGCCGGAAGTTGCGCAACCGCCAAACCCTTCCCCCTCAATGCGGCCATATCCGGTCCGTTGTTGAAACGGGTCCGTGGTGCCGCAGAGACCCGAGAGCGGTTCCGGGTCCGGAGTCCGCGGCCATGGCGTCACCGGAGGCCGGCGGGAGCAGCTGCCGGGTCGGGACCCCCGGGACGGGCCGGGGGGTCGGGACCGGGAGGGCCGAGGGGCTCGGGGAGTGCGGGAAAGGCGGGCGGAGCGGTTCGAGGACTGGTGGAACGGAGAACGGGCCATTTGGGGATGAAACGCTCCGGTTTGGGGAGATCTTGGGGTGCCAAATCCCTCTCAGGGCGGTTTTGGGGTGCAGGAGCGCTGGCGAGGAGGTTTTGGGGGTTCAGGAGGGTGTGAGAAGCATTTTTGGGGGTGCAGGACCGCCTGGCCGGGGGAATTTGGGGGTTCAGAGCCTCACCCGTGGCAGTTTTGGAGGTTCAGGACCCCTCTTAGGGCGGGTTTGGGGGTTCGGGACCCCATCAGAAAGACTTTTAGGGGTGCAGCACCCCCTGGCAGGGCGGGTTTGGGGGTTCAGAGCCTCAGGAACAACTTTTGGGGGTTCACAATCCCTTCCACACCATCTCAGACCCCTTCCCTGCGTGTTCAGGGCTCCTTTCCCCTTCGCTTTTGGGGCTCCACCTCCCTTCTCACCCCCCATTTTCGAGGTGCTGACACCTCCCCTCTCATTTCCCCCCCTTTTTCCCCCTTCCCCCACAATTTTGGGGTTCAAACCCCCCCGTTTATCCCCCCCCAGCTGGAGTTCGATGTTCAGATGAGCTGCCAGGGCTGCGCCGATGCCGTGCGGGCAGCGCTGGAGGCGGCTCCAGGTGAGACCCCCGAGACCCCCAAACCCCGGGGACCCCCCCCAAAGGTTTTTGGGGACCCCCCCAGAGCCCCTTTGTGCCCCCCCAGAGGTGAAGCTGGTGGAGCTGCGGCTGCAGGAGCAGTCGGTGCTGGTGGAGACCACGGCGGCGGCCGAGCGCGTGCGGGAGCTGCTGGAGAATTCGGGGTGCAGGGCCGTGCTCAAGGGCATGGGGGGCTCCTCCGAGGGTCAGTCGGGGGTTTGGGGGGGTCCTGAGGGGGTTTGGGGTGTCCTGAGGGGGTTTGGGGGGGTCCTGAGGGGGTTTGGGGGGGTCCTGAGGGGGTTTGGGGTGTCCTGAGGGGGTTTGGGGGATCACAGTGCGGTTTTGGGGGGCTCCTGAGGGGGTTTGGGGTGTCCTAGTGGAGTTTGGGGGCGTTCTGAGGGGATTTTGGAGGATCCTGAGGGGGTTTGGGTTGTCCCAGTGGGGTTTGGGAGGAGTCTTGAGGGGGTTTTTGGGGGTCCTGAGGGGGCTTGGGGGGGTCCTGAGGGAGTTTGGGTTGTCCCAGTGGGGTTTGGGAGGAGTCTTGAGGGGGTTTTGGGGGGTCCTGAGGGAGTTTGGGGTGTCCCAGTGGGTTTGGAGGGGTCACAGAGGGTTTTGGGTTGTCCTGTGTGGTCCTCTGGGGGTTTTGAAGGATCTCAGAGGGTTTTTGGGGGGGTCACAGAGGGATTTTGGGGTTTCCTGGGTGGGTTTTGGGGTATCCCGAGTGGATTTAGCTGCTCCTGGAGGGTTTTTGCCATCCCTCCCTGTGATTCAGCGTCACTTTTGGGGGTGACATTTTGAACTCCCTGAGTTGATTTTTGCACCGGGGGTGTTTGGGGGTGCCTCACCCTGCCCTGTCCCCCCCAGTTCCCCCCGGAGGAGCAGCAGTGGCGGCACTGGGGGGTCCTGGGGGGGTCCGGGGGCTGCTCCGGTTCCTGCAGCTCTCCCCCAGCCGGTGCCTCGTGGACGGAGCCGTGTCCGGGCTCCCCCCTGGCCCCCACGGGCTCCACATCCACGAATTCGGGGACCTCTCGGACCCCTGCAACAGGTGAGAGGGTGGGGAGGGGGCTGTGGGGGGGTACAGGGGGTGGGGACCCCCAATTTCACCCCCATATTCCATCCACACCCTCAAAATCAGCTGTGGGGGCCACTTCAACCCTGATGGGGAGAGCCACGGGGGACCCCAGGACCAGCACAGGGTGAGCTGGGGGTCAGGGGGGATTTGGGGGGCCTTTGAAGGGTCTCTGGAGGATTTGGGGGGGTAATGAGGGGATTTGAGGGGGTTTCTGGGGCATTTAGGGGGTCCTGGAGGGGTTTTGTGGGGGCAATGTGGGAATTTGGGGGGTTTCTGAGAGGATTTGAGGTGGTCTGGGGGGTGTTTTGTAGGGTTGGGGGAATTTGGGGGGTTTCTGGAAGATTTGGGGTGGTCTTGGAGGAGCAATGAGAGGATTGAGGGGATCTCTGGGGGATTTTGGAGGATTCTGGGGGGTTTGGGGGGGCAATGTGGGTATTTGGGGGGATTCTGGGCCATTTTGGGGTGGTCTTGGAGGGGTTTGGGGATGCAATGAGAGGATTTGAGGGGAATCTGGGGGGGTCTTGGAGGGTATTGTGGGGTGGGGGAATTTGGGGGTCTCTGAAGGATTTGGGGTGGTCTTGGAGGGGCTTGGTTAACAATGACAGGTCAGGTGGGGTCACTGTGGGATTTTTGAGGTTTCTGAGGTGCAGTGAGGGGATTTGGGGGGGGTCTCTGTGGGTTCCAGGGTGTATCTGTGGGGTTGGGGGCCGCTCTGTGATTTTTGGGGGGCTCCTGACCCCCCCTGCCCCCCCAGCACGCCGGGGACCTGGGGAACATCTGGGCGGACTCTGAGGGCCAGGCCCGGTTCCGAATCGAGGACTCGAAGCTGAAGGTGGGAATTGGGGTCTGGGGAGGTCTGTCCCTGTATTTGGGGGGTCTCTCTGGGGTTCTGACCCCCCAAATCCCCCTCCCCAGGTGTGGGACATCATCGGCCGCTCTGTGGTGGTGGCTGAGGGCGAGGACGATCTGGGCCGGGGGTCGCACCCCCTGTCTCGCGTCAACGGCAACTCGGGCCGGGGGTGAGCACTTGGGGGGATATTTTGGGGAGGGGTCTTTGTGGGGTCACCCCCCCTGACCCCTCCCGTGTCCCCAGGCTGGCCTGTGGCGTGGTGGCCCGCGCTGCCGGGCTCTTCCAGAACCCCAAACGCGTCTGTACCTGCGATGGCGTCACTCTCTGGGAGGAGCGCGACCGCAGCCGTGGGGCTCCCCTGGAGACCCCCGCCATGGAGACCCCCAGCTCCCACCTCTAGGAGCCCCCCGGGAACGAATAAAGAGTTGGGAGCCCCCCGCTCTGCAGAGGCTGCGGCTCCTTTAAGAAGAGGCGTGGTTTTAAAGAGATGGGCGGAGCTATCGCGGCGGGAAAATAGTGGGCGGGGTTTGCGCGAGCACGGTGCACCCGGCACGCAGGCGCGCTGAGGAAGGGCGGTGCGCACGGCACGCAGGCGCGCTGCGCACGGCACCGCCCCCGCCGCCCTCAGGAACCGCCGCCATTTTGAAGCCGCCGCCGCCGCTGCCGGTTCTGTCCCCGCCACGCTCCCCCCAGCGATCCCCGCCGCGATGCGTCCTGGCATCAAACTCTTCGTGGGCAATGTCCCCGAGGAGGCGACGGCGGAAGAACTGAGCGAGCTGTTCGCAGGCGCGGCGGGGCCGGTGCTGGGCGTCGCCCTCATGAAACAGTTCGCTTTCGTGCACCTGCGGGACGAGGCGGCGGCCGCGCGCGCCATCTCGCAGCTCAACGGGCACCAACTGCACGGCCGCCGCATCGTGGTGGAGCCATCCCGGCCTCGCCCCACCAACACCTGCAAGATCTTCGTGGGGAATGTGTCGGCCGCGTGCACGAGCGGGGAGCTGCGCTCGCTCTTCCAGCAGTACGGCCCCGTGGTGGAGTGCGACGTGGTGAAAGGTACCGGACCCGCCGCCGGGGCCGCGCGGCCCCCGCCGCCCAGCTCGGCCCGCGCCGCCGGGTGATCCGTGGCACCCGAGTTCCGTCCGACTGCGGCGTCGCCCCCGCCCGGACCCCAGCGCGGCCCGGGCTGGTGGAGCGGGGGGATTTCTGCCGCCTCCCCTTTGCCCCGAGCGGGGCCGTGCGAGCCCGAGTGAGCTCCCGTAACCCCCCTTCTGCCAGCCACGTCCGGCTCCATCGCCTCCGCCCGCCCCCCCGGCCGGGGCGGTGCGGGCCTGTGTGGGCGGTCCAGACCCCTTAACCCCCCCCTCTGGCAACCACGTGTCTTCCATCGCCTTCCCCAGGCTCAGGTGGGGCTGTGCCAGCCCCTGTGGGTGCCCCTGACCCCGTAACTTCCCCGGTAACCCTCCTCCAGCCGGCCTCGTGCGCTGCAATCGCCTCCCCAAACCCCAGGTGGGGCCATATGAGCTCGTGTAGGCTCCCCAGCCCCCTCAATCTCTACGTGATCCCTTTTGTAACCAGCTTCCTTATCCTCCCTCAAGTGGCCCAGGTGGGCTCCCGACACTTCTGAACACCCCATAACTCTTCTTCTGGCAGCTTTGTTCTGTGCCATCACCACCCCCAGTCCTAGGGGAGTGACCCCTGCCCGCCGCTGCCACCTTTGTGACCAAATCATACCCAGGACACAGTCTGGCCTCCACAGACACACTCAGCTATCGAGCTGGGACATGCACAGAATACCCCGTGAAACCCCTGAGGGGTTCAATGGCTTCACACTGGGGACCCTCAGCACAGCCTGGTGGGGTCACCCACCTCCCCCAACTCAACTGTCAGCTGTGTCACACTGATGGACTGACAGGTGTCACTCCACATCCCTCTCCTGACCCTGCTGTCATCTCATCCCTTCTCACCTGACTCTGGAGTCCCGGTGATGTCCCCACAGTGCCCGTGTGCCCCTGCCCACAGGAGGGGGACGGTGCTCCTCTGCTCTCTCGTCCCAGGTCACAGTCACCAGCACAGCTGGCAGAACCTGTCCCCTCAGGTTTGGGGGTGCCATGGCCACCCCGAGGGGATGGCAGCAGGGCTGGGGGTGACATGGAGGGGACATCCCCTCTTTGGGCTTCCAGAGTGGGACATGTGGATGTGGGACAGGAGCCGGGGGGGATGGGATGGTACTGGGGGGATAAAGGAGAAGGTGACATGGCACTGATGCTGAAAGGTCTGGGATAGGTTTGCTTGGCCAGTGATGCTCCCAGCACACCGCACACCCTTGGGTGGGTTGTCACTGGTTCCGGTGGTCTCGGTCTGTGACTGCAGGGAAACACCACGGGGTCGCTGCCCTCCTGACCCGTCGCGCCACGGGGGTGACCCCCCGACCACCATGGGGGCATCCAGCCCCCAAACCTGTTGGGCCAAGTGCCACAGGCGGCTGCCAGAGCTGCCACCAGGTCCTGCTTCCCTGCTCCTCGCTGTCCTCAGACGCCTCTGTGCTGCTGAGCCGTGGTTGTGCCGTGTGGCACTGGCTCCTCGCCATGGCCGGGCACTCACTGGGAGTGCTCAGGGGCCCTTCCCTCCCTCTCTCTTCTCCCTCCTCTTCTTCTGTGTCTTAAGTCCCTGTTCCCTTCTGTCCTTGTCTTTTTCTGTCTCCTTTTCCTCTCCCCCTTTTCTCTGTCCCTGTCCCGCTCTCTGTGCTGGCGCCGGTTCTCTCAGCTTTGCTCCGCTCACTGCCAGGCCATCCCACTGAGCCCACGGTGCTGGCACTGCCAGCCCAGGCTGGGCCCTTGCTCCCCAAGTGCCAGGGAGGGGCTGGGAGGGGGCACAGGAGGCAGAGCCTGGGGGGACACGGAGGGAGCCGGGCGGGCTGGGGGAGGCTGTGAGCTGGGGGACGCCGGGTGGGCTGTGACCCAACGAGCGCAGGGCAGAGCCGATGGTGGTGGTCGTGTCTCCTCTGGCGAGCGGGGCCGGCAGCGCCGTCCCGGGGCCAGCAGCGCCCGTCCCGCGCCCGTCCCGCTGCCGCCGCACGGCTCGTTAGCGCCGGCTCCTGTAACGAGTTGTGTTTTCTCCCCTCACTGCTCTCTCTGCTGCTTTGTCAGACTATGCCTTTGTGCACATGGAGAACGAAGCCGATGCTAAAGTTGCCATCGAAAACCTAAATGGGAAGGAGGTGAAGGGGCGCCGGGTGAACGTGGAGCTCTCCACCAACGTGCAGAAGAAGGGCACGGGCCAGGCGCCGCCGCCTGCCCTCGGCGTCGACAAGACCAAGCGCATCGGCCTCGAGTACCGCGAGAAGTTCCAGCCCAAGATCGAGGGCTTCGACCAGCAGCGCCGGGTGGCTGACGCCGCCTTCCCCTCCGCCACGGGTGCCGGCTACGCCACCACCCCCTCCCTGTACGATTACCAGCAGCGCTTCGGCGCCAAGTACGACGCCTTCGATGCGCAGCCCCGGCCCGCCTCCCCCTCCTACTTTGGCAGGGACCGCAGCCCGCTGCGGCGCTCGCCCACCCGCGCCGGCTACGCGGCGGTGTCGCTCCCCATGACGGCGCAGCCGGCCGCCTACCGCGCCCAGCCCTCGGCCTCGCTGGGGGCCACGTACCGAGCCCAGCCCTCGGCCTCCCTGGGTGTGGCGTACCGCCCGCAGCCCACCACGGGCCAGGCCGCCGCCTACCGCGCGCAGCCCTCGGCCTCGCTGGGCAGCGCCTACCGCTCCCAGCCCTCGGTCGGCTCCCTGGGCGCCGCGGGCGCTCAGCCCGCTGCCGCCAACTCCCTTGGCTCCTACGGCGCCCAGCCAGCCGCCGCCGCCTCGTACGGCGCCCAGCCCGCGGCCGCCAACTCCCTCAGCTCCTACGGCGTCCAGTCCGCTGCCCTGGCCTCCTCCTACAGCGCCCAGCCCGCCTCGGGCTACTCGGCCGGCTACAGCGCCCAGCCCGCCATAGCCGCCTACGGCGCCCAGCCCGCTGCCGGTTCTGCCGGCTCCTACAGCACCCAGGCCGTGGCCGTGCACGTGGCATCCTACGGCACCCAGCTGGCCGCAGGCTCCTATGGCGCCCAGCCCATGGATGGCCACGCCGGCTCCTACAGCGCCCAGCCCGGCGCCGTGCTGTCTGCCGGTTACAGCGCCCAGGCCGTGGCGGTGCACGCCAGCTCTTACAGCGCCCAGGCCGTGGCAGGTCACGCCGCTGCTGCCTACCAGCCCGTGGCCGGCCACTCTGCCTCCTACGGTGCCCAGCCCGCGCTGTCCACCTCGTACGGCGCCCAGCCCACTGTGGGCCATTCGGCCTCGTACGGCGCCCAGCCCGCCGCGGGCCTGCCCGCGTCCTACGGCAGCCAGCCCGCGGCCGCCGCGCTCCCCGCCGGCTACGGCGCGCAGACGGGCTCCTCGCTGGCCGCGTCCTACGGCAGCCAGGCCGCCGTCGCCGCTTCCTACAAGGCGCAGGCCTCTGCCCCGCTGACAGCCGCGTACCGGGCGCAGGCCTCTGGCGCCATGGCGGCCTCCTACCCGGCGCAGCAGCCGTCCTCCGCCGCGCTGGCGGCCGCGTACCGAGCCCAGCCCGGCAGCGCCTACGACGGGCCGAGCCAGCTGGGGCAGCCGGCAGGCTCCTACCTGGGCCTGCCACAGGCCGCCGCCGCACCACCCTACGAGCGCACCCGCCTCTCCCCGCCTCGCAGCGCCGCCTACGACGACCCGTACAAAAAATCGTCCTCTCTGGCTAAAAGGTACGGTGCCGGGCGGGGCACCGACCCCCACCCCTGCCTCCCGCTGCTCGCCAGCTCGCCGGGCTCCGGCGCACCGCTCGCAGCTTGACCGGTGCCGTGTGGCACCGGCGCGGCTCGCTGTCGCCCGGCACGGTGGGCACCATGGCTCCACTCGCGCCGTGCAGATCCCAGGGAGGGGACGGGGCTTGGTGCGGGTGAGGGGAGGTGATGGCACACAATGGGGCCTCCGTGGCATCCGATCCCGTCCTGCGCCGGCTTTGCCCATCGCGGTGCGTCCCCAGGTGGGACACGGTGCTGCCGCGGCGGATCCGAGCCCCGTCCCCTCCTGGCTGATCCCCCTCTGTTCTCTCGCCCAGGTACGGCTCCGAGCGCCGTCTGTCCGAGCTGGCCGATTACCGGCGCCTAGCGGACTCTCCGCTGGCGTATCGCCGCTCGCCCACCAAGTCCCCGCTGGACTACCGCCGGCTGCCGGACGCGCACTCCGAGTACGCCCGCTACTCGGGCGGCTACAGCGACTACCTGCCCCCCGCCCGCATCCACTCGGGCTACCAGCGCCGCCTCTGAGCTGGCCACGGCCCCGCCGGGGCACGGACGGTTCTTTTTCAGCCGATTCTTTCTGGTTTTGCTGTTTGAGTTTTTTAGAAGGTTCCGCGGTTACGGTTGGCAGTGGCCGCACGGTTCATCCCCTGCTGGTGCTCGGTGCCGGTTCATAACCCGCCAGTGGTTGCAGCCATGCGGCTCAGACTCTTTTATACCATGAGTTGTCCCATTTTTTGGGTGAATTCCCCGTTTCCAGCATCAGGCCCGGCACGGTGCTGGGGGTTTTTTATGACTGTAAATAAATGCTGGGGTCTGCTCCGGTTCCCGACGCCTCCCGCCTGGTTCTTTCCCAGTCCTGGGGGTCCATTCCCACCCCTGGGGACACCTCCCAGTGCCACCATCACCACCTAGCCCTGACCGATGGTGCTGCCAATGCTGGAGCTGCTTTCCCACCGCGGAGGAGTGGATTTGGAGGATGAGCAGCGTTCAGAGCTGGCAGCAGGAAGCGCCAGACTCGGCCCTGCCACGACACCACCGCACGGGATCACTGGCACTGACCTGTGCTGGGGCTTGTTTTGGGTGAGAAAAGCTGGTTTTGAGGGGTGGTGTGTGCTATGTCATGTACCGCTGTCACCACCGTGAGAGGCGCTTCCTGTCCCCATCTCTCCCCAGGGACCAGTCACAGCCCAGTCTGGCTGTGCCACAGGAGGGATGGCCAAGGCTCATTAACCATCATGGTTAATACCCGGGCAGGAGGATCTGACGCTTCTCCCCTCCTCCCCAGGGTGGTCACACACCCCTGGCCCCACGTCCCCAGGTGTGGCGATGGCAGCACCCGCGGGTGACCACGGCACCGATCGGCGCTGGCGAGGCAGAACTGGCAGCATCACCAAAGGCATGTCCTGGGCTTAATGACCTTAATTAATGAACCCCAAAAGGCATGAACAATCTGGGGACAAACGAGCCACTTTGGGGACATAATGTACCAGTCTGGGGACAAACAAGACAGTCTGCAGACTAATTAGCCCTGAGCAGGTTAAGTGGCAGCTCCTGCTGCTCATGGGAAGAGGAAGAGCTGGGGGTTAAAGCCCCTCTGTCACCCATGGGTGCCCCTTTGGGGGCTCAAGGATGGTTTTGGGGGTGTTCCCGTTTGCAGCAGCCCCTCCCTGGGGGCAGAGCCAGGCAGGGCACAGGCAGCACCGGGGAGTCCAGAAGGTTCCGTGCCATGTTCTGAGGGGATGTGAGTGCAAAGAAAGAACCGTGGGCGGAGCCAGCGCCGTTTGTTAAAAATTTTGAGTTTTATTTTACCGGAAAGTGGGGTCGGGGGACTCTAAATCACTCGGGGGGTTCCACCCCCGCCGGCGCGGCGCGGCGGCCTCCGGTCAGCTACAGCGTTGGGCTAAAAACCTACCACTGGATTATCCACCCTCTTAAAAAATAAAGGAAAAAAAAAAAAAAAAAAAAGGCAAAACGACGACTCGGGAAGAGCTCCGGGGGAACGGGGGAGCGGCGAAGCAAAGCAAAGCTGGCGCTGGGGGACGGCTGCGCGCTCACACCTGAGCCTGGGGTGGGGACCCAAAACTACCTGGAAAAGCAAAATCCTGCCCAGGGGGGCGGGGGAAGCTGGGGGAGGGGCTGAGCTAATCCTGCCCGGGCTGAGGACGAGCCGCGCGTCCGTAAGGAACGGGCCCGGGAGCGGCACGCGGCGGCGGTGGCACCCGGCGCGGCCCGAGACGCGCGGCGCCGAGTCGGCGTGCGACGGGACCCCGACGTCCAGCCGCACAAATCTTACCTGTAAGAGAAAAGAGGAGTTGGCGCAGGTGCCCCCGGGGCCGATCCGGAACCGTGCCGAGCCCCGGTGCCCTGGGGAGCTGCGGCTTCCTGGCAGCAAGAGAATCCTGACGTGGAGCAGCGGCGGGGCTCCGGCCCCCTCGGACCCTGGGCCCGCCGGGACCTGGGCACAGCCCGAGCGAGCAGGAGCTGCCCCCAGGCCAGGGGGGCTCTGCAGGAACCCCCCACCCCGCAGGGACTGTGCCGGGACGGCGCCCGGCCCAGCAGGAACGTGAGTTACAGCCATGACAGTGACACCAGCACCGCTCCGCTCACCACGGCGCCTCCTCACCACAGCCGGGCTTTAACGCCCGTGGGGCCTGTCCGTGTCACCGGGACCCGTCACCCGCCTCAACCTCAACTGGCACAACCGGGACCACCGGCAGCGGGGCCACCCCGCGGTGCCGAGAGCCAACAATGCGCTCACCTCCGGCTCAAAAGGCGGAGTATCGCGCCCGGTCCGCGTACGGGTCCCGCCCGAAGCGCTGCATGTCGTAGAGGGACGCCCGGGCCACCGAGGAGACGGGCGACAGCTGCCCACGCTCGTACGTGTACGCCTCTCCGACGGTGCTGGCCGCAGCGGCCGTGCGGCGCAGGGGGCTCCTGTCCCGGGTGTAATACGTGGAGGACGCGGCGGCGGCCGCGGCGGTGGCGGCGGCGGCGGCGACGGCGGCCGCCGCGCCCGGGGTGGGCAGCAGCGCTCGGTCGTACGCGTCTAAGGTGGTGGGGATGCGGCCGGCCATGGCCGTGGTGGCGGCCATGGCCGAGGACTGGACCTGGGAGTACTGGGCGTACTGGGAGTACTGGGCCATGGTCTGCTCCGCGTAGGCGTCGTACGCCGAGGCCGTGGCGTAGGAGCGGACGCGGTAGCGCTTGTAGTAGTCGGCCATCCCGCCGTAGGCCTCATCGTAATACACGGTCTCCCCATAGCCCGCGGTGTAGGGAGTGCGCACGGCTCCGTACTGCTCGTTATAGGCCTCGGCAAAGTCCGCCACTTGCCCCGGGCGATCGACCGGGCACTCCTTAGACCAGTGCCCCTCCTTCCCGCAGCGGTAGCAGCCGCTCTTGTCTCCCATCCCGGGCGCCGTCCGCAGCCGGCTGGTGGACAGCTGCACGCGCATCCGCTTGCCTTGGGGAGAGACGCGAGAGGCAGGGTCAGTGCGGCCGTGCCGGGGCACCGGCGGGACAGGACGGCACCGGCTGCCACCCCCCCCAGCCCTCCGCAGCCACCGGCGCGGGAGGAGCCTCCGCGGGACCGAGCGTGAGCCACCAGATGGACGCCGGACAGCGGCCGACCGGGACGTGCTGCCACGGCTGAGCGCGGCCACACCGGCCAGCCCGGCAAAGCCCCGGCAGCCCGGGGTCGGAGCCAGCACTGCCGGCCCCGTATGACGGCAAAGCTTCGCGCCGGAAAACGCCGGAGCGGCGGAGAGAGGGATGCGACACCGGGAAGCGCCCGGGTGCGAACGGGGCCCTGCCCGAGCGCGGCACGAGGCAAAGCCAAGCGCGGACGCAGCCTGGACAGCTCTGGGTGCAGCTGTGCCAGCCCGGCTGGGTCACTGTTTTCTTGGGGAAGGCCCGAAATGGGGGCGGCGGGACATGTAGAGCCCCAGCAGCACCGGGAGCGCCCGGTCCAGCCCTGCTGCCACGTGGGTGAAGCGCTGGACGCCGCCCTGAGCACCCGGCCGGGAGACACGCTCGCCATCACCGCCGCCAGCGCCGCGGCTCGAGTCCGGCCGCTCGGCCCCGTCGAGCGCCCGAGCGACGCCGGGCGCGGGGTCGGGCGCCTCCGTCACCCTCTTACCAGGCTGGGCAAAGGCTACAAGGGCGGGCGGCAGCCTGGCGTCACCCGCTGCTCCGGCCCGGCACAGGACGTCGCCGTCGGGGTCCTCCTGCGGGGCGGCCGTGCTGGTTAATCAGAGATGGGTCAGTCCCGTCCTCCCCGGCCCAGAGCCCCCGAGCCCGAGCCCTCGCTCCGGCCGCACCGTGCGGGCGGCCCCGGGAGCTGCGGCGGGGCGGGCACCAACCGACACCAACCCCAGAGCCCCGAGGGCGCTGCACGGCCCCGCGGAGACGGCCGTGGTCACGTCCGGGATCGACCCCAGAACGGGGGCTGGTGGGAGCATCCACCATGGACCCCGGAGCCCTCCCACCGCCCATCCCCACGGCTCACCTTGGAACTCGGTGTTGTCCAGCCCCCGGATGGCCTCCACGGCATCCTCGGCCCGCTCCATGTGCACGAAGGCGTAGTCCTTGACGATGTCACATTCGATGACGGGGCCGTACTCCTCGAACTTGGCGCGCAGCTCTAGGTTGGTGCAGGCGGGGCTGATGTTGCCCACGTGCAGCTTGGTGGAGGCCTTGCTCTTGTTCTTGCTGGCCTCCACATTGATGCAGACGCCGTGCAGCTTGTGGTGGTGCAGGTTGCGGATGGCGTCCTCGGCCGCCGTCTTGTCCTCGATGTGCACGAAGCCGTAGTTCTTGATGATGTCGCACTCCAGCACCTTCCCGTACTGCTCGAACAGGGAGCGGATCTCCTGCTCCGTCGCCTCCCGCGGCAGGTTCCCGATGAACAGCTTCACCATCGCGACCCGCCTGCGCCGGACAGTGCCGCCGTGAGCCCCAGAACCCCCGAGGAACAGCTCGAGGAACTGCCCACACACAGCCCCAAAACCCCCTGAGGAACAGCCCTGAAAGTACCCGAGGAACAGCTCGAGGAACAGCCCACACGCAGCCTCAAAACACCATGAGGGACAGCCCCCAATCCCTCGAGAAACAGCCCACACACAGCCCCAAAACAGTGTGAGGAACAGGCCAAGGAACAGCCCTGAAAGCCCCTGAGGAACACCCTGAGGAACAGCCCGAGGAACAGCCTACACACAGCCCCAAAACCCCTTGAGGAACAGCCCAAGGAGCAGCCCGAGGATCAGCCCCAAAACACCCCGAGGAACAGCCTGAGCCTCTGTGAGTGTGAATTCCCTGAATCACCCTGAATCTCGTTATTTGTGCCCAGGGCTTTGCCCCCCAAAATCCCAGAAGAAACAGCCTGAGCCTCTGTAAGTGTGCCCACAACCACCCTAAATCCTCCTCAAACAAACACCTCAATCCTCTGGGGCTGTACTCTCCAAATCATGAAATAAACACCCCGAATCTCTGTGTGTGTGCCCAGGGTTGTGCCCCCAAATCTCTTGAAACACCCCAATCCCTGGGGCTGCGCTCCCAAACACCCTAAATCCTCCTCAAACACCCCAAACCTGCTCTGTGCTCAGGGCTGGTCCCCCAACACCTCTCAAATAAAGCCCCCAAATGTCTCTGTGTGTCCCTGGGGCTGTAGCCCCAAAGACCCCAAATCTCCTCAAATAAACACCCCAAAACTCTGCTCATTCAGGGCATAGCCCCAAACACCCCAAATTCCTCAAAAACCTCATGGTAGCCCCCCGGAGCTGAGGCCCTTTTACAGGTCATAGCCCCAAACACCCCAAATCCCCCACAAATTTTGCTTCTGCTCCTTCGGGGCGGAGCCTCAAACACCTCAAATCCCCCCCAAAATAAACACCCCAAAGCTCTGTTGTCCCCCTCCTACACCGTGCCCACAAACACCCCCCAAAAAAATCACCTTAAACCTCTGACACCCCCAAAACCACCTTAAACCCCTGAAAACCCAAAATCCGCCTCAGTCTGTGATAGCCCTTGTCCTGCAGGGCAGAGCCCCCGAACTCCCCAAAATCTCTGCGACCCCCAGAGGGCAGCGCCACGCCCCGAACCCCAAAACCCTCCAGGCCTGAGACCCCCCCCAAACCCTTCTTGTCCCCCTCAGATCCCCCTCAGGCCTGAGACCCCTCAGATCTGAGACCCCCCCAAACCCCTCCCCTCCACAGGCCCGAGATCTCTCCCGAACCATCCCGGATCGCATCCCCCGCGGCCTGCGGACGCCCCAGCGGGGCGATGGCCGGGCTTGGCCCTTGTGTCCCCCCCGGTCCCGGTTCCCGGTCCCGAACCCCCCGCCCGGGCCCCCCCCGCCCCCACCTGCCCCGTCCGCCGCGCGCTGCTCACAAAATGGCGGCGGCGTCTCCCGGCCCCGCCCCGCCTCCCGCGCACTCATTGGTCGCCGGCGCTGTCCGTCAAAATCCGCAGCGTGAGGTCATCGATCCGCCAAGCGGCCCCGCCTACATTGCGACTGCAGCCAATCACAGGAGGGAGGGGGCGGAGCGAAGGGTGGAGCGGTCCATGAGTGTACGGCGGGGGGGGGGCGGGGGCGGGGGCGGTCCATTCATGGCGGGGGTGCGCGTCGATCACTGGGAGCTGTACTGGTAGCGCTGGGCCTGTACTGGGAGAATTGGAGGCTGTACTGGGAGCACTGGGCCTGTACTGGGAGAATTGGAGGCTGTACTGAGAGTGCTGGGCCTGTACTGGGAGAATTGGAGGCTGTACTGAGAGTGCTGGGCCTGTACTGGGAGCTCTGGGAGCCGTATTGGGAGCACTGGGAGCTGTACTGGGAGCGCTGTGCCTCTACTGGGAGGGCTGGGCCTGTACTTGGAGCACTGGGAGCCGCACTGGGAGCACTGGGCCTGTACTGGGAGCTCTGGGAGCCGTACTGGGAGCACTGGGGGTATTGGGAGTGCAGGGAATACTGGGGGCACTGGGGGTATTGGAAGCTCTGGCAAATCCTCAAATCCCACCCCTCCCAGTCCATCCCAGTTCCTTCCCAATCCATCCCAGTCCCCCTGCAAACCCTCCCAGTCCCCCCCAATCCCCCCCAGTCCATCCCAGTTCCCTCCCAGTCCATCCCAATCCCCCCCAATCCATCCCAGTCCCCCCCCAATCCATCCCAGTTCCCTCCCAACCCCTCCCAATCCTTCCCAGTCCCTCCCAGTTCCCTCCCAGTGACCCCCAGTCCATCCCAGTCCATCCCAGTCGCCTCCAGTCCCTCCCAGTCCCCCCAAGTCCACCCAAATCCCTCCCAGTCCCTCCCAGTCCCTCCCAATCCCATCCCAGTCCCTCCCAGTTCCCCCAATACCTCCCAGTCTCCCCCAGTCCCTCCCAACTCCCCCTGCCCCTCTCCCCAGCACACTCAGACCCCCCAGTCTCTGTCTCCAATCACTTTATTGGGGTGGGGGCTGCACGGTGACATCACCGGGACAGGGGAGGGGGGGGACACACACCGAGCTCCCCCCCGTGTCCCCCCCGTGTCCCTCCGTTCCCACGGGACCCCCCCAAACTCTCCGTCTCTATTTGTTCTTCTTGAAGAAGCTGAAGCGTTTCTCCCTCTCCTTGTGCTCGCGGGCCCGGGGGGCTCCCTCGGCCGGGGGGGGCACCGGGGGGAGGCTCAGGGCCCTCGACATCGCCTTGGGGGGACCCCCGGGCACCCCCGAACCCTCCCGGGGCCCCCCCGAGCCCGGCACGGCCCCGGCGGAGGCGGCGGCGGCTTCGATGGCCCGGAGCCACAGCGCCATGTCGGCCTGGGGGGGACATCGGGACAGTGGGGACACCGAGGGGACAGTGGGGACACTGAGGGGACAGTGGGGACAGTGAGGGGACACCGAGGGGACAGTGGGGACACCGAGGGGACAGTGGGGACACTGAGGGGACAGTGAGGGGACAGTGGGAACACTGAGGGGACAGTGGGGACACCGAGGGGACAGTGGGGACACTGAGGGGACAGTGGGGACACCGAGGGGACAATGAGGACACTGAGGGGACAGTGGGGACACCGTGGGGACAGTGGGGACAGTGAGGGGACAGTGGGGACAGTGAGGGGACAGTGGGGACACTGAGGGGGGCAGGGGACATTGGAGGGACAGTGGGGACACTGTGGGGACAGTGGGGACACCGAGGGGACAGTGGGGACACTGTGGGGACAGGGGTGGGGGGCAGGGGACAGCCAGGGACACCGAGGGGACAATGAGGACACTGAGGGGACAGTGGGGACACTGAGGAGATATTGAGGGGACAACCAGGGGACAGTGGGGATGTGGAGGGGGGCAGGGGACATTGGGGACAGTGGGGACACAGGGGTTGGGCAGGGGACAGCCAGGGACACCGAGGGGACAGTGGGGACATCAGGGGACACCGAGGGGACAGTGGGGACACAGGGGGGGGGCTGGGGACAGCCAGGGACACTGAGGGGACACAGAAGGGGCAGGGGACATTGGGGGACACCCAGGGGACAGTGGGGACACACCGGGGGGACACCAAGAGGACAGTGGGGACACGGGGGGGGTGGGGCAAGGGACATCAGGGGACATCGAGGACACGGAGGACACTGAGGGGACAATGGCGGGGGGGTCTCACCTCGTCCTTAGCCTGGAACAGGAATTCCTTCCCATCGCTCAGCCTGGGGGGGGCCGGGATCAGCCTCCAGCACCCCCCATTGTGACCCCCTCGTGTGCCCCCATTTTCCCCCATCTTCCCCTCCCCATTTTTAACCATTTCCCTGCCCCAATATTCCTACTTTAATTTCTCTTTTCCCCCCATTTTTCCCCATTTCCCCACGTTTTTCCCCCAGTTCCCCCCCCTTTTGCTCTGAATTATTTCCCCATCTTCTCCCCATTTTTCCCCCATTTCCCCCCACGTCTCCTCAGTCTTCCCCCATATTTCACCCCCCATTTCCTCCATTTCCTCCCCTTTTCCTCCCATTTGCCCCCCACTTCCCCCCAATTTCCCCCCTATTCTCCCTCAATTTCCTCCCATTTTCCCCTCAGTTTCCCCTCCATTTCCCCCATCTCCCTCCAAATTTCTCCCCATTTTTTCTCCTATTTCCCCCCATTTTATCCCAATTTCCCCCTCTTCTCTCCCGATTTCCCTCCCCATACTCCCTCCATTTTCTCCCCAATTTCCTCCATTCCCCCCCCAATTTTCCCCCATTTCCCCCCCCATTTCTCCCCCGATTCCCCCCATTCTCCCATTTCTCCCCAATTTTCTCCCCCATTTTTGCCCCAATTTTCCCCCTCATTTCCTCCCAATTTTCTCCCTATTTCCCCCCCATTCTTCCCCCAATGTCTCCCCCAGTTCCCCCCCATTCTCCCCCAGTTTCCCCCCATTTAACCCCCCATTTCCCCCCCATTCTCCCCCCAGTTACCCCAGCCTGAAGACGTGTTTCCGTTTGCGGTAGGCGGTGGCGGGCTGGCAGCGGGCCCCGCGCAGGGGGGTGGGGGGCTCGCCGTGGTACGGGACCCCCGCCCCAGCCCCCCGCGCGTCCTTGAACACGCTCAGGACCCCCGCCCGCAGCACGCAGTACAGGCTCTGCCACGACCTGGGGGGCACAGGGGGGGATTTAGGGGGGGTTTAGGGGACCCCCACGCTTAGGACACAGCCTGGGGTCTGCCTGGGGTCTGGGCGTGTCACTGGGGGGGGGTCACAGGGGGTTTAGGGGACCCCCCCCCGCAGCACGCAGTACAGGCTCTGCCAGGACCTGGGGGGCACAGAGGGGTTTAGGAGGGGTTATGGGACCCCCACCCATCCAGACACAGCCCCGGCTCTGCCAGGACCTGGGGGGGGTCACAGGGGGGCTTAGGGGACCCCTCCCACCTGAGGGGGTCACAAGGGGGTCTCAGGGGGGGTTTAGGGTACCCCCACCCCTCCAGACACAGCCCCGGCTCTGCCAGGACCTGGGGCCGTTGTGACTTTAAGGGAAAGGCGCGGCACTTAATGGGCGTGGTCATGGCAGGGCGCGGTCATGTGGGCGGAGTCATTATGCCCATATAAGGCAGTGACATGTGGGGGTGTGTGTGAAGAGGCGTGGTCTGTGCGTATCAGGGGGCGTGGCTTGCGTGGGAAGGTAAAGGGGCGTGGCAGCGAATGGGGCGTGTCCCCAGGGCGTGTCCCTGAGGCCGGGCAGTGACCCCAGGCCAGGCCATGTCCCTAGGGTGTCCCCCAAGGTGTTCCCAGGGTGTCCCCCAAGGCCCAGCAGTGTCCCCAGCTGTCTCCAGTGTGTCCCCAGCTGTCCCCAAGGTGTCCCCAAGGCCCGGCAGTGTCCCCAATGTGTCCCCAGCTGTCCCCAGGTGTGTCCCCCCTCACCTGTTGGTGGCTCTCTTGCCGGGCGCCTCCAGCTCCTGTTTCCGGCACAGCCCCCCCTCGAGGGTCTCGGGCGGGGGGGGGGCGCGGGGGGGCAGCGTGGCCGCCCCTCCCCCCGGGCCGGGCCCCCCCTCCGGGGCCGCTTTGGGGACCTGGGGGGGGGCACAGGGCTGAGGGGGGGGTCCCACAGGGGGTTCCGGGGGTGTTCCCCCCGCATTTGGGGGGGGTCGGGGTGGGGGGCGTTACCTGGCCCGCGGCGCCGTCGGGCCGGATCCCGTTGAGGGCCGGGGGCTCCGGGGGGCGGCTCTGGGGGGTGGGCGTGGCCCTGGGGGGGGTGGGGACACGGGGGACACCCCCCTGTCACCCCCAGAGCCCCCTCCCCAAATCCCACACCTCCTTCCCCCCCCTCAACGCGGGGGTCCCCCAACCCCCCCCAAATCTCAATGTTCCCCCCCCAAAATCCCCCCCCCTCCACCTCGCCCCTCCCTCACCTCGGACCCTCCCCGCCCCCTCCCCCGTCCTGGCTCTCGGGGGGCACCAACGGGGGGGTCCCCCCGAGTTGGGCCTGCGCCGGGGGGGGCTCGGGGGGCTGCAGCTTCCTCGCTGCCTCCTCCTCCTCCTGCTGCCGCCGCCGCCGCTCCTTCTCCTCCAGCTGGGGGGGACCAGGGGGTCAGGGCCACCCCGGTGACGGGGGGGACACAGGGATCCCATGGGGACACCCCCGAGGGTGTGGGGGTGACACAGGGACCCTCAGCTGTGTCCCCCTCCCTGTGCCCCCCACGTCCCCCCATCGCCCCCTCCTCATTTCCCCCTTATTCCCCCCATGTCCCCCTCCCCATTTCTCTCTCATTCCCCCCCATTTTCCCCCCATGTCCCGCTCATGTCCTTGATGTCCCCCTCCCGATTTCTCCCCCATTTTCCCCCCATGTCCGCGTGTCTCCATTTCCCCCTCCATGTCCCCCCTGTCCCCCGTCCCCACATTCCCCCCATGTCCCCCCTATGTCCCCATGTCCCCCATCCCCATTTTCCCCATGTCCCCCCATCCCCCTGTTCCTCCCTGTCCCTCTATGTCCCTCTCCCCATTTTACCCCCATGTCCCCCTGTCCCCCCCGTCCCCTGTCCCTATTTTCCCCCCGTGTCCCCCCATGTCCCCATTTTCCCTCACATCCCCCCTGTCCCCCCTGTCCCCATGTTTCCCCCTGTCCCCGTGTTCCCCCCATGTCCCCCCCGTGTACCCATTCCCCCCATCTCTGTGTCTCCCCGTCCCTCATTTTCCCCCCATTCCCCCATGTCCCCCCATCCCCATTTTCCCTCCATGTCCCCCCTGTCCCCATGTCCCCCTGTCCTTCATGTCACCCCCTGTCCCCACGTCCTGTCCCCGCGTCCCCACCGTGGTGAGGCGGCTCAGGGCAGCGAATCTCTCCTCCCAGGCTGCCGCCGCCTTCTGGAAGCTCTGGTGCCGTTTCAGGAGGGTCTCGGCCTCGGCCAGGCTGGAGCCCAGCTCGGGGGCGCGGGCCAGGGGCTCCCTGCTGGCCAGCCAGGCCTCGGCCGCGGCCGCATCGCGCCCGAACACCAGCACCTCCAGCACTGGGGACACGGGGACGGTCACCAGGGGGACAAGGACAGCCCTGTGCCATCCCTGTGCCACCCCTGGGCACTGAGAGGGGACACGGGGCACAGGGACACTCCTTTGCCACCCCTGCCCCCCTTTGACAGGGACACGGGCACAGGGACCCCTCAGTTTGCACCTTCTGGGTGGGGGCCTGGCACAGGGGACATGAGGGGACACAGGGGACACGGGGGGGACATCAGGGGGACATGTGGTGTCCCCAGTCCTCACCAGTCTGCAGCCACTCCAGCTTGTCCTGCCAGCGCTCCCCAATGTCCCTGCGGCGCTCCTGGAGCTCGGCCAGCTCCTGGGACAGCTGTGGGGACACGGGGACAGGGGAGGGGACACAGATTGGGACACGCTCATGGGGACAGGGGAGGGGACAAAGATTGGGACACACTCATGGGGACAGGGGAGGGGACAAAGATTGGGACACACTCATGGGGACAGGGGAGGGGACGAGCTTGTGGAAAGGATGGGGACACAGGGATGGAGATACAGGAGTGGGGTTGGGACACAGGGACAGTGACAGGGACATAAGAGTACAGGGGATGGGGACATAGGGATGGGACACAGGGACAGGGACAGGAAGGGGGACAGGATGGGGACAGAGACACAGGGGTGGGGATACAGGGATGGGGTTGGGACACAGGGACAGCGACAGGGACATGAGGGGACACGGGATGGGGACAGCATCCTGGAGACGAGCATTTGAACAAGGGATGTAGGGCTGGGGACTTGGGGACAGTGCCAAGGACAGAGAGGTGGGGATGAGGACACAGTGCCAGGGTGACACAGGGACGGGGTGACACGGTGCCAGGGTGACACAGTGACAGGGTGACACAGGGCTGGGGTGGTGACACGGTGCCAGGCTGTCCCACCTTGTCGGCGTCGTGGTGGCCCCGCTGCAGCAGCGCGGTGGCCGCGGCCACGGCGGCCCCGAAGGAGCCCTCGCGCGCCTCCAGCTCCGCCCGCAGCCCCTGGTGCTGCTGGATCAGCAGCTCGGCCGCGGTGACATCCCTGACGGGGGACAGGGACACCAGGGGGTCACCAGGGGGTCACCTGGCTCTGCCTGGGCACGGCGGGCAGGGCTGGGCCACCAAGGTGGCCGCGGTCACAGCCCCGCGCTGGGGTCACTGCGGTGTCCCTGGGGTGTCCTTGAGTTGTCTCCATGTGTGTCCTCATGTTCCTGTGTGTCCCCATGTGTCCCCATGTCCCCACGGTGTCCCTGTGTCCCAGTGCTGTGCCCCCCTGTCCCTGCAGTGTCTCCGTGTCCACACAGTGTCCCCTCCATCCCCAGAGTGTCTCCGTGTCCCCCCTGTCCCCACAGTGTCCCTGTGTCCCTCCCATCCTCGTGGTGTCCCCATGTTTTCCCCCGTCCCCTCAGTGTCCCCACATCCCAGTGCTGTCACACCCCATCCCCACAGTGTCCCCCTCTCCCTGTGGTGTCCCCATGTCCCCCCTGTCCCCACAGTGTCCCCGCAGTGTTCCCCTGTCCCTGCAGTGTCCCCACGGTGTCCCCATGTCCCCCCCATCCCCACGGTGTCCCCATGTTCCCCATGTTCCCCCTATCCCCACAATGTCCCCACAGTGTCCCCATGTCTCACCTGTCCTCACGGTGTCCCCATGTCACCCCCATCCCCACAGTGTCCCCCTGTGCCCCCCATCCCCAGTGTCCCCACAATGTCCCCATGTCCCCAGCCCCACCTGTCCCCCATATCCCTGCAGTGTCCCCAGTGCCCCCCATCCCCGCAGTGTCCCCACAGTGTCCCCATGTTCCCCTGTCCCCGCAGTGTCCCCACGGTGTCCCCCTGTCCCCAGCCGCACCTGGGCCTCTCGCGGGCCTGCAGCTGCAGCTGCACGCCGTCCATCCAGAGCCGCAGGTCGCGGGCGGCGCGCAGGAACCGGAATTGCTCCACGCTGTCCCCGAGCAGGCGGCGCCGGCGCTGGCAGCGCCCGCGGAGCTCGGCCCAGGCCGCGGCCACCGCGCCCTCCTGCGCCCGCAGCTCCTCGGCGCGAGGGCCCGCGTACGCCGCGGCCAGGCGGGCGGCAGACTCCTGCACGGCCGACACCTGGGCACATGGCACAGGTGAGATATGGGACAGGTGAGATATGGGACAGGTGTGATATGGGACAGGTGTGATATGGGACAGGTGTGACAGGCGAGCGGCAGACTCCTGCACGGCCGACACCTGGGCACATGGGACAGGTGAGATATGGGACAGGTGTGATATGGGACAGGTGTGACAGGCAGGCAGTGGACTCCTGCACAACCGACACCTGGGGACAGGTGGGACAGGTGTGACAGGTGTGATATGGGACAGCCATCACCTGGGGACAGGTGAGATATGGGACAGGTGTGATATGGGACAGGTGAGATATGGGACAGGTGTGACATGGAACAGGTGTGACAGGCGGGCGGCGGACTCCTGCACAGCCGACACCTGGGGACATGGGACAGGTGAGATATGGGACAGGTGGGACAGGTGGGACAGCTGTGACATGGTAGAGGTGACATATCCCACTCACAGCCACCTCCTGTTGTTCCCATCCCCTCACTTGTCCTCGTTCCACACTGTGTCTCCATGTTCCCTCACCTGCGCGCTCAGCGCCTGCACGTCGTGCTCGAAGGCGCGGCGCTGCCCTCACCTGTCCCCATCCCCATGTCCCGTCCCCTGTCCCCGTTCCCTGTCCCCGTCCCCCTGCCCGTCCCCTCACCTGCGCGCTCAGCGCCTGCACGTCGTGCTCGAAGGCGCGGTGCTGCCTCTCCAGCCCCTCGGCGCCGCGCAGGTCCCGGCCCAGCTCCTCGGGCACCTGCCGGGCCTTGGCGCGGAGCTGCTCCAGCACCTGGCGGGCGTCGCGGCGGAAGCGCTGCAGGTCGTGGGCGGCCGCCAGCTCCTGCGCCCGCGTGGCCACCAGCTCCAGCAGCTCGGCCCAGGCCTCGTTGAGCCCCACCTGCCACTGCGCCACGGCCGCGCGCTCGGGGTGGCCCCCGGAGATGAGCGCCGCCGCCGCCGCGTTGGCCGCGTCCACCCGCTCCTGGCCCAGCCCGCCCGTGTCCCGGGAGAACTCGCGGAACTTGTCCCGCAGCAGCTGCGGGGACACGGGACACCGTCAGGGGACGGGGGACACGGGACAGCAGGCAGGGGACATGGGGACAGGACGGGGGACGCAGGACAGGGGACGGGGGACGCAGGACAGGGGACGGGGGACACGGGATGGGGGACAGAAGACATGAGGACATGGGATAGGGGACACAGGACAGGGAGACACAAGATAGGGGTCAGGGGCACAGGGGTCAGGGGACATGGGGACAGGGGTCAGAGGGACACAGGACAGAGGGTCAGGGAGGGTCAGGGGGACACAGGTCAGGGGACATGGGACAGGGGTCAGGGGATGTGGGAGACAGGGGACACAGGACAAGGGACAGCAGGATACGGGACAGGGGACAGGGGATCAGTGTCACAACACCCATGTCCCCCGTGTCCCCTCAGTGTCCCCTCAGTGTCCCCTCAGTGTCACAACACCCGTGTCCCTCCGTGTCCCCTCAGTGTCCCCTCAGTGTCCCCTCACCGTGACGTGCTCGAAGTCCTGTCCCAGCTCCCGGGACGCTGCCACCACCTCTCTCTCCGAGATCCACTGCTCCAGGTCGTCGAGGTCGCGGCGCAGCTGGCACAGGCGGTGGTGGCCCTGCAGGGTGGCCCTGCGCTCCCCGGCCAGGTGACACAGCCCCGCGTGGAGACGCTGCAGCTGCGCCGCGCGGGCACGGAGCCGCTCGCTGCAGGGGACGGGGACAGGGGGGTCACCGGGGGACAGAGGACAGGGACAGCGGTGTCACCAGGGAACAGCGATGTAACCCAGGGGACAAGGGACAGTGGTGTCACCAGGGGATAGGGGACAGAGGTGTCACCAGGGAACAGAGATGTCACCCAGGGGACAGTGGTGTCACCAGGGGGTTGTGGTGTCATCAGGGGACGGGGACAACGGTGTCACCAGAGGACAGGGGACAGCAGTGCCACCCAGGGACAGTGGTGTCACCCAGGAGAGCAGGAACAGCGATGTCAGGGGACACACACGGACATCGGTGACAACGGACGTGGCAACAGGGGACACAGGGATCTCGGGGGCTGTCAGGGACCACAGCGGCGATGTGGGGGTGTCCCCACCCGTCGGGTGTCCCCAGGGTATCCCCAGGGTGTCCCCAGGGTGTCCCCAGGTGTCCCCACCCATCGGGTGTCCCCAGGATGTCCCCACATGTCGGATGTCCCCAGGGTATCCCCAGACTGTCCCCAGGCTGTCCCCAGGTGTCCCCAGGTGTCCCCACCCGTCGGGGTGCCCGCTGCCCGCCATGGCCCGGCCCTGCTCCGCCAGCAGCTCCACGGTGCCGCCGTAGTCGCGCAGCTCCTGCTCCAGCCCCAGGTGCCGGCTCAGCATGGCCTGGGCGCCCGGCTCGTCCTGGGGACACCACGGGGACGCCGCGGGGCTGTCACCACCCCCAGCAGGTTCTGTGGGTGCCCCTGACCCCTCCAGGCTGCTCACTGACCCTCCCAGACCCCACAGACCGCCCTAAGCCCCTTCTGACCCTCCCTGACTCCCCACAAATCCCCTCTGACCCCCAGAGATCCCCTACAGACCGCCCCAAAAACCCCATAAACCCTTCCCAATCCCCCTGAATCCATCACAGATGCCCCCATAGACCCTCCAGACCCCCCCAAACCCCCCACAGACCCTACAGACACCCCACAGACCCTCCCAGACCCTCCAAACCCCCCACAGACACACCCAGACACCCCATAGACCCTCCCCAGACCACCCAAATCCCCCCATAGACACCCCCAGACACCCCATAGACTCCCTCAGACCCCTCAAAAACCCCATAAACCCTTCCCAATCCCCTGAACCCATCATAGACCCTCCCCACAGACCCTCCAGACACCCACAGACCCCCCAAACCCCCCCAGACCCTCCAGACACCCCCAAACCTCCCCCAATCCCCCCCAGACCCTTCCCAATCCCCCTGAACCCATCACAGATCCCCCCATACATCCTCCACACACCCCCCAGACACCCCCAGACACCCCAAAGCCCCCCATAGACACCCCCAGACACCCCTCAAACACCCCCATAGACCCTCCAGAACCCCCCCAACTCCCTCCCCACCTCCCCCCATAAATTGGGGGTGACTCTGCCGTCCCCAGGAGGGGGTCCCGTCCCTGGCGGTGCCCCGGCCCTGAGGGGGTTCCCGTCCCTGTGCCCCCACCTTGGCCTTGTCCTGGGCCAGCATGTGCAGCTCCCTCTCCCCCAGCCAGGCCTCGGCGGCCGCGGCGTCGCGCAGGAAGCGCTGGGCGGCCAGCGCGGCCTCCAGGCGCCGCTGCCTCCGCTCCACCTGCGCCCTCAGCTCCTTCCAGGCCTCCCTCAGGGCCGCGACCCCCTCGGGGACCCCCCCGGGCACCCCCGGCTCCGGGACCCCCCCGGGGACCCCATCGGGCACCCCCGGCTCCGGGACCCCCTCGGGCACCCCCGGCTCCGGGAGCCCCGGGCCGGGCGGCGCCCCCCGCTCCAGCAGCTCCGACACGCGGCGCTCGCGGCCCTGCAGCTCCTTGTGCAGCGTCTGAGGGGCGAATTGGGGGGTTTGTGAGGGAAATTGCGGGGTTTAGGGGAGGTTTATGAGGGAAATTGGGGGGGTCCAGGGGGTCTGGGAGGGGTTTATGGGGGAAATTGGGGGTTTATGAAGAAAACTGGGGAGTCTAGGAAGGGTTTATGAGGGAAATTGGGGGTCTAGGGGGGGGTTATGAGGGAAACTTGGGGTCTAGGGGGGGTTTATGAGGGAAATTGGGGGTCTAGGGGGGGTTTATGAGGGAAATTGGGGGTCTGGGGGGGCTGTGGGGAGGTTATGGGGGAAATTGGGAGTCACTGAGGGAAACTGAGAGGCTTGGGGTCTATGGGGAATTTATGGGGGGGTTTATGGGTTCATGGAGGAAAATGTGGGGTCTGCGGGGGTCTGTGGAGGTCATGGAATGAATCCTGGGGGGACACAGGGGGACATTTGGGGACCTTGTGACCCACCTCGTTCTTCTGGAGCAGCAGCTGCACCGAGGGCAGGTCCTTGCCGTGGTCCGTGGACATGGCCAGGGCCTGGCGCTCCTGCACCCACAGCTGGGGACACGGGGGGACATGGGGTTCAGTGGGGACGTGGGGGACATTGGGGACATGGGAGACATTGGGGTCAATGGGGAATGGGGGTCAGTGGGGATATCAGGGACATTGAGGACATCGGGGACATCGGGGACATTGGGGGTCATTGGGACACTGTGGGGACAGGGATGAGGGGGACTCAAGGACTGAGTGTCAGGAACAGCCATGGCGGGGGGAACTTGGGGTTCAGAGATTGTGGGTCCAGGATTTGGGATCAGGAATGGGGTTGGGGTTTAGAGATCGGGGGTCCAGAATTTGGAATCAGAAATGGGATGGGGGTCAGGTATTTGGGGTCAGGAATAGGGGAATCACGCACGGGAACCCCAGGGGATTTTGGGGTCCCCCCACTCACGAGCTCGTCCTCCAGGTCCCTCCGGAACTGGTGCAGCTCCCTGGCGGCCGCCAGGCTCCGCCCGCGCTCCCGCAGCGGCTCCCGCAGCTCCCGGAACTGCTGCTCCAGCTCCCGCACCTGCTCCTGCACCCCCGCGCTCCGGGGGTGCCCCGGGCTGAGCCCCCCGGCCTGGGCCCGCAGCGCCCCCACCTCCTGCTCCCGCAGCGCCGCCTGCGTCTCCAGCAGCTGCGGGGAATTGGGGGTCAGGGACACCCGGGGACCCCCAAAATCTGCACCCCGAAACCTGAACTCTAAAAGCTGCAGCCAAATCCTGCATCACAGACCCGCACCCCCAAATCTGCACCCCAAAACCCGAACCCCAGAACCTGCACTCAAAATCTGCACCCCCCCAAATCTGCATCACAAAACCTGTGCCCAAAAACCCAAACCCCAAAAAGCTGAACCCAAATCCTGCATCAGAAACCTTCACCACAAAACCTGAGCACCTCAAAATCTGCACCCTAAACCTTTACTTCAAAACCTGAGCACCTCAAAATCTGCACCCTAAACCTTCACCCCAAAACCTTCACACCCCAAAATTTGCACCCTAAACCTTCACTTCAAAACCTGTTTATCCCAAAATCTGCACCCTAAACCTTCACCCCAAAACTTGAGCACCCCAAAATCTGCATCCTAAACCTTTACCTCAAAACCTTCATACCCCCAAATTTACACCCTAAACCTTCACCCCAAAACCTGCTCATCCCAAACCCACCCAAAACCCACCCCCCAAACCTGTACCTTCACCCCACACCCCAAACCTTCACCCCAAACCTTCCCCCCATTCTCCACAGCCCCATTTCCCATTTCCCAGCCCTGACCTGGTGCCGGGTCAGCAGGACCCCCACGCTGGTCAGGTCCTGGCCGCAGTGGCCGGAGCGGAGCTGGGCGCGGACCCCGGCCAGCCACGAGCGCAGTCCGGCGCAGGCCTGGGCGCAGCTCTCGGCGCGCGCGGCCTCGGCCAGACCCCGGCCCTTGGCGGCCGCCGCCGCCTCCACCTGCGCCCACAGCGCCCGCAGCTCCTGCCGGGGAGTGGTCACTTGTCCGGCCAGGGCTGGACGTGCCCGTGCCAGCTGCTCGCCGTCCTGTGGGACACGGGAATGGTGGCACTGAGTTATGGGAGAGACCCAAAAACCATCATGGAATGGGCAACGTCAAGATTGGAATTTTGTGAAATTATTGAGGTTGGACTCGATGAGTCGTGGGGTGATGAGGGTTGGGCACGTGGGGTGGTGGGATCATTGAAACTGGACCCATGGAACCATCAAGGCTGGACCCAAAAAGTCATGGAATGGGCAATGTCAAGGTTGGAATTGTGTGGAATTGTTAAGGTTGGACCTGTTTAGTTGTGAGGTGATGGGGAATGGACACATGGGGTGGTGGGATCATAGAAACCCATGGAACCATCAAGTTTGGACCCAAAAAGTCAGGAATTGTCAATGATACATGGGATCCTTGAGACTGACCCAGCAAATTGTGGGATTGTGAAGACTGGACTCATGGAATGGTGACATCATCGAAACCAGACCCATGGAGTCATGGAATTATTAAGGCTGGACCCACAGAACCACGGAATCACTGAGGTTGGACCCATGGAATCAGAATTGCTGAGGTTGGACCCATGGAATTTTGTGACTCAACATCCCTCTCCCATATCCCACTTTTCCCAAGGGCTGCCCCTTCCTGGATCCCATTTTCCCCCATTTTCCCCCATTTTCCCCCCATTTCTCCCCATTTTCCCACCTTCTCCAGCGCCTCCAGCCAGCCCCGGTTGGCGGCCAGCTCGGCGGCGAAGGCCTGGTGCTTCTGCCACTTGCCCTGCAGGTCCCGTGTGCCCTCGTAGGACACGTCCCGGGCCACCGGCAGCTTCTCGTTCAGCCACAGCGTCAGCTGGGAACGGGAACGGGGATGGCGACGGGGATGGGAACGGGAATGGGAACGGGAATGGGAATGGGAATGGGAATGAGAATGGGGATGGGGATGGGAATGGGGATGGGAATGGGAATGGGGATGGGGATGGGGATGGGAATGGGGATGGGAATGAGAATGGGGATGGGAATGGGAATGGGAATGGGGATGGGAATGGGGATGGGGATGGGAATGGGCACAGGAACGGGGACGGGAACAGGGATGGGAATGGGAATGAGAATGGAAATGGGGATGGGAATGGGGACAGGGATGGGGATGGGAATGGGAATGGGAATGAGAATGGGAATGGGGATGGGAATGGGCTCAGGAATGGGGACGGGAACGGGAATGGGGACAGCAATGGGGATGGGAACGGGGACAGGAACGGGAACAGGGATGGGGATGAGGATGGGTTCAGGACACAGATCAGGATCTCTTCCCACAGTCCCATCCCAGCCCAGTTCTCCTCTTCACCCCATCCCCATTTTAACACCATCCATCCCCGATCTCCATCCTAATCCCATCCCAATTCAATCCCATCCCAATCCCCACCCCGTCTCACCTCCTGCCCATCCTGCAGGAACTTCTGCAGCTCCCAGTTATCCCGCAGCCGCCCCAGCAGCTCCTGGGCCGATTCCCGGATCTTCTGGTGCCTGTGCCAGGGCCAGGAGGGGTGAGAGACCCCATTCCCAGGGGATGGGATGGGACTGGGATGGGACTGGGATGGACTGGGACAGACAGGGACGGGTCTCTCACCTGCTCTCCACCGACTCCACCGTCTCCCGCACCTTTTCCGCGTGGACGCCGCCCTCGTCCAGCAGCTTCCTGCCAGCGTCCGTGAGCGCCCGGACGCGCTCTGTGCCCGTGTCCAGCGCGGCCAGGAACTCCTCCAGCCTCCTCACGGCCGCCTCCGCCCCCGGCACCGTGCTCGGCATCTCCGTGTGGGCCAGCGTGTGCTCCTGCGGGTCGGGACCGGAACCGGGATCGGGATCGGGACCGGGATGGCACCGGAGCCCCGGGATGCCCCGGAACACCCCGGCTCCCCTCACCTGCTTCCCCAGCGTCCCCTCCACCTGCTTGGCGTCCCGCAGGAACACGTGGAAGGCGACAGCCTGGGCCAGGAGCCGCTGCCGCTTCTCCCACACCCGGCCCAGCTCTTCCCAGTCCGCATCCAGCGCTTCCAGGCGCTGCAGCAGGGACAGACTCTGCGCGTCCGTCTGTCCCCGCGTCACCTCCCGGCCGGCGGCGCGGGCGCTCCGGTAATCGGCGCCGTAGTGCGAGATCTCGGTGCGGAGGCTCTCGTGCTGCCGCAGGGAGCCCTCGGCCTCGGCCAGGGACGCGGGCACATCCTCGGAGCCCGCGGCCGCGCGGGTGCGGGACAGCCAGGCCTGCAGCGCCGCCAGGTCCCGCAGGAAGCCCTGGAGCCGCCGCGCCTGCCCCAGCGACTCCTCGCGGCTCCGGTGGCACCGGCGCAGCGCGTCCCACTCGGCCTCGAGCGCCGCCAGCTCCTCGCCGATCTCGGGCGCTCTCTCGGGCTGCTCCCGCTGCAGCTTCTCGCCCTCGGCCCGCAGCTCCCGCAGCTTTCCCTGGATGGCGTCCAGGTCGCGCCCCATCCCCGAGAGCTTCGCCTGCAGCGCCGTGATCCCCGCCAGGTCCCGGCCCAGCGCCCGCGTGGCCTCGATCGCCGCCGTCTTCTCCCGCATCCAGCCCCGCGTCTCGTGGCACTCCAGGCGGAAATTGTGGATGTTCAGCGCCGCGGTCAGCGCCACCTTCTTGCGCTCGGCCAGCGCACGGAACCGCTCCCACCTGGCACGGGCGGGACCGGGGCACGGTGGGACGGGGCCCGGGCAATGCTCGGGGCGTCCCAACCCGAGAATTCATCCCTGGAGTGCCCCAGCCCCGCGAATTCATTCCTGGAGTGTCCCAATCCAGAGAATCCATCCCTGGAGTGCCCCAGCCCGAGAATCCATCCCTGGAATGTCCCAGCCCGAGAATCCATCTCTGGAGCGTCCCAACCCAGAGAATCCATCTCTGGAGTGTCTCAACCCACAGAATCCATCCCTGGATTGTCCCAGCCTGAGAATCCATCTCTGGAGTTTCCCAGCCCACAGAATCCATCCCTGGATTGTCCCAGCCTGAGAATCCATCCGTGGAGCGTCCCAGCCCAGAGAATCCATCCCTGGAGCATCCCGAACCAGAGAATCCATCCCTGGAGCGTCCCAGCCTAGAGAATCCATCCCTGGAGCGTCCCAGCCCAGAGAATCCATCCCTGCCCGGATCCACGCCCAATCCCAGCCCGGACTGGCCCCGCCGGGGCCGCCCCCACCTGTCCCGGAGCTGCTCCCAGGTGTCGCGGGCGCTGTCCCGGTTCCTGTCCCCGGATCCCCGCAGCTCCTCCGTGACGCGGCCCACGGAGGCCACGCGCGCCGCCAGCGCCGCCAGCTCCGGCTCCAGCGTCTCGAACCTGCGGGAGCGCCGGGAATCACCGGGAATGACCGGGAATGCCGAGCCGGAGATGGGGACGCTGGAAAGCCCAGCAACCCCGTGCCAGAGGTGGGAGTGCCAGAAATCCTGCGAATGCCACAAATTCTGGGAATACTGCGCTGGAAGTGGGAATCTGGGGAATTTTGGGAGCGCTGGGAATGCGGTGTTGGAGGTGGGAATTTTGGGAATGCTGGGGATATCTCAGGTCGAGGTGAGAGTTCAGGGAATACTGTGCTGGAAGTGAAAATTCTGGGGAAACGGGAACAGCTGGAAAACGCTGGGAATGTTGTGGTGGAGGGAGGAATTCAGGGAACACGGGGAATATTGGGAATACTGGAGACATCCTGAGGAAAAATGGGGATAACGGGGCGATCCTGTGCATTCTTGGGGAAATTCCTGGGGGAATCCCAGTGGGGGCGACCACGGGAATAACTTTGGGAATAACTCAGGTATTCGCACGGTGCAGCGCGGGGCGCTCACCGCTGCTGCACCACCTCCAGGTCCTCGATCCGCTCGGGAATCTCCATGGAGAGCAGCCACTGCTCCCTCTCTCCCACCCAGAGCGCGCAGGCATCGGCCTCGCTCCGCGCCGCGAACAACCCCAGCGCGTCCCGCAGCTCCAGGCGCCGCAGCTCCGCCCGCTCCTCCAGCTCCCGGTGCCGCCGCTCCAGCTCCGCCAGCCGCTCCGCCAGCCCCGGCACCACGTCGGGAAGTTCGGCGGCATCGCCGGGCACCGCCTGCTCCCGCAGCGCCGCCAGCGCCGGCCCTCGCCGCCGCATCTCGTCCTGCAGCTCCCGCAGACGCCGCTCCAGCATCCCCGCCGAGCGCTCGTCGTGCCCGAGCTCCGGCCCCGCCACTCTGCGGGCGGCGGCCGCCAGCCACGCCTCGGCCTCGGCCGCCTCCGCGTCCAGCTGGAAGCGCCCCGCGGCCGCTCGGAGCCGCCGCTCCCGGGCCCCGGCCAGCGCCGGCAGCGCCGCCCAGAGCGACTCCAGCTCCCGGATCCGCCGGGACACGGCGGCCGCGGGGTCCGGGGAGCCGGGAGCGGGGCCCGGGGGTCCCTCAGGGCGGGCTGTGGGTCCCCCGGTGCGTTCCGTGGAGCCGTCGGGGCGTTCCGAGGGTCTGGTGGTGGATGGCGAGGGTCCCTCTGTGGATGAAGCGGGGGATTCCAGGGAGGCGTTCTTGGATTCCGGGGGTCCCTCCGTGGATCTGGAGGCGGATCCAGCAGCGGATTCCGCGGGTTTTGCGCTTCCCATTGATCCGGCAGCGGATTCTGCTGATCCAGGTGTGGATTCCACCGATCCAGGTGTGGATTCCACCGATCCAGGTGTGGCTCCGTCGGGGGCTCCCTGCGCCAGCAGCTCCCGGCCCCGCTCCAGCAGCTGCTGCAGCGGCCCCGCGCGTCCCCCCAGCGCCCCTCGGATGGCTTCGAGCTGGCTCAGCATCCTCAGCGCTCCCGGCAGGTCCCGGCCCAGCTCCGGGCAGCGCAGGAGCCGCTCCTGCTCCCGCATCCAGGCCTCCTCCTCGCCCGCGTCCCACAGGAACTTCCAGAGGCGCCGGGAGCGCTCCAGCCGCAGCCGCCGCTGCGCCGACAGCGCCGAGAGCCCCCGGTAACGCAGCTCCAGAGCGGCCACGCGGGCCCGCAGCTGCTCCGGGGGGCACGGGCGGTACCCTGGGGGACACGGGGGGCGTCAGCGGGGCTGGAGGGGTACGGGGGTCGCGGGGTTTGGGGGTCCTGGGGGCTGGAATGCCCCAGGGTGCAGGGGTACGGTGTTTGGGGATGGGTTCCCAGGGTTTGGGATTCGGGGATGCTGAGGATTTGGGAGAGCCGGAGTTTGGGGGTCTGGGATTTGGAGGTCCCTGGATTCAGGGATTTGGTGTTTGGGGTCTTGATTTTTGGGGGGCCCAGTTTTTGGGGTCTGGGTTTTTGGGGGTTCATTTTGGGGTTCTGCTAGATCCCGCTTTTGGGGCTCTCAGGTGAGTGGGGGTCCTGGGATTCGGGTGTTTCTGGGTTTGGGGGTTCCAGGGCATCCCGGGGATCCCAATTTCGGGGTTCCCAGTTTTGGGGGTCACTCACCGCCCCCCTCCCCGAGGAATCGCTCGGCCGCCGCCCCCACACTCCGAACCCTCTCGGCTTGGGCCGCCACGTCCCCCTCGACCAGGGCGTGGATCTGCAGCAGATCGTCCACCTGGCTCAGGTGCTGCCCGAAATCCCGCGACTGCAGCCGCACCTGGGGACACCGAGGGGTCACGGGGGGCGTCCCACGAGGGAATCCCACCCCCCCCCTCGCAGCCCCCTCCCCACCTCCATCTCCTCCATCCAGCCCATCAGGTGCTCCAGGTCGCGCAGGAGCCGCTGCAGCTCCAGGTGCGCCCGGAGCCGCTCTCGCCGCGCCGCCACCTGAGCCCGCAGCGCCTCCCAGAGCGACACCCGTGGTCGCGCCGTGTCGCGATGCCGCCCATGTCGTGATAGCGCTCGGCCTCCAGCTCGGCCGCCACGGCGGTGACGGCGCGCACGCGGCTGCCGTAGGCGGCGATGTCGCTCTCGATGGCCTCGTGCTTGCGCAGCGCGGCCTCGACACCGCCCAGCGACCCCCCGAAATTGTCCTGGGGGAGGGGGGAAGGGGGGGTGAGGGAGGGGGACACACCAGGGAACCCTCCCCGAATTGTCCTGGGGAGGGGTGAGAGAGGGGACACTCCAGGGACCCCCCCCGAAATTGTCCTGGGAGGGTGGAAGAGGGGTGGTGAGGGAGGGGACACCCCAAGGACCCCCCGAAAATCATCCTGGGGTGGGAGAAGGGGAGAGAAGGTGTAAAAGGTGGGGGGACACTCTGGGGACCCCTCCCCAAATTGTCCCGGGGGGGAAAAAAGGGACTGAGAGGTGACAAAGTGGGGGGGGGGGGCACATCCTGAAATTGTCCCGGTGGGGACAAGGGGAAGCCCCCTGGGGTGGGGGCGCTTTCAGGGTCACCTGTGCCACCAGGTTGTCCGTGAATGGGAGTGGGCTGAGGGTCCTGGTGTCACCTGTGCCACCAGGCGCTGGTTGTCCCTAACTGGGGGTTCTCTGGGGGGGGTCTCAGGGGTCCCTGGGGTGTCACCTGTGCCACCAGGCGCTGGTTGTCCCCCAGCCAGGTCTCCCTGAGCGCGGCCTTGCGGTGGAACCTGGCCGCCAGCTGCTCCAGGTGCTGCTGCCGGAGCAGCTCCGAGCGCAGCGCCAGCTCCCGCCCGTGCTCCGCCTTCTCCAGCCGCTCCCACGCCTGCGGGACGGCACCGTGTCACCTGGGGCACCTGGGACACCTGTGTCACCTGGGGCACCTGTGTCACCTGGGGCACCTGGGCACCTGGGGCACCTGGGACACCTGGGCACCTGGGCACCTGGGACACCTGTGTCACCTGTGTCACCTGGGGCACCTGGGCACCTGAGCACCTGGGGCACCTGGGGCACCTGGGGACCTGGGACACCTGGGGCACCTGGGCACCCGTGTCACCTGGGGCACCTGTGTCACCTGCACAGCTGGCACACCTGTCACCTGGGCACCTGTGTCACCTGGACACCTGGGCACCTGCACAGCTGGCACCTGGGGCACCTGGCACACTTGGTACTTGTGTTACTGTGTCCCCCCCACCATGTCCCAGTGTCCCCCCTGTCTCTGTCCCTGTCACCTCCAATGTCCCCGATGTCCCCAGTGTCCCTAATGCCCCCAATGTCCCCATGTCTCAATGCCCCCCGTGTCCTCAACGTCCCAGTGTCCCCTGTGTCCCCACCATGTCCCCAGTGTCCCCACAGCTGTCACCCTGTTGATGTCGGCGCTGTGGGGATCCCCTGTGTCCCCCAATGTCCCCAATGTCCCCACGTCCCCCACAATGTCCCCCATGTCCCCAGTGTCTCCCCAGTGTCCCCACAGCTGTCACCCTGTTGATGTCGGCGCTGTGCGTCCCCTCCCGCGGCACGAACTGTCGCTGGTTGTTGGCGCGGAGGCGGCTCCGGAGCGAGAACAGCAGAACCTCCAGGGAGCCCTTGTCCTCAAACCTGGGGGGACCCCGAGAATTCACCGAGAGAACCCCAAAATGCACTGGGGGACCCCAAAATACACCAGGGGGACACTAAAGCCCACTCTGAGCCCTAGGAACGCCCCAAAACCCCTCAGAGAGAACCTGAAACCCACTGGGGGGACCCCAAACCCCACCAGGGTGACCCCAAACCCCCTCTTGGAGACCCCAGACCCCTCAGTTCAGCCCCCAGACCCCTCCGGGAGCCCCCAGACCCCAGTAGGGAGATCCCAAATCCCTTCTTAGAGACCCCAAACCCCATTTGGGGCCCACAAACCCCTCTGGGCAGCCCCTAAACCCCACTAGAGAGACCCCAAACCCCTTTTGGAGGCCCCAGGCCCCTCACAGCAGCCCCCAGCGCCCCCGGTGCAGCCCCCAGCCCCGGCCCGGGGGTCCCTCACCGGGGGGGTTTCTCGGTGGTGCGGTAGGCGCTGAAGGCCTGGAGCTGCCCCTGCAGGCCGGGGATGCCGCGGGGCAGGCGCCGGTCCGTGAGCAGCAGCAGCGAGCGCTGGATCCAGCCCAGCAGCTCGGCCGCCTGCGCCTCGTAACGGCCGGCCAGGCCCTCGGCCTCGCGCGCCGCCTCCAGCACCTGCCAGGGACGGACAGACGGACGGGGGGATGGCTGGCTGTCCTCACATCCATCCAACATCCATCTGTTTGTCTTCACATCCATCATCCATCCATGTCCATCCATCCATCCATCCCTCATCCATCCATCCATCCATCCATCCATCCATCCATCCATCCATCCATCCATCATCCATCCATCATCCATCCATCATCCATCCATCCATCCATCCATCCATCCATCCATCCATCCATCCATCCATCCCTCATCCATCCATCCATCCATCCATCCATCCATCCATCCATGTCCATCCATCCATCCATCCATTCATCCATCATCCATCCATCCATGTCCATCCCTCATCCATCCATCCATCCATCCATCCATCCATCCATCCATCATCCATCCATCATCCATCCATCCATCCCCACGCCCCTCTGTCCATTTATCCCCCTGTCCATCCAGTCCCCTCCTTCTCCGCCCCTTTTTGACCAATCCATCTCTCTGTCCATCCCCCACCCGTCCCTCTGTCCATCCCCCATCTGTCCCTCCCTCCCTCCCTCCCCTCCCCCCCATTCCCGCGGATTCTGTCCAGTCCCCACCCCCCCGACACCATCTGCCCATCGTCTGTCTGTCCATCTGCCCATTGTCCGTCCGTCCATCTGCCCATCGTCCATCTGTCCACCCCTTCCTCCTCCCCCTGTTCCTTTTCCATCCACCCGTGTGTCCATCCCTGTGTCCATCCCTGTGTCCATCCCTGTGTGTCCCCATCCTGCGTCCACCCCATGTCCACCTGTCCTCCCCCATGTCTGTCTGTCCACCCCGTGTCCATCTGTCCCCCCCGTGTCCGTCTGTCCCCCCCGTGTCCGTCTGTCCCCCCCGGACCTTCCCGACGCGTTTTCCCTCCACGGCCAGCGCCTTCATCCTGGAGAAGTGATGGTAGAGCGCGGCCACGTAGGTCAGCACTGACCGCTCGTCCGGCTGCTCCACGGCCACATCTGGGGGGCACGGGGGGTCAGACCCCCAAATCCACCCCCAAATCCCCCCAGGGACCCCCAAATCCATCCCCAAATCCCCCCAGGGACCCCCAAATCCCCCTGACCCCTCACAGCCTCCCAGCACTGAGCGCTCGTCCGGCTGCTCCACGGCCACATCTGGGGGGCACAAGGGGGTCAGACCCCCCCAAATCCACCCCCAGGGACACCCAAATCCCCCCCCCCAGGCCCCCCAGCCCCTCACCCTCGGGGTCCAGCAGCCGGGTGACCCCCAGCTCGCGCTCGGCCACGCCGAAGGCGCTCTGCAGGTTGTGGAGGGCGTTGGCTCCGCGCAGGGACCCCACGTCCAGCAGCTCCGGCCTGGGGACACCGGACAGCTGAGCACTGACCAGTGACCCATAGCTACTGACCAGTGACCACTGACCAGTGACCACTGACCAGTGACCCATAGCTACTGACCATGACCACTGACCAGTGACCACTGACCCATAGCTACTGACCAGTGACCAGTGACCACTGACCAGTGACCCATAGCTACTGACCAGTGACCAGTGACCCATAGCTACTGACCAGTGACCAGTGACCACTGACCACTGACCAGTGACCCATAGCTACTGACCAGTGACCACTGACCCATAGCTACTGACCAGTGACCAGTGACCAGTGACCACTGACCAGTGACCCATAGCTACTGACCAGTGACCAGTGACCACTGACCAGTGATCCATAGCTACTGACCAGTGACCACTGACCAGTGACCAGTGACCCATAGCTACTGACCACTGACCAGTGACCACTGACCACTGACCAGTGACCCATAGCTACTGACCAGTGACCACTGACCAGTGACCAGTGACCCATAGCTACTGACCAGTGACCAGTGACCCATAGCTACTGACCACTGACCAGTGACCACTGACCCATAGCTACTGACCAGTGACCAGTGACCCATAGCTACTGACCACTGACCCACAACTACTGACCACTGACCTCTAACCACTGAGCACTGAGCACTGACCAGTGACCCATAGCTACTGACCACTGACCTCTAACGACTGCCACTGACCCATAACCACTGACCATAGCACCCCATAACCACTGGCCCACAGAACCATAACTGCTGACCACTGACCCATGGCACCCCACAGCCACTGCCCACTGAGCCACAGCCACTGACCACTGACCACTGAGCCATAACCACTGACCATAGCACCCCTTAACCACTGACCACAGCGCCTCATAACCACTGACCACTGAGCCACAGCCACTGACCACTGACCCACAGCACCCCGTAACCCCTGACCACTGACCCATAACCACTGACCACTGACTGCAGCCACTGACCCACTGACCTCATAACCCCTGACCCTGCCCCACAACCCCACAGACTCCCACCCCATAACCTCTGCCCTATAACCCCCCCATTGCCTCCCCCAGGACCCCCTCCCCACACCCCCAGCCCCCTCCCCAGCCCCTCCCCACACCCCCAGCCCCTCCGCAGCCCCCCGGTCCCCGGTCCCGCACCGGTGCCGGTGGATGAGGGCGCAGAAGGCCAGCCCGTCCCTCCAGCTCGTGGTGAAATTCTGCACGTTCACATTGGGGTACCTGGGTGGGGGGGGACAGGAGGGGTCAGAGACCCTCAAAAAACCCTCACAGAGACCCCCAAACCCCCCCCCAAAACCCCTGGGAACACCCCCAGATCCAGCAGATCCCTCCTGAGTCCCCTTAGAGCCCCCCAAAGCCCCATAGAGCCCCTAGGAGCCTTCCAGAGTCACATGGAGACCACCCAGAGCCCCCTCCGGACCACCCAAACCCTCTCAGGACCCCCAAAACCCCCCCAGAGACCCCCAAAACCCCCTGGGAACACATCCAGACCCCACACATCCCTCCTGAGTCCCCTTAGAGCCCCCCCAAAGCCCCACAGAGCTCCCAGGAGCCTCCCGAGCCCCATGGAGACCACCCAGAGCCCCCCAGGACCCCCAAAACCCCCCCAGAACGCCCTGGGACCCCTCTAAAGCCCCCCAGGACCCCTCACCCCGCGGTTTTCATCTGGCACCAGGCCAGCAGAGCGTCCTTGGCCGATTTCCTCTCCCGCGTGTCCCCAGTCTCCACGCTGATGTCCTGGATCTGGGGGGCAGAGCCCAAAAATGGGGTCAGGGACCCCCAAATTGGGGTTAAGAACCCCCCAAAGTGGGTCTGGAATACCTAAAATGGGTGCAAGCATCTCGTGGTGGGGCCAGGATCCCCAAAAGTGGAGTCTGGGACCCTCCAGTGGGATCAGAACCCACCAAAGTGAGTGTGAGATCCCCCCAAAAAAGAGTCTGGGGAAGGTCTGGGGATTTCTGTCATCAAACTGAGACCTCAGGGTGGGTTTGGGACCCCCCAAAATTACCCCAAACCCCCCAGGGCAGCTCCAGGACCCCCCAAAATTACCCCAAACCCCCCAGGGCAGCTCCAGGACCCCCCAAAATTACCCTAAAACCCCCAGGACAGGTTCAGGAGCCCCCAAAGTGACCTGAAACCCCCTCAGGGTGAGATCAGTACCCCCCTAAATGACCCCAAACTGGCCCAGGACCGCTCCAGGACCCCCCAAGATGACCCCAAACCCCCCCAGGATGGGCTCCTGACCCCCCTAAATGACCCCAAGCCCCCCCAGGACCCCCCAAGATGACCCCAAACCCCCCCAGGATGGGCTCCTGACCCCCCTAAATGACCCCAAGCCCACCCAGGACCCCCCAAAATGACCCCAAACCCCCCCAGGATGGGCTCCTGACCCCCCTAAATGACCCCAAGCCTCCCCAGGACCCCCCAAAATGACCCCAAACCCCCCCAGGATGGGCTTCTGACCCCCCTAAATGACCCCAAGCCCACCCAGGACCCCCCAAAATGACCCCAAACCCCCCCAGGATGGGCTCCTGACCCCCCTAAATGACCCCAAGCCCACCCAGGACCCCCCAAAATGACCCCAAACCCCCCCAGGATGGGCTCCTGACCCCCCTAAATGACCCCAAGCCCACCCAGGACCCCCCAAGATGACCCCAAACCCTCCCAGGATGGGCTCCTGACCCCCCTAAATGACCCCAAAGCCCACCCAGGACCCCCCAAAATGACCCCAAACCCCCCCAGGATGGGCTCCTGACCCCCCTAAATGACCCCAAACCCCCCCCCAGGAGCCCCCCAGAGCGACCCCAAAGGGCACCTGGAAGCGCAGGATGATGGTCCAGACCAGCCCCAGGGTCAGGCGGGGGTTGCCGTCCACGATGTCGTGCGAGCCCACGTTCTCCAGGTGCACGCGCTGCTCGCGCAGGAACCGCAGCGCCTTCTCCACGTTCTCCAGGCAGTGGATGCGCATCCGGCCCCGCGTGGGGCGCGGCTGGGCGGGGGGCGACGTTAGGGGGACCCCCAAGGGTAGGGGGGACATCGTTCAGGAATCCCCCAAGGCGAGGGGGAAGTCGTCGGGGAATCCCCCCCCAGTCAGGGGGGCACAATCAGGGAACCCCCCGTGAGCCGGGGGGCACAGTTGGAGGCTCCCTCTGGGTAGGGGGGCATCGTTAGGGACCCCCAAGGGCAGGGGGCGCGGTCAGGGAATCACCCACGGGTCAGGGGGCACCACCAGGGACTCCCCCAGGGCAGGGGGACACAGTCAGGGAGCTCCCCAGGGTAGGGGGATCGTTAGAGAGACCCCCAGGGCAGGGGGCGACATTAGAGAGACCCCCAGGGCAAGGTTAGAGAGACCCTTGAGTAGGGGGGCAAGGTTAGGGGGACCCCCAAGGACAGGGGGCATTGTTAGAGAGACCCCCATGGGCAGGGGGAAACATTAGAGAGACCCCCAGGGCAACGTTAGAGAGATCCCTGAGTAGGGGGGCAACGTTAGAGAGACCCCTAAGGGTGGGGGGCGACATTAGAGAGACCCCCAGGACCAGTGGGCACCATTAGAGAGACCCCCAGGGCAACGTTAGAGAGACCCTTGAGTAGGGGGGCAAGGTTAGAGAGACCCCTGAGTAGGGGGGTAACGTTAGAGAGACCCCCAAGGGTGGGGGGCGACGTTAGAGAGACCCCCGAGTAGGGGGGCAATGTTAGACAGACCCCCAAGGGCAGGGGGGCATCGTCAAGAATTTCCCTGTTTTGGGGAGGGTCCCCATTGTGGGGGGGTCCTACTTTTGGGGAGGGTCCCCATTGGCAGGTTCCTGGTTTTTTGGGGGGGTTTCCCCTTTGAGGGGGGGCGTCCCCAGTTTGGGGAGGGGTCTCACTCACCAGGGTCTCCCCCGAGAGCCCCGAGAGCAGCTGGGGGTCCCTTTTTGGGGGTCCCTTTTTGGGGGTCCCTTTTTGGGGGTCCCTTTTTGGGGGTCCCCGCAGGGATTTCCCTATTTTGGGGAGGGTCCCCAGTGGTGGGGTCCCTTTTTTGAGGGGGTTTCCCCTTTGATGGGGGGCGTCCCCAATTTGGGGAGGGGTCTCACTCACCAGGGTCTCCCCCGAGAGCCCCTCGAGCAGCCTCAGCAGGAGCCGCCCGTCCCTCAGGTCGCTGTAAAGGTCCCCCAGGTGCGCCCCCCCCGCCAGGTGAGAATTCACCCACTTGGTGAAGGTTTTCTTCTGCACGGCCTCGCGCTCGTCTGGGGGGGCACGGGGGGGTCAGGGACCCCCAAAAAACCCCCCAAAAGCCCCCCTAAAACCCCCCAAATCCCCCCAGACCACCCAAAGCCCACCCAGATCCTTCAAACCCCACCCAGAGCCCCAAACCCCACCCAGAGCCCCCAAATCCAACCTGAGCCCCCCCCCCCTCCTCGGCCCCATCTGGGGGTGCACGGGGGGGTTCAGAGACCCCCAAAATTCCCCCCAGAGCCCCCCGGGGGGGGGGGGATCCCCCCACAGCAGCCGGTGCTGGATTAATGCTAAGAGGATTTGGGGGGGGGGGTCCTTGGGGGGCTCCTGAGGGGGGTCCTGGGGAATTTGGGGGAGTTTTGGGGGTCTGGGGGCGATTGGGGGGGTTGGGGGTTTGTCCTGAGAGGGCTTTGGGGTGATTGGGGTGGGAAATTTGGGGCGTTCCCCCCAATTTTTCATAATACGTCCCCCATTTTTGGGGGTTTGCTCAATTTACTTGGATTTTTCCCATTTTTGGGGGTTTTCCCCCCGTTTTTGTGGTTTTCCCCCAATTTTTTAGGGCTCATTCCCACATTTTGGGGTTCCCCATCCTCATTTTTGGGGTCTCTCCCTATTTTTAGGTGTTTCTCCCTCTTTTCTGCGTTTTTCCTCCTGTTTTGAGGGGATTTCCCCCCATTTTTTGTGGTTTTCCCTCATTTTTGTGCTGTCCCCTCTCATTTTTGGGCTGATTTCCCCATTTTTGGGGTCCATCTCCCCAATTTTTGCATTCCCCACCCCCATTTTTGGGATCTCTCATATTCCTGATGCACTCCCAACATTTTCTGGGTCCTTTTCTCCATTTTTAGGGCTTTTCTCCCATTTTTTCCACTTTTCCATCACTTTCTTTGTGTTTCCTTCACTGTTTTTGCTCCCACGACATTCCAGAACTCACAATTCCCTTTTTTTTTTTTTTGGATTTTCCATATTTTTGGTGACTTTCTCCCAAATTTTTTCAGGTTCCTCTCCCATTTTTTTTATCCTTTCCCCCCATTTTTTGTGTGTTTTTCTCCATTTTTCCCATTTTCCCCCAATTTTTTTTGCACTTTCCCCCCATTTTTCCCCCATTATCCCCAATTTTGTAATCTTTCCCCACCCCAATTTTTTCCCCAATTTTTTCCCATTTTCCCCCAATTTTTCCCAATTCGCCCCCCTTTTTCTCCCATTTTTTCACTTTTTTCATCTTTCCCCAGCCCAATTTTTCCCCATTTTTTCCTATTTCCCCCCATTTTTTCCCATCTTCCCCATTTTTCCATCTTTCTCCGCCCCAATTTTTTCCCAATCCCCCCCCATTTTCCCCCAATTTTTTGCACTTTTCCCCCCATTTTTCATCTTTCCCCATCCCCATTTTCCCCCAATTTTTTCCCCAATATTTCCCACCCCAATTTTCCCCCATTTTTTTCCCATTTTCCCCACTGTTTTCATCTTTCCCCACCCCAATTTTCCCCCCTTTTTCCTTTTCGTCCCATTTTTCCCCATTTTTTCCCAATTTGCCCCCCCAATTTTTTCACCTTTCCCCCCCCAATTTTCCCAATTTCCCCCCCATTTTCCCCCTTTTCCCCCCAATTTTCCCCATTCCCCCCCAATTTTCCCCATTTTTTCCCAATTTGCCCCCCCAATTTTTTCCCCATTTTCCCCCAATTTTCCCCATTTTTTTCCAATTTGCCCCAAATTTTTTCCCCATTTTCCCCCCAATTTTCCCCCACTTTTCCCCCAATTTTCCCCCATTTCTCCCCCAATTTTCCCAATTTTTTCCCCATTTTGCCCCCAATTTTTCCCCCATTTTGCCCCCAATTTTTCCCCATTTCTCCCCCAATTTTCCCAATTTTTTCCCCATTTTCCCCCCAATTTTTCCCAATTCCCCCCCCCCATCTTTTCCCCTTTTCCCCCCATTTTGGGGTCCCCCCCCCCCCGTACCTGCCAAGGCTTTGATGCGGGAGCGCTCGAAGCGCCGGGCGGAGCCTTCGTCCTCCTCCTCCTCCTCCTCCTCCTCCTCCTCCTCCCGCTGCTGCTCCCGCTCGGGCCCCCCCGCGCCCCCCTCCCCCTCCCAGCGGGGGTCGCTGAACCGCGGCAGCTCCAGGGGGTCCAGGGGGGGGGGGGACAGCATGGCGGCCTCGGGGGACCCCCAAATTTGGGGAGGGGGCGGCGACGCTGGGAGAGCTCAGGGGGCAGCTGGAAAAATGGGGGGGGGGGGGTTTGGTTACTTTGGGGAGCGACCCCTCCTCAAAATGACTCGTGGGGAGGCCCGAAATTAATGGGGACCCCCCCTTAAATTAAAGAGACCCCCCCCTCAAATTAACGAGGACCCCCCCCTAAAATTAAGGGAGACCCCCCTCAAATTAAGGGAGGCCGTCCAAATTAACGGAGACCCCTCGAAATTAACGGGGACCCCCTCAATTAACGGAGACCGCCCTCAAATTAACGGGGACCCCCCCTAAAATTAAGGGAGACCCCCCGAAATTAACGGAGACCCCTCGAAATTAACGGGGACCCCCTCAATTAACGGAGACCCCCCTCAAATTAACGGGGACCCCCCCTAAAATTAACGGAGATCCCCAAATTAAGGGAGAGACCCCCCGAAATTAACGGAGACCCCTCGAAATTAACGGAGACCCCCCTCAAATTAACGGAGACCCCCAAACTAACGGAGATCCTGCCAAAAGTAATGGAGACCCCCCCCAAAATTAACAAGGGCCCCCCAAATTAACGGGGACCCTCAAATTAAGGGAGACCTCCCCCCCAAATTAACGGAGACCCCCCTCAAATTAACGGGGACTCCCAAATTAAGGGAGACCCCCCCCCAAATTAACGGAGACCCTCAAATTAAGGGAGAGGACCCCCCCAAAATTAACGGACCCCCCCCAAATTAATTAAATTATTCCTCAAATTGAGACTTTTTAATCGAAATTAATGAAGTCTCCCAAATTAAGGGAATGCACCCCAAATTAATGAAGAATGCTTTAAATTAAAAGGAGACCCCTCCCCAAATTAATAAAAAGCCCCCAAATTAATAAAGACAGCACTAATTAGTAGGAATTACCCCGAATTGATTGAGATCCCCCCCAAACTCCTCATCAAACTTCATTTCAGTAGAGACCCCTCCCCAAATTAAATCGAGACCCCCCCAGATCCCCCCGGGACCCCCCAATTCCTCTACGGGACCCCCAAAACTCCTTCAAGGTCCTCCCCCCTCCTCCTGAGACCCCTCCCCAAAACTCTCAGGGTCACCCCAGGACCCCCAAACTCAACGAGCCCCCCCCAAACCTCCCCAAAGCCCCCCATGAGTCCCCCCAAATTCCCCCCGGGACCCCCAAAACTCCTCCAAGCCCCCTCCCCATCAATAGAGCCCCCCCAAAACACTCTCCGGGTCACCGTGAGCGCCTCCAAATCCTCTCAAACAAATCCCGAGCGCCCCAAATTCCTTTCCGGGACCCCCAAAACTCCTCGGAGCCCCCTCCCCCCGCTGCCCAGAGCCCCCCCAGAGCCCCCCGCTCCCCCCGCGCTCCCCCCCCCGTTAATGCTCTTAACGGGGATCAGCGCCCGCAGCACCGGGGGGGCTCAGGGGGGGTTTGGGACACAAACACGCGAATTTGGGGGTGGGGGGTCCCCAAATTCCTCCCGGGACAGCGCGGGGGGGGCCCTGCCCGGGGATGCGGAGCCGCTGCCGCAGTGCCCGGGGGGGGGCGCGGGGGGGATCAGCGGGTTCGGGGGGGTTGCGGGACCCTTGGGGGGGGTTCTGAGGGTGGGTTTGGGGTGGTTTTGGGGGGGGGTCTCCCCTCAGCTTGAGCCCCCCCCAGGTGTGTTTGTGCCCCCCCCCCCCTTACCTGCGCTGCGGTCGCGGCGCGCGCTGAGCCCGCGGCAGCTCATCACACCCCGGGGGGCGGGGCTTGCTGGCCACGCCCCCTCCGCCGTCACCACGGCAACGCCTCCTGGACACGCCCCCCTCCCCGGCTTGTTGCCGTGGCGATAAGGGAGGAAGCCACGCCCCCAATTTTCCCGCCACCCGCGCGTGCCGCCCGCCAGGGGGCGCTCGAGGCGTGAGGGGGGCAAAGATGGCGGAGGAGGCCGTGAGGGGGGTGAGGGGGTTTTCTTGGTTTTTTTTGTGTTTTTTTGGGTTTTGTGAGAATCAGGGATCACAAGAGAGGATTGCGGGAGCTTTAGGGGTCCCTGGGGGTGGTTTTGGGGGTTCTGAGGAGTCACTGAGGAGAGTTGTGGGGCTTGGCGGGTATGGGGGGGCTCTTTGTGAGGGGTCAGTGGTCGCTAAAGTGGGCTGGGGGCTTCTAACGGGTCTTTATGAGGGGTCGAGTGTCCCGAGGGAAGTTTTTGAGGGGATTTGGGGGGTCTCGGTTGGTGTTGGGGATCCCAAGAGCGGTTTGAGGTGTTTTGGGGTCTTTCAGGTCCCTTGGAAAGAGAGAGCTCTTGGGAAAGGGGTTCCGGGGGATTTTTGGGTTTTTTTTAGGGAGGAATATGGAGTCTCCCCACCTTTTCTGGCCCTGCAGGTCCTGGAGCAGCTCCTGGTGGTTCTGGGGACCTCCAAAAATGGGGAGCCCCGACGGGGAGTGCTGCTGGTGGCTCTGATGGCGGGGGCGGCTCTGGGGGGGCCCCTCTGCACCCTCACAGGTGGGTGGGGGGGTCCTGGGGGGATTCTGGGGGGTCCTGGGTGATCCAGGCTCCCCTCAGACCCCCCGACCCCCTCCCCTTTTCCAGTGGCAGCCACGGGACCCCTCAGCCGAGACCTCGACCCTGAAGCAATGGGGAGGGGTAAGAGACCCCCCCAAAACCCCTCAGAGACCCCAAAACCCCCCAGAGACCCCAAAATTCCACAGAGACCCCAAAATTCCACAGAGACCCCAGGACCCCCCAGAGACCCCCCTCAAAACCCCTCAGAGACCCCCCAAAACCCCACAGAAACCCCAAAACCCCCCCAGAGACCCCAAAACCCCTCAGAGACCCCCAAAACCCCACAGAGACGGCCCCAACCCCACAGAGATTCCCCCAAACCCCTCAGAGACCCCCCCCAAAACCCCTCAGAAACCCCCACAACCCTCAGAGACCCCCAAGCCACCCAGAACCCCCCCCAAAACCTCTCTGGGACCCCCTCATAGGCACCCCCAATTCCCAATTCCTTTAAGAGCCCCACAAAACCTCTCTGGGATCCCCAAAATCCTCTCAATCTTCTCCCCAGCCCCACTGGGGGTCCCCTAAACCTTTAACCCCCCCCAAAATCCCCCCCAGCCCCTCGGGGGGTGCAGGAGCTGCCGGGAGCCCCCCAAAATCTCCCCCCGTGCTGCGGGTGGATCCTGGCCCGGGCTCAGGTGCAAAGGAGCTTCCAGGTGAGTTTTGGGGGGGATTTTGGGGGTCCCCCCACTCTCTGTTCTCTTTCCCAGCCCCCCCCAAAGTCACCTTGATGGAGGAATTGGGGTCGGGGGGGCCCCAGGAGCCCCCCGGGAATTGGAATTGGGGCAGGAGGATAAAAATAGTCGGAGTGGCCTGGATTTGGGGGGGGTGGGGGGGAAATAATGGGGTCACGGTGGGGGGGGGGAGGGGAAATGGGGTCATGGAGGGGGTGGGACACCCCAAAACATGCGGGGGAGGGGGTGGGACCCCCCAAATTGGGCTCAGTTCCTTGGGGGGGTATATGGGTCCCTCCTGTGCTTCCCCCCCGGGGGTCGTGGAAGATTTTGGGGTCCCCCATCCTGTGCCCCCCGCCGGGGGTTGTGGAGGATTTTGGGGTCCCCTCTGTGCCCCCCCCCCCAGATCTGTCACCCCCCCCCGGTGCCCCCCACCCGCGGGTCCCTGTGGCAGCTCCTGCACCGGACCAGCCTCGTGCACCCCGAGGTACCTGGGGGGATTTTGGGGGTCCTGGGGGGGTCCCCAAAAAGGGGAGGGGGTTCCTCAGTGACCCCTTCACGTCCCCCCCTTCAGGTCGAGTTTCATTTCTGTGTCAGCATCGATGGGGAGGTGACATCCAGGACCCTCCGGTGAGACCCCCGGGACCCTCAAACTGGGGACACCCTGACATTGGGGTCACCCAAACTGGGGTCACCCACCCCTAACTGGGGACACCCAAACTGGGGACCCCCAAATTGGGGACACCCCCACCCTGGGGACCTCCAAACTGGGGTCCCCCACCCATAATTGGGGTCACCCCACTCTTGGGGCCCCCCCCCTAATTTGGAGGCCCCCCCTCTCGTGTCCCCCAGCCCGGAGCCCCCCTGGGCGCAGGTGGGAATGAGGCTGAGGGTGCAGAGCAGGCACTTCACTGGGTACGGACTGGGGGGAACTGGGGGGAACTGGGAGGGACTGGGATGGGACTGGGATGGGACTGGGGGGAACTGGGATGGGACTGGGATGGATTTGAGGGGAACTGGGATGGGTTGGGATTGGACTGGAGGGGACTGGGATGGGTGTGGGGAGGATCAGGATGGGACTGGGGGGTACTGGGAGGGACTGGGATGGGACTGGGGGGTACTGGGAGGGACTGGGATGGATTGAGGGGACTCAGATGGGACTGGGAGGGACTGGGATGGGACTGGGACAGGTTGGAACGGAAAAGGGTGAACTGGGGTGGGGCGGGGAGTACCGCAGTGTCAAACTGGGATGAACTGGGATGAGACAGGGGTGCAGTACAGGGTGAAACTGGGATGAACTGGGATGGGGCGGGGTAGGTCTGGGATAGATTGGTCCAGACCAGTCCGGGCTGGTCTGTACTGATCCGAACTGGTCCAGACTGGTCTGTACGGATCCGAACTGGTCCGAACTGGTCCAGACTGGTCTGTACTGATCCGAACTGGTCCAGACTGGTCTGTACGGATCCGAACTGGTCCAGACCGGTCTGTACGGATCCGAACTGGTCCGAACTGGTCCGGACCGGTCTGTACGGATCCGAACTGGTCCAGACTGGTCTGTACGGATCCGAACTGGTCCGAACTGGTCCAGACTGGTCTGTACTGATCCGAACTGGTCCATACCGGTCCGTCCCCCCCAGGCCGCCCCGCAGCCGCCTCCGGCCGTGCCCGGGGCCGCCGCTGCCGCTGCCGGTGCCGCCCCCGCTGGCGGCCGCGGGATTCGGGGGGGACCTGGAGCTGCTCCCGGTGTGCGCCCTCGGGACCCCCCCCGGGAACCCCCCCGGGCACGGACCCCCCCTGTGCCGAGTGCAGATATCCGGGAGGGGGCACCGGGGGGCTGGGGGGCATTTGGGGTGCTCAGGGGGGTGTTTGGGGGGGGATTTGGGGTGCCCAGGGTGGGATTTGGGGTGTTCAGAGGGTGTTTGGGATGGGGTTTGGGGTGGTTTGGGGGGATTTGGAGTCTTGGGGTGGAATCTGGGGGGGTTTGGGGGGATTTGGAGTGTCTGGGGCGGGATTTGGGGTGCTCAGGGTGGGATTTGGGGTGGTCTGGGGGAGATTTGGGATCCTGGGGTGGGATTTGGGATGTTCAAGGGGGGATTTGGGGTCCTGTGGTGGGATTTGGGGCGTTCATGGGGGATTTGGGGCACCTGAGCGGGTTTGGGGTGCTCAAGGTGGGATTTGGGGGGATTTGAGATCCTGGGATGGGATTTGGGGTGTTCAGGGTGGGATTTGGGGTGGTTTAGGGGGATTTGGGGTCCTGGGTTGGGTTTTGGGGTATCCATGGGGATTTGAGGTGCCCAGAAAGGGTCTCAGAGTTTTTGGGTTGTCCAGGGGGGGTCTCAGGGTGCTGTGGTTGGGAAATTTGGGTTCCCTGGTGGATCTCAGGATGCCCAGGTGGGATTTGGGGTGCCCAGGGTGGGATTTGGGGTTCTGGGGATTTTGGGGGACCCCACCCCCCTCGTTGTTCTCCTTGACCTCCCCACCTTTACCTGTTTGACCCCGCGGGGGTCCCCGTGCCCCCCCCGGCCCCCCCAACCCTGCAGGACCCCTCTGTGCTGGGGGACTGGGGGGGCTTCGGCCTGGCTGCGGCCCCCCTGAACCCCAAAACCCCCCTGAACCCCAAAACCCCCCCGGACCCCAAAACCCCCCCGGACCCCCGAGGCTCCAGTGAGGATGAGGAAGGTCCGTGGAGTTCCTGGGGTTTTTTTGGGGGGATTTTGGGGTTCCTCCCTCTCTCAGCCCCCGCATATTGTCCCCACAGATCCGGTGCCCCCCGATGTCACCTTTGGGGTGCGCTGGGACCCCCCCGAGGGGGACGGGGACCCCCAAACTTCCCCCGAGGGGGACCCCAAAACCCTCCTGGTTTTCCTCTTCCTGCGGCACCGTGACCCCTTTGGGGGGTACGACACAGGTAAGGGGGGGAGACCCCGATTTTGGGGTGTCCCCAAGCCCTGGGAGTGTCCCCAAACTCTGGGGGTGTCCCCAAACCTTTGGAGTGTCCCCAAATTTTGGGGGTGTTGCCACGGCTCAAAGGGTCCCCAAATTTTAGAGCTGTCCTGAGGTCTTGAGCTGTCCCCAAGTTTTGTGAGGTCTCCTCATCACTTTGGGGGTGTCCGTGTGGTTTGGGGGTGTCCCTGTGGGCTGTCCCCTTATTTCAGGGCTGTCCCCAAGATTTTGGGGGTGTCCCCACGGTTTTGGGGTGCCCCCCCCTTCCCAGTTTCCCCATTCCAGCTCAGCCCCCCGAGCTGGGCTGACCCCAAAATTTGGAAGCTGACCCCAAGGTTTGTGGGCACCCCCTTGGTTTTGGGGTTACCCCCGTGGTTCAGGGGTGTCCCCCCGCTCCTGAAGGGGGTCCCCCACAATTCGAGGACCCCCCCCCAAATTTCGGGGTGCCCCCCAGGGATGCGGCGGCTGCTGCTGGCCCAGCTGGAGCCCACGCTGCGCCTCGGCCGCCCCGCGCTGGCCCGGGGGCTCCGCGCGCTCCTGCTCCCCGTGCTGGGGGGGCTGCACCGCCAGCGCCAGGTGCGTGCGGGGTTTGGGGTCCCCCCTGAGCCCCCCAAACCCGCCGTGAGCCCCCAAACCCCCCTGACCCCCCAAATCCCCCCGCAGGCCCAGCAGAGCGTGGCCCGAGCCCAGGCCCTGGCGGTGGCCGCGCTCACGGCCGTGGTGGCCGCCAGCTCCAGCGGCCGCTTCCGCAGCGCCTGCCTGGGCGCCCTGCAGGTTTGGGGGTTCGGGGGGTCCCCCCGGGGTTACAGGGGGGTTTGGGGGTGTCCCCAATGTCACCGTGTCCCCCCTTCAGGTGCAGGACACGCCGGCGCTGGCGGCGGCCGCGCGCCGCAGATGGGCCGAGGTCTCGCGGCGGCCGGGGCTGCCCCGCGGGGGTGAGGGGGAAATTGGGGGCTGGGGGGTCCCCAAAACCCCCCCGGGGCACTGAACCCCCCTCCTGTGCCCCACAGGGACACCCCAAAAGCAGCGCCGGGGAAGGAGGGCACGGCAGGGTGAGGAGGAGGAGGAGGAGGAGGAAGGGCACAGGAGCAGCCAGGGCCGGGTGAGGTTTGGGGGTCCCTCCCTCCTGTGGGGACCCCCAGGAGCCTCCCAGTAACCCCCAGGACCCCCCAACTGCAGGACGCCGATGGGTGGATGCCCTGAGGGACAGACAGAGCCCCCTCCCATCCCAGTGCTCCCAGTTCAGCCAGTCCTGCCTCATCCCAGTTACACCGGTTGGCCCCCGTTCCTTTCATGGGTTTCATTTCCTGCAGTCACTCCCAGTTCTCCCAGTTAGTCCCAGTTCCCCCAGTTAACGCTGATCCCAGTTCCCCCCACCAGTCCCAGTTCACGCAGTCACTCCCAGTTCTCCCAGTACTCCCAGTTTCCCACAGTCATTCCCACTTATCCCAGTCATTCCTGCTTGGTCTCTCCTGTTCCTCCCAGTCCCTCCCAGTTCATCCCAGTCCTCTCCAGACCCTCCCAGTTCCCATTTCGCAGTCCATCCCAGTTTCCCTGTCCCCCCCAGTGATCCCAGTTTCTCCCAGTCCATTCCAGTTTCTCCCAGTCCCTCCCAGTTTCCCAGTCCATCCCAGTTCCCCCTAGTTTCTCCCAGTCCATCCCAGTTTCTCCCAGTCCATTCCAGTTTATCCCAGTCCAACCCACTCCCTCCCAGTTTCCAGTCCCCACAGTTTCCCAGTTTCTCCCAGTCTCTCCCATTTTCCCAGTTCCTCCCAGTCCTTCCCAGTTCCTCCCAGTCCATCCCAGTTTCTCCCAGTCCATTCCAGTTTCTGAGTCCATCCCAGTTCTTCCCAGTCCGTCCCAGTTTCCCGCTCAACCCCATCGCTCCGCCCATTACCGACGCATCCTCATCTACATAACCACACCCACAGCTCACAAGCCCCGCCCCAACGGCTCCATAGCCACGCCCCCATCCCGCCCTTCGCCCCGCCCCTCCCCTCCCTTGCAGCTCCGCCCCGCCGCGGCGGCCACGCCCCCGTTCCTCCCCTCGCCCCGCCCTCCTCGCAAGCCCCGCCCCTCCCGCTCAGGCCCCGCCCCCGCCATGGCGGCCCCTCAGCCCCCCGGTTCCCCCTGGGCCGGGCCGGGGTCGGGAGCGGCCCCCGGAGGCACCGGAGCCGCCCGGGCCGGGCCGTGCTGGGCCGCCGTGCTCGGCTGCCTCAGCCTGGCCTGCTCCTACGTGGGGAGCCTGTACGTGTGGGGCAGCCCCCTGCCCAGGTACGGCCGGGGGGATCCGGGGGGATTTGGGGCTGTCTGAGGGGGATTCAGGGGGTCTGGGGCCGAGCACGGCGGGTCAGGGAGGGATCTGAGAGGTCTTGAAGCACCTGCGGGGAAATTGGGGTGTCTGGAGGGGGATTCGGGGGGTCTAGGGGGGATTTGAGGGGTCTGGAGGGCGCCTAAGTGGTAATTGGGGTGTCTGGAGGGGATTTGGGGGGGATTCGGGGGCTCTGGGGGGGATTTGAGGGGAATTCCGGGGATCTGAGGGGGATTCGGGGGGCTGGGGGCGGGCACGGCAGGTCAGGGAGGGATCTGAGGGGTCTGGGGGGTAATTGGGGTGTCTGGGCGGGATCTGAGGGGGAATTGGGGAGTCTGGGGAGGATTTGGGGGGAATTCAGGGGGTCTGGGGGAGATTTGAGGGGTCTGGGGCCATCTCTGGGGGGTCCCAGGGGGATTTGGGGGGTTTGGGGTCTATGGGACACCTGGGGAGGAATTTGGGGGGGGTCTGGATTATGGGGGGGGCTGGGGGAATGTACAGGGTATTGGGGGGGGCTCTGGGGTTCCTTGGGGGGGAGGATTTGGGGTCCCTGGGGGGGATTTGGGATCTCTGGAGGCAATTTTGGGTTCTTGGGGGGGATTTGGGGTCCCTGGGGGGGATTTGGGGTCCCTGAGGGGGTCCCTGGGGGATAATTGGGGTCTTTGGGGGGGATTTACGGTTCCTCAGGGGCAATTTTGGGGGCCCTGGGAGCAATTTTGGGTCCCGGGAGAGGATCTGGGGTCCCTTGGGGTGTCCATGGGGTTGGGACAGCCCCTTGTGGGTTTTGGGGTGATTTTAGCTCCATAAAAGGGGCTGGGGGGGGTCTCTCAGTGCCTGGGGGTGTCGGGGGGTACCCTGGGAGGATTTTGGGGTGCAGGCCCCCCCTCGGGACCCCTCCCCACCTCAGGGACCACCCCTCGGTGATCAAGCGTCGCTTCACGAGCGTCCTGGTGGTGTCGGGGCTGTCCCCGGCCCTGGTGTGGCTCTGGAAGGAGCTCACGGGGGTCAAGGTGAGTTTGGGGGGGGTCCCCAAAATCTGAGTGGGGGGGGCTCAGGGCCCCCCCCAGACCTCGCCGACCCCTCCCCAATTTCCGTTTCCCCCCCTCCCCAGGCTGACACCCCCCTGCCCGCCCTGCTGGGGCTGCGCCTCGAGGGGCTGCTCCCGGCCACGCTGCTGCCTCTGCTGCTCACCATGGTGGGTCTGGGGGGGCTGCGACCCCCCACAATCCCCCTGACCCCCAGGACCCCCCCCAGAATTTATGGAGGGCCTCTCTCCCCAAATGCTTTTCCTGGGCCTTTCATGTGTGGTGGGGGTGGGACCTCCTGGGACCCCCAAATTCCTCTCAGGACCCTCCAAAATCCACTCAGGACCCCCCAAATTCCACTCAGGACACACCTATGGACCCCCAAAATCCCCCTGACCCCCAGGACCCCCCCCCCCAGAATTTATTGAGGGCCCCCCACCCCAAATGCTTTTCCTGGGCCTTTCATGTGTGGTGGAGGTGGGAGGGGTTGGGACCCCCTGGGACCCCCAAACCCACTCAGGACCCCCCAAACCTCCCCTGAGCCCCCCAAAACCCTTCTGGGACCCTCAAATCCCTCTAGAGCCCCCCGAATCCCCCCAACCCCAAATCCTGCCCCCTCTTCTAATCCCACTCCCCATGGTGGGCATGGGGTGAAAAACGGGGAGCCCCCCCTCAGAACCCCCCAAATCCCCCCCATTGACCCCCAGGGGATGGAAAAGGGGGGTGTGACCCCCCCTGACCCCCCCAAACCCCCCTGACCCCCCAGATCCTGTTCCTGGGCCCCCTGATCCAGCTGTCCATGGACTGTCCCTGGCGCTGGCTCGATGGCATCAGGGTGGCCCTGGGTAAGGGGGCACAATTTGGGGAGGGGGCGCCAATTTGGGGGGGCAGGAGTTGGGGTTTGGGGGTCGGGAATTGGGGTTTGGGGGGGGCTGGGGGTCCCCAACACTGGGGGGGGGGGGGTTTGGGGGAGATGAGAGGGTGAAATGGGCGAGTTTGGGGGGGTTTGGGGCTCAGTTCTGTGGGGTTTTGGAGATCAGTTTTATGGGATTTTTCGGCTCAGTTTTATGGGATTTTTGGGTCAGCTCTATGGGATTTTAAGGATCAATTCTATGGGATTTTAGGTTCAGTTCTGTGGGATTCTGGGGTCAGTTTTATGGGATTTTGGGGCTCAGATTTGTGGGACTTTGGGCATAAATTCTGTGGGATTTTGGGGCTCAGCTCTGTGGGATTTTTGGTGCATGGGCTGCGGAACCAGGGCTGGATTTTTTTTGGTTTGTTGGGGTTTTTTTTTGGCGTGTATCATGTTTGGGATTCTGGGCCTCAGCTCTGTGGGGTTTTTGGGGTCCCCCAGACCCGCGGGTGTGGGCGCTGTGCCTGGAGAATGTGCTATGAATACAGAACCAGGGCTGGATTTTTTGGGGTTTTTTTTTGTTTTTTTGGGGTTTTTTGGGGTTTGTCATGTTTGGGATTTTGGGGCTCAGCCCTGTGGGGTTTTTGGGGTCCCCCAGACCCGCGGGTGTGGGCGCTGTGCCTCGGGGACGTGCGCTGGCTGCGGAACCAGGTGGTGGCACCTCTGACAGAGGAGTTGGTGTTCAGGGCCTGCATGCTGCCCATGCTGGTGCCCTGCACGGGGCCGGGCCCTGCCGTGCTGGCCTGCCCACTGTTCTTTGGGGTCGGTGAGTGGAGCCCCAAAATACCCCCAAAATACCCTAAAATACCCTAAAATAGCATCCCAGGCTGGCCTGCCCCCTCTTCTTTGGGGTTGGTGAGTGGAACCCCAAAATATCCCAAATATATTCTAAAATACCTCAAATATAGCCAAAAATACCCTAAAACACCCCCCTGTGCTGGCCTGGCCCCTGTTCTTTGGGGTTGGTGAGTGGAACCCCAAAATATCCCAAATATATTCTAAAATACCTCAAATATAGCCAAAAATACCGTAAAACACCCCCCTGTGCTGGCCTGGCCCCTGTTCTTTGGGGTTGCTGAGTGATACCCTAAAATCCCTTAAAAATACCCCTAAAATACCCTCCTGGGCTGGCTTGCCCCCTCTTCTTTGGGGTTGGTGAGTAAAACCCTAAAATACCCCAAAAATACCCTAAAATACCCCACAAATACCCTAAGATACCCACCCCATGCTGGCCTGGCCCCTCCTCTTTGGGGTCGGTGAGTGGAATCCCAAAATATCCCAAAAATATTCTAAAATACCTCAAATATACCCAAAAAAACCCTAAAACACCCCCCTGTGCTGGCCTGGCCCCTCCTCTTTGGGGTTGGTGAGTGGAACCCCGAAATATCCCAAATATACCCTGAAATACCCCAAAAATACCCCAAAAACCCACCCCCAAAACCCCTCTCTACTGGCCTGCCCCCTCTTCTTTGGGGCCAATGAGTGCAACCCTAAAATCCCCCAAAATCCCCCAAAAATACCCTAAAATACCCCCCCCATACGGGGCTGCTCCCTGTTCCTTGGGGTGTGTGAGCGGGACCCCAAAATAACACCAAAATCCCCCCAAAAAACTGCCACTGACTCCCTGATCCCCCCCAAAAACCCCAAATCCCCTCCAAAAACCCCAAATCCCCCCTGAAAACCCCAAAACCCCCCCAAAAACCCCAAAAGCCCCCTGAAAACCCCAAAACCCCCCCAAAAAACCCCAAAAGCCCCCCAAAAAACCCCAAATCTGCCCCCCCAGCCCATTTCCACCACGTGATCGAGCAGCTCCGCTTCCGCCACGGCTCCGTGGGCAGCATCTTCATGGCAGCAGGTGAGGGGGGCCGGGGGGATTTGGGGGCATTTTGGGGGGGTCCTGAGGGAATTTGGGGTGTCCAGGGTGGGATTTGGGGTGTCCAGGAGGAATTTGGGATGTCCGAGGTGAAAATTTGGGGTACCCAGGGTGGGATTTGGGTTGTGCAGAAGGAATTTGGGGCGTCCAGGAGAAGGATTTGAGGTGTCCCGAGGGAGTTTGGGATGTCCAGAGTGAAGATTTGGGGGTGTCTGGAGGGAATTTGGGGTGTCCAAGGTGAAGATTTGGGGAGTCCAGGGTGGGATTTGGGGTGTCCAGGGGAATTTGGGGGGGGTCCCAGTGTGTTTTGAGGGAGTTTGGGGTGTCCTGAGCAAATTTGGGGTGTCCAGGGTGGGATTTGGGGTGTCCAGGGGAAGGATTTGGGGTGTGCAGGAGGAATTTGGGGTGTCCAGGGATGTCCAGAAGGAATTTGGGGTGTGCAGGAGAAATTTGGGGTGTCTAGGGATGTCCAGGGGAAGGATTTGGGGTGTCCTGGGGGAGTTTGGGGTGTCCAGGGAGACGATTTGGGGTGTCTGGGGGGAATTTTGGGAGTCCAGGGGTGTCCTGAGGGAGTTTGGGGTGCCCAGGGTGGATTTGGGGTCTCCATGGGGGTTTTGGGGTGTCCAGGGTGAGATTTGGGGTGTCTGGGGACAATTTGATGTCCAGGAGGAATTTGGGGTGTCCACGGGAAGGATTTGAGGTGCGCAGGATGGAATTTGGGTATCCCAGGGTGGATTTGGGGTGTCCAGGGTGGCTCCTGTGATGCCTCTGATCCTCTCTCAGGGATGAGGGATGGATTTGGGGGTCCCGGGGGTTTTGGGGTGTCCCTGACCCCCCCTTTTCCCCCAGCATTCCAGTTCTCCTACACGGCCGTGTTCGGGGCCTACACGGCTTTCCTGTTCCTCAGGACCGGTGCGTTTGGGTTTGGGGGGCCCGGGGGGTTTGGGGGGCCCCAATCCCCATTTCCCCATCCCCAGTTGGGTTTTTGGGGTGCCAATCCCCGTGTCCCTGTCCCCAGGTGTGTTTGGGGTGTGATTTTGGGGTGCCAATCCCTATGGCCCTATCCCCAGGTGTGTTTGGGGTCCCCAATCCCCGTGTCCCTGTCCCCAGGTGTATTTTGGGGTGTGATTTTGGGGTGCCAATCCCCATTTCCCCATCCCCAGGTGTATTTTGGGGTGGGTTTTGGGGTCCCCAATCCCCATTTCCCCATCTCCAGATGTGTTTGGGGTGTTTTTGGGGTGTGATTTTGGGGTGCCAACCCCATTTCCCCATCCCCAGGTGTGTTTTTGGGGTGTGATTTTGGGGTCCCCAATCCCCATGTGCCCATCCCCAGGTGTGTTTTTGGGGTCCCCAACCCCCGTGTCCCTATTTGGGGTGTGATTTTGGGGTGCCAATCCCTATGGCCCTATCCACAGGTGTATTTGGGGTCCCCAGTCCCTGGGTCCCTGTCCCCAGGTGTATTTTGGGTGTGATTTTGGGGTGCCAATCCCCATTTCCCCATCCCCAGGTGTGTTTTTGGGGTCCCCAACCCCCGTGTCCCTATTTTGGGTGTGATTTTGGGGTGCCAATCCCCATTTCCCCATCCCCAGGTGTATTTTGGGGTGGGTTTTGGGGTCCCCAATCCCCATGTCCCCATCTCCAGATGTATTTGGGGTGTGTTTGGGGTGTATTTGGGGTGTGATTTTTTGGTTTTTTTTTTTTGGGGTGCCAACCCCATTTCCCCATCCCCAGGTGTGTTTTTGGGGTGTGATTTTGGGGTGCCAACCCCCGTGTCCCCCCTGGTCCCCAGGTCACCTGGCGGGGCCCGTGCTGTGCCACTCCCTGGGGGGATTTGGGGATCCCAGGGAATGGTTGATCGCCCTGGCAGAGCTTTGGGGTGCCGGGTGTGTATTTGGGGTGTGATTTTGGGGTGCCAACCCCATTTCCCCATCCCCAGCTGTGTTTTTGGGGTGTGATTTTGGGGTGCCAACCCCCGTGTCCCCATCCCCAGGTCACCTGGCGGGGCCCATCCTGTGCCACTCCTTCTGCAACTCCCTGGGGGGATTTGGGGGATGCTGTGACCCCGGGGTGGGTGTCGATGATCTGGGGGTGCCGGGTGTGATTTTGGGGTGCCAACCCCACGTCCCCGTCCCCAGGTCACCTGGCGGGGCCCGTGCTGTGCCACTCCTTCTGTAACTCCATGGGTTTCCCGGCGCTGGGCGCGGCCCTGGGGCACCCCCGGCGCCGGGCGCTGCTCCCCGCGTACCTGCTGGGCGTTCTGGGGTTCCTGCTGCTGCTGCACCCCCTGACCGAGCCCGCCTTCTTCGGGGCGCGCCCCCCCTGCCGCGACCCCCCCGCCTGCTCCTGACACGGGCGGGGGGCGCCCGCCCCTCCCCAGAGCCCCCCCTTTTTATAGGAGCCGCCGCACAGAGTCTATTTTTGTGATTAAAGTGGTTTCAGGCTTTGTGGGGCCTAATGGGGGGACTGGGATGGGACTGGGGGGGACTGGGATGGACTGGGGGGGACTGGGATGGACTGGGAGGGACTGGGATGGACTGGGATGGGACTGGGGGGGATTGGGAGGGACTGGGATGGGACTGGGATGGACTGGGGGGGACTGGGATGGACTGGGGGGGACTGGGATGGACTGGGGGGGACTGGGATGGGACTGGGAGGGACTGGGGGGGACTGGGAGGGACTGGGATGGGACTGGGAGGGACTGGGATGGACTGGGGGGGATTGGGATGGACTGGGAGGGACTGGGATGGACTAAGGGATACTGGGATGGGACTGGGATGGACTGGGATGGGACTGGGGGGACTGGGATGGACTGGGAGGGACTGGGATGGGAGTGGGGGGGACTGGGATGGACTGGGATGGGACTGGGATGGACTGGGGGGGGACTGGGAGGGACTGGGATGGACTGGGAGGGACTGGGATGGGACTGGGATGGACTGGGGGGGGACTGGGAGGGACTGGGATGGACTGGGGGGCGAGTGGGGTGGATTTAGGGGAACTGGGATGGATTATGGGGAACTGGGAGGGATTTGGATGGGTTTAGGAGAACTGGGAGGGACTGGGAGGAATTGGGATGGACTAAGGGATACTGGGATGGACTGGGGGGGACTGGGATGGGAGTGGGGGGGACTGGGAGGGGCTGGAGGGGACTGGGATGAATTATGGGGAACTGGGAAGGATTTGGATGGGTTTAGGAGAACTGGGGGGACTCGGATGCGTTTAAGGGAACTGGGAAGGACTGGGATGGGTTTTAGGGAACTGGGAAGGAATGGAAGGGGCCTGGGAATGACGGTGATGGACTGGAAGGGGAACAGAAGCGACTGGGATGAACTGGGGCAACACCGAGTGGGGTCAGGGGAACACCGAGGTCCTCCGAGCCGCCAGGGGGCGCTGCCACGCGAGACCACAACGCCCCTTAAGCGCCGCCCACCGCCCGTGTCCAGCGTCGCTTTATTCGCGCGTGACCCCCGTACACCCGCACGCGGCCACGCCCCCACCGCGAGGCCACGCCCCCCGCGTCCCCCCGGTTCCCCCGGGGCGGGGTCGCGGTCACAGCCGGTGTCACAATCCCGGGGGTCCCGCTCAGGACAGGTGTCCCCATGCCGGTGGCTCAGGACGGTGCAGGTGTCGCAGTCCCGGTGGTGGCCCCGGTGACGGCAGGTGTCCCCATCTCGGTCAGAGCGGCCGTCCCCATTCCGGTGTCCCCACTCAGAACGGCTGTCCCGATCCCGGTCTCCCCGGTAAGAGCGACTGTCCCCATAGCGGTGCTCCCGGTAAGAAGAGTTGTTCCCATCCCGGTGTCCCCGGTGAGAACAGCCGTCCCCATCGCGGTGTCCCCGGTCAGAGCACCGTCCCCATCCCGCCGTCCCCATCCAAGCCCGGCCCGGCCCGGCCCGGCTCGCTCGGTGCCGGTGCCCGGGCGGGCGCGGCGGCGGTCAGGGCGGGTTGTCGCCGTCGCGGTTGGGCTCGCGGTGGGCGCGGGCGGGCCCGCCGTGGCTGTGCGCCTTGCGGACGTGCCGGTACAGGTCCCCGCTCTGCGTGTACGAGCGCAGGCAGTGGCGGCACTCGTAGGGCCGCTCGCGGGTGTGCACGGTGGCGTGCCGCCGCAGCGTGTACGAGCACGAGAACGTTTTCCCGCACGTCGGGCACGTCGGCGCCTCCTCGGCGAACAGCCCGAAGCTCCCGCGGGGCTCCAGCGGCGCCAGGAACAGCGGCTCCCGCAGCCCCCCCAGCGCCGCCGCGCCCAGCGCCGCCCCCTCCCCGAATTGCGCCGCTCGGGCCGGGGCCGGGGCCGGGGGCGGCGGCGGTGGCGGCGGGGGAGGGGGCGCAGGGGGGCGGCGGGAACCGTCGGGCTCCTCGTCCGAGATCACGATGGCCTCGGCCTTGATGGGCACGGGGGGCGCGGCCCAGGGACCCCCGCCCGCGGACGGAGGGAGGGGAACGGCGGCGGCGGCGGCAGCGGCGGCTCCGGGCCCCGGCGCGGCCTCGCTGGAGCTGCTGGGGCTGGGCGGGGGTCGCTCCACGCCGACCCCCACCCCGGGCTGGGTCGTGTCGGCCGCGTCCACCAGCGGCGGCTCCGGCGCCTCCTCCGGGAGCGGCTGCGGCGGCTGCGGCGGCTGCGGCGGGGGCGGGCTGGGCGCGTCCTCCTGCTCCTCCTCCTCTTCCTCCCGCTTGGTGCTGTCGGCCTCGGCCGGGCCCCGCGCCTGCAGCTTCTTCTTGCACAGCTTGACCACGTCGTTCATGTGCAGGTAGGAGGCGGCGGCCAGCACGTCCTCCAGCGGCGCGGCCAGCGCCAGCCGCCCCTCGTACATGAACTCCAGCAGCAGCGCGAAGGCCGGAGCCGTGACGATGTCGCTGTTGAGCGCCACCACGGCGCCCCGCGCTCCTCCCGCGCCGCCCGGCTCGGCGTAGCACAGGTGGAAGAAGGAGCTGCAGGCGGCCAGCACGGCGCGGTGCGCGGGGAACGGCGCCGTGCCCACCAGCACCGTGCAGTCGCACAGGATCCCCCGGGAGCGCTGCTCGCGCAGCCCCCGCAGCAGCTGCCGGCTGTGCTCGGGGAACTCCATCGGGGCTGCGGAAAAACGGGGCGAAAACGGGAAAATCAGGGCTCGGGGAACTCCGTTGGGATGGGTGGGAATGGGGAAAAAGCGGGGGGAAATGGGGAATTAATCAGCGCTTGGGGAACTTGATTGGGACCGGGGAAAAAGGGGGAATTAATCAGTGCTCCGGGAACTCCATCGGGGCTGGGAAAAACAGGGGAAATCGGGGATTGGGGGACTCTGTTGGGGCTGGGGAAAAATGAAATGGGGGAAAAATAGGGGAAATGGGCAATCAGTCAGTGCTCCGGGAACTCCATCGGGGCTGTGGGGAATGGGGGAAAAATGGGGGGAAATGGACAATTAATCAGTCCATTGGGATGGGGGAAATGGGGGAAAAAACGGGAAAATCAGGGCTTGGGGAACTTAATCTGGCTGGGGGAAAAATGGGGAAAAATGGGGGTTAGTGCTCGGGGAACTCCATTGGGATGGAGGGAAATGGGGGAAAAACAGGAAAAACGGGGAGTCAGTGCTCGGGGAAGTGCAGGGGGAGGAAAATGGGGGGAAATGGGGAAAAACGGGGATCAGAGTGGGGTCAGAGCCCGGGGAACTCCATCGGGGTGGGGGTGATGGAACTGGGAAGGGGAATGGGAATGGTTTGGGATTCTGGGGAATCCCAGTTTATCCCAGGCCGTCCCAGTTCATCCCAGTAGCCCCCCTCAACCAATCCCAGTCCATCCCAGTTTATCCCCGACCATCGCAGTGTCCCCGCCTCAGCCAATCCCAGTCAGGCCCTGTCACCCATCGCGTTCCCGGCAATCCCAGTGGGGCCCATCCCAGTCAATCCCGGCGATCCCCAGTCAATCCCAGCGTGGCCCCGCGCGTCCCGTTGGGTCCCAGTTGGTTCCAGTCTGTCCCAGTCTGTCCCAGTCTGTCCCAGTTCCCCCCCAGCGCCCCCGGCCCCGCTCACCACAAAGCCGCGGCCTGCTCACGCCCCGCCTCCCCGCGCTGATTGGCGGCTCCGGCGTACCCGCCAGTCCGCTCTCATTGGTTAATTCACCTGTCACTCAATGTGACCGGGCCAAGCAGGGTCAGAGGTGTTTGTTGATTGGTCAGAGTTGCCGCCACTCAGGAATGCGCGCTGTTGATTGGCTCTTCGAAAAGGACGGGCCGTGGTCGCCAGGGCGGAGGTTGCCATGAGCGCAGAGGCGGGGCGTTGCCACGGAAGCCCTCGGGGGCGTGGCAGCGGCTGAAAGCAGCATTTTGATTGGGTAAAACGGGCTGTCACTCAGCGTTCCCGCGCTTTCATTGGGTTTCCGCCCTGCCCTCACGGTGCGTTCCCGCCTCTTCCGCGAGCCGCGCTCTGATTGGGTTGCGCTCCCATCGCTCAAACCCCGCACGCGAATCACAACACGGAGAGGGCGGGACCTCCGTCTCCCCGGCAACCAGGTAAGGCGGGAACTCCGCGAGGGGGCGTGGCCGAGGCGGGACGGAGGGCGGGGCTCCACGCAGCCAATGAGAAGCGGCAGCGTCGGGCCGGGGGCGGGGTCAAGGGTCAGGCCGGATCCAAGATGGCGGCGGCGCTGGGGCGGTGAGCGCGCGCCAGGGGCCGACCCCCCCCCTCCCCCCCCATGGGACCCCCCCGGGGTCACCCCCGCCCCCCCCACGGGACCCCCCCCAAAAACCCCCCCGGGACCCCCCGGGACCCCCCGGCCGGGCCTCGAGCGCCCGGGACCCCCCCAAGGCCTCGGGCCTGGGCTGCGGCCCGGCCCCCCCCACACAGCCCCCCAACCCCTGTGGGGCCCGAGCCCCCCAAAACCCCCCGGGACCCCCCCCCGAATCTGCTCTGGGACGCCCCCATTCCCCTCCCTGCTGCCTCCCATTGGGGGTTTGGGGGCTCTCGAACCCCCCCGTGCCCACCTGAGGGGGTTTGGGTGTCCCGGTGTCCCCTGTGGGTTTGGGGGGGGTCTCCCGCTGGGGTTGGGGTGTCCCGGGGCCCCCCAGGTGGGTTTTGGGGGGTGTTTTGGGGGGGTTCCCTGCCTGTGTTGTGTTCCTGTTCCCCGGGCAGGTTTTGGGGGTATTTTGGGGGGTTCTGCCTCTATTTCGGGTTCCCGACCGCCCCGCGCCCCCCAGTTGGGATTGGAGGGGGGGGGATTCTCTCCCTGTTTTGGGGTGCTGAACCCCCCAGACAGGTTTTGGGGGGGTTCTGTCCCTGTTTTTGGTTCCTCACCCCCCTGTGCCCCCCGGGTGGATTTTGTGGGGTGTTTTGGGGGGCTCTGTGTCTGTTTTGTGTTCCTGACCCCCCCCGTGCCTCAGGGTGGGTTTTGGGGGGGTCCCTGTCTGTTTTTTGTTTCTAACCCCCCTGTACCCCCAGACGGGTTATTTTGGGGGGTCCTGACCCTATTTTCGGTTCCTGACCCCCCCTGTACCCCCAGGTGGCCGCTGGGGCTCGCCCTGTGCTGCCTCCTCGGGGCCTCGCTCGCCGTCGACCGCGGCAACTTCAAAACGTGCGAGCAGAGCGGCTTCTGCAGGTGAGGGAGGGAGGGGACGCCGCTGGGCTGGGAGGGTCACTCAGGGTCCGAGGGGTCACTCAGGGCCCGTGTCACCCCCGTGTCACCCCCGTGTCACCCCCGTGTCACCCCCGTGTCCCCCCAGGCGGCAGCGGCGGATCCAGCCCGGGCACTCCCCGTACCGGGCCCTGCTGGAGTCGCTGGAGCTCGGCCCCGACGTGGCCAGGATGAGGCTGGTGAACGAGGTGACACAGGTGAGGGGACACTGGGGACATTGAGGGGACACTGGGGGGGACACTGGGGTCACAAGATCCAGCTGGTCAACGAGGCCACCCAGGTAAGGGGACAATGGGGACACTGGGGTCCCTCCAGCAGGTGTTGCTGGAGCTGTAGGGGCTCCCAGGTGTTACTGTCCCTGTGTCCCCTGCCCCAGGTGTCCCTATCCCTGTTCAGGTGTCCCTGTCCCCATGTCCCCACGTCCCCAGGTGTCCCTGTCCCCATGTCCCCAGGTGTCCCTGTCCCCATGTCCCCACGTCCCCAGGTGTCCCTGTCCCCATGTCCCCGTGTCCCCAGGTGTCACTGTCCCCGTGTCCCCCCACCGGTGCCGTTGCTGCTGGAGCTCTGGGGGCTCTCAGGCAACGTCACTGTCCCCATGTCCCCAGGTGTCACTGTCCCCAGGTGTCCCTGTCCCCATGTCCCCATGTCCCCAGGTGTCCATGTCCCCACGTCCCCAGGCGTCACTGTCCCCATGTCCCCGTGTCCCCAGGTGTCACTGTCCCCGTGTCCCCAGGTGTCACTGTCCCCATGTCCCCAGGTGTCCATGTCCCCACGTCCCCAGGCGTCACTGTCCCCATGTCCCCGTGTCCCCAGGTGTCACTGTCCCCGTGTCCCCAGGTGTCCCTGTCCCCATGTCCCCAGGTGTCACTGTCCCCGTGTCCCCAGGTGTCCCTGTCCCCATGTCCCCAGGTGTCACTGTCCCCACGTCCCCAGGTGTCCCTGTCCCCATGTCCCCATGTCCCCAGGTGTCACTGTCCCCGTGTCCCCAGGTGTCACTGTCCCCATGTCCCCATGTCCCCAGGTGTCACTGTCCCCGTGTCCCCAGGTGTCACTGTCCCCATGTCCCCAGGTGTCACTGTCCCCACGTCCCCAGGTGTCACTGTCCCCATGTCCCCATGTCCCCAGGTGTCACTGTCCCCATGTCCCCAGGTGTCACTGTCCCCGTGTCCCCAGGTGTCACTGTCCCCGTGTCCCCAGGTGTCACTGTCCCCGTGTCCCCCCACAGGTGCCGCTCCTGCTGGAGCTCTGGGGGCTCTCAGGGAACGTCACCCGCCTGCGCATCCAGGAGCTGAACCCGCTGAGACCCCGGTACCAGGTGCCCGACGTGCTGATGGGGGAGCCACCTGCTGAGAGGTGAGGGGACACGGGGACATGGGGACAGAGCCACCTGCTGAGAGGTGAGGGGACACGGGGACATGGGGACAGAGCCACCTGCTGAGAGGTGAGGGGACACGGGGACATGGGGACAGAGCCACCTGCTGAGAGGTGAGGGGACACGGGGACATGGGGACAGAGCCACCTGCTGAGAGGTGAGGGGACACGGGGACAATGGGGACAGAGCCACCCGCTGAGAGGTGAGGGGACAATGGGGACAGTGCCACCACCCCCTAATGGCCGCTGTCCTCAGGCTGTGATGATGGCACCTGGAGCTGTCCCAGGGTGGCACTCACAGCACTCTGGGGTGACCTGGGATGGTGCCACCCTTGATTGTCACTGTCCCCAGGCTGGAGGTGACCGGCCGTGACGAGGGCACTCCGTAGCTGTCCCTGGGATGGTGACACTGACACTCTGTGATTGTCATTGTCCCCAGGCTGGAGGTGACCGGCTGTGACGAGGGCACTCTGTAGCTGTCCCTGGGATGGTGACACTCTCTCATTGTCCCTGTCCCCAGGCTGGAGGTGACCGGCCGTGACGAGGGCACTCTGTAGCTGTCCCTGGGATGGTGACACTCTCTCATTGTCCCTGTCCCCAGGCTGGAGGTGACCGGCCGTGACGAGGGCACTCTGTAGCTGTCCCAGGGTGGCACTGACAGCACTCTGGGATGGTGACAGTGTCCCCAACCCTGCTGTCCCCAGGCTGTGACAAGGACACCTTGAGCTGTCCCTGGGATGATCCAGGGATGGTGCCACCCCTGATTGTCCCTGTCCCCAGGCTGGAGGTGACCGGCCGTGACGAGGGCACTCTGTAGCTGTCCCTGGGATGGTGGCACTCTGTGATTGTCCCTGTCCCCAGGCTGGAGGTGACCGGCTGTGACAAGGGCACTCTGTAGCTGTCCCTGGGATGGTGCCACCCCTGATTGTCCCTGTCCCCAGGCTGGAGGTGACCGGCTGTGACAAGGGCACTCTGTAGCTGTCCCTGGGATGGTGCCACCCCTGATTGTCCCTGTCCCCAGGCTGGAGGTGACCGGCCGTGACGAGGGCACTCTGTAGCTGTCCCTGGGATGGTGCCACCCCTGATTGTCCCTGTCCCCAGGCTGGAGGTGACCGGCCGTGACGAGGGCACCCTGGAGCTGGCGCTGGGCCCCGGCGGGCACCGCCTGCTGGTGACGGAGCGCCCGTTCCGCCTGGACCTGCTGCGGCACCGCGAGCTGCTCTGCTCCGTCAACGCCCGCGGCCTCCTCGTCTTCGAGCACCAGCGGCGCCGCCGGGACTCGTGAGTGACCCGAAAAACCTCAAAATACCCTCAAAAACCTTCAAAAACCCTTAACATCCTCAAAAAGTTCCCTCAAAAATCCCCCAAAAACCCTCAAAAATCCCTCAAAACCCTCAAATATCCCTCAAAAACCCTTAAAAATTTCTCAAAAACCTTCAAAACTCTCAAAAATCCTTAAAAATCCGTCGATAACATTTAAAACCTTCAAAAATCCCTCAAAACCCTCAAAATCCCTCAAAAACCCTTAAAAATCCCTCAAAAACCCTTAAAATCCCTCAAAAACCCTCAAAAATCCCTCAAAACCCTCAAAAATCCCTGAAAAACCATTAAAAATCCCTCAAAAACCCTTAAAAATCTCTCAAAAACCCTTAAAAACCTCTCAAAAACGTTCAAAACACTCAAAAATCCTTAAAGATCCATCAATAACCTTTAAAACCCTCAAAAATCCCTCAAAACCCTCAAAAATCCCTCAAAACCCCTTAAAATCTCTCAAAAACCTTCAAAACCCTCAAAAATCCTTAAAGATCCGTCAATAACCTTTAAAATCCTCAAAAATTCCTCAGAAACCTTCAGAGCTCTTAAAAAATCCTTAAAAATCCCTCCAAAACTCTTAAAAATCCCTCAAAAACCTTCAGAACTCTCAAAAATCCTTAAAAATCCCTCAAAAACCTTCAAAACCTTCAAAAACCTTCAAAAATCCCTCAAAAACTTTCAAAACCCTCAAGAATCCTTAAAAATCCGTCAACAACCTTCAAAACCCTCAAAAACCCTCAAAAATCCCTCAAAAAACTTCAAATCCCTCAAAAACCTTCAAAACCCTCAAAAACCCTTAAAAATCCCTAAAAAATCCTCAAAAAAACCTTAAAAAAATCTTCAAAACCCTCGAAAACCCTTGAAAATCCTCAAAAATTGCTCAAAAACCTTCAAAAAACTCTCTAAATCCCCCCAAAAAAACTCTTTAAAAACTTTGAAAGACTTCTTAAAAAGCCCAGGAAAAATCCTCACAAGTTCTCAGAATAGTCCCTAAAAAACTGTTAAAATATTTTCAAAAACTTTAAAAAAACCTTCGAAATGCTTTCCAAAAAACACATTAAAATCCCTCAAAAAAAAACCTAAAAAAACCTAAAAATCCTCCTAAAAAACCCTTAACAAACCTTCAAAAAATCCTCAAAAAATCCACAAAAACACTCATAATACTCCCCAAAAAACCTTTAAACATTCCTCAAAAAAAAGCCTTAAACACCCTCAAAAAAACCCTTAAAAATTCTTCAAAAAACCATAAAAAAAAAACCCTTGGAAATCCCACAAAAACCCTTAAAAAAGCCTTAAAAAACCCTTAAAAATTCCATAAAAATCCTCAAAAAAACCCTTAAAAACCTCACAAAAACTCTCAGAAAAACCCTTAAAAATCCCACAAAAACCCTCAAAAAACCCTCAAAATACTCCCCAAAAACCCCTTAAAGAACTCTTATAAAAACCTCACAAAACCCCTCGAAAAACCCCCCAAAATCATTAAAAAACCCAGGAAAAGCCCCCAAATCTCCCCCAGGTCACAGCGGGATTGGGGCCAGGGTGGAGTGGGGGGGGTCCCCCAAAGCACAGAGGGGGTCGGGGGTGTCCCCCAAAGCTGAGGGGGGGTCCCCAGGGCTGGGGGGGCCGCGCTGACTCTCTGTGTTTCTGTTTTGGTGCCCCCCACCCCCAGTCTGGCGGATAAAGTTAGTTCTGTGTGGGATAGGATCAAGAGCCTTTTCCGTAGGTAAATCCATGGAATGCACCCCAAAAAACCCACCCCGGACCCCCCCTCAAAAAGGGAACCCCCCCCTCAAAAAGGGAACCCTCCCTCAAAAAGGGAACCCCCCCCTCAAAAAGGGAACCCCCCCCTCAAAAAGGGAATCCCACTCTTATCGTGGTGGGAGGGGGTAGGAGAAGTTGGGGGGGCTTCAAATCCCCCCTAAAAAGGGGAGCAGGAGCAGCTTGGGGGGGTCGTTGTGGCCCCCAAAATTGGGGAGGGGGCTGGAGCAGTTAGGGGGCGTCTGTGCCCCCCCAAAATTGAGGGGTCAGGTCTAGCCAGGGCGGCTGGACACCCCAAATTGAAGGGTCAGGGGGGTCTGGACACCCCAAGTTGAAGGGTCAGGTGTAGCCAGGGGGGTCCGGACACCCCAAAAATGAGGAGATTTCCTCCCTTTCCACACCCCCCAGAGCGGCTGGGGGGGGTCCAGGTCCCCCCAAAATTCGGGGTCCTGGGGGTGCCCCCTTGTCCCTGCCCCCCCTCCCCTTTTGGGGGCACCCCAGGACCCCAAATTCCCACAGGGAGCCCCCCAAGGACCCCCCAGGCGAGGAGGGGGCGGCGCAGGAGGGACCCGAGGATGGCGCTGGCGGCACCCAGAGCGAGAAGGTGACGAGGACAAGGGGGGGACGCTGGGGTGGGACACCCCCAAATCAAACCCCCCCGGCCCATTTTTGGGGAGGGGTCCCCCCATTCCTGACTGGATTTGTGCCCCCCCCCAGCCCGCAGAGCCCCCGGCAGAGCCCGAGGAGGAGCCGGGAGCGTGGGAGGAGACGTTCAAAACGCACACGGACAGCAAACCCTACGGTGGGGACACCTGGGGACACCTGGGGACACCGGGGGGGACACGGGGGGACCCCTGTGACCCCCACAAACCCCTCCCCTCCCCACAGGACCCACCTCGGTGGGGTTGGATTTCTCCCTGCCCGGATTCGAGCACGTGTACGGCATCCCCGAGCACGCCGACAACCTGCGGCTGCGGCCCACCGAGTGAGCTGGGGACACCTGGGGACACTGGGGACATTGTGGGGACATCAGGGACACTGGGGACATTGTGGGGACATTGGGGACACCACGGGGACATTGGGGACACTGGGGACATTGTGGGGACGTTGGGGACACTGGGCATCCCCGAGCACGCCGACAACCTGCGGCTGCGGCCCACCGAGTGAGCTGGGGACATTGTGGGGACATTGGGGACACTGGGGACACGACAGGGACACTGGGAACACTATGGGGACATTGGGGACACCGAGAGGACATTGGGAACACTGCAGGGACACTGGGGACATTGGGGACATTGAGGATGCTGTGGGGACATTGGGCACACTGGGCCATTGGGGCATTGGGGACATTGTGGGGACACTGGGGACGCTGTGGGGACATTGTGGGGACACTGGGGACACCACAGGGACATCGGGGTGACACAGAGGTACACGGGGATGTGGCAGCACAGGAGGAAGATGAGGGGTGGTGGCGGCACTGAGGGGGCGATGTCACCGTGGGAGGACAGGAACGCTGTGGGGTGATGGTGACAGTGACAGCAGTGACAGTGACAGCAGTGACAGTGACAGCAGTGACAGTGACGGCAGTGACAGTGTCGGCAGTGGCAGTGACGGCACTGGCAGTGACAGCCGTGCTGTGCGGGGGTGGCAGCGATGGTGGCTTCTTGGGGTGACAGTGACATCCTGGGGGTGTTCCTGATCCCATTGGTGTGTCCCTGAGCCTGTCCCCGTGTCCCTGATATCCCCGGGGAGGGTGACCTGTACCCACTACACACCCCTGGCAGTGTCCCTGTCCCCTGGGCAGTGTCCCTGAGTGTCCCCGTGTCCCCCTGGCAGTGTCCCTGTCCCCTGGCAGTGTCCCTGAGTGTCCCCGTGTCCCCAGGGGGGGTGACCTGTACTGATTGAACACCCCTGAGGGGATGTCCCTGACCCCCTGGCAGTGTCCCTGAGTGTCCCTGTGTCCCCCTGGCAGTGTCCCCATCCCCTGTCAGTGTCCCTGTCCCCCTGGCAGTGTCCCTGAGTGTTCCCATGTCCCCCTGGCAGTGTCCCTGAGCGTCCCTGTGTCCCATGGGGGGATGTCCCTGACTCCCTGGCAGTGTCCCTGAGTGTCCCGTGTCCCCAGGGGGGGTGACCCATAGAGCCTGTACACCCTGTCAGTGTCCCCGTCCCCTGTCAGTGTCCCTGAGTGTCCCGTGTCCCCAGGGGGGGTGACCCGTACCGCCTGTACAACCTGGACGTGTTCCAGTACGAGGTGTTCACGCCCATGGCCCTGTACGGCTCCGTGCCGCTGCTGCTCGCCCACCGGCCCCGCCTCAGCCTCGGCCTCTTCTGGCTCAACGCCGCCGAGACCTGGGTGGACATCGGCTCCAACACGGCCGGCAAGGTCCGGCACGGGGGTCTGGGGGAGGTTTGGGGGTCTTTGGGGGGTCCTGGGTGGGTTTTGGGGACCCTGGGTGGACATCGGCTCCAACACGGCCGGCAAGGTCCGGCACGGGGGTCTGGGGGAGGTTTGGGGGTCTTTGGGGGGTCCTGGGTGGGTTTTGGGGACCCTGGGTGGACATCGGCTCCAACACGGCCGGCAAGGTCCGGCACGGGGGTCTGGGGGAGGTTTGGGGGTCTTTGGGGGGGTCCTGGGTTTGGGACATCGGCTCCAACACGGCCGGCAATGTCCAGGAGGGGAGGTTTGGGGGTGTTTGGGGGTTCTGGATGGGTTTGGGGGGGTTTGGGGGAGTTTTGGGGGTTCCTGGGTGGACATCGGCTCCAGCATGGCAAGGAAGGTCCGGCAGGGGGGTCTGGGGGAGTCTAGGGGAGGTTTGAGGGGGGTCCTGGATTGGTTGGGGGAGTTTTGGGGGTTCCTGGGTGGACATCGGCTCCAACACAGCCGGCAAGGTCAGCCGGGGGGGTTTGGGGGGGTCCTGGGTGGGTTTTGGGGGGTCCTGGGTGGACATTGGCTCCAACACGGCCGGCAAGGTCTGGCATGGGGGTCTGGGGGGGTTCTGGGGGTCTTTGCGGGAGGTTTGGGGGACCCTTGGGGGGTTTGGGGGGTCCTGGGTGGACATCGGCTCCAGCACAGCTGGCAAGGTCTGGAGGGGAGTTTTGGGGGAGGTTTGGAGGGTCCTGGATGGGTTTGGGGGAGGTTTGGGGGGGGTCTGGGAGAGATTTGGGGGTTCTGGGTGAACATCGGCTCCAACACAGCCGGGATGGTCTGGCAGGGGAGTTTGGGGGCGTTTGGGGGGGGGTCTCTGTTAATCCCAGTGGGGATTTGGGGTTGCTGACCCCCTGTGCCGCCCCCAGACCCTTTTTGGGAAGCTGCTGGATTACATGCAGGGGGGGGGCGAGACCCCCCAGACCGAGGTGCGCTGGATGTCCGAGAGCGGCGTCATCGACGTCTTCCTGCTGCTGGGGCCGCGGCCCGGCGACGTCACCGCCCAGTACGGCAGGCTGACAGGTATACTGGGGACACTGGGGACACTGGGGACACTGGGGATACTGGGAATACTGGGATGGGACACTGGGGATACTGGGAGTACTGGGGATACTGGGATTGCAGTAATGGGGACACTGGGATGGGGCCCGGCGACGTCACCGCCCAGTACGGCAGGCTGACAGGTATACTGGGGACACTGGGAATACTGGGATTGGGATAATGGGGACACTGGGAGTACTGGGCATACTGGGGATACTGGGATTGGGATAATGGGGACACTGGGATGGGGCCTGGTGATGTCACTGCCCAGTACAGCAGGCTGACAGGTATACTGGGAGCACTGGGGACACTGGGATGGGACACTGGGGATACTGGGATTGGGATAATGGGGACACTGGGAGTACTGGGCATACTGGGATTGCAGTAATGGGGACACTGGGATGGGGCCTGGTGACGTCACTGCCCAGTACAGCAGGCTCACAGGTATACTGGGAGCACTGGGGACACTGGGATGGGACACTGGGGATACTGGGATTGGGATAATGGGGACACTGGGAGTACTGGGGATACTGGGATTGGGATAATGGGGACACTGGGAGTACTGGGGATACTGGGATGGGACACTGGGGATACTGGTGTGGGACACTGGGTATACTGGGATTGCAATAATGGGGACACTGGGATGGGGCCTGGTGACGTCATCGCCCAGTACAGCAGGCTGACAGGTATACTGGGAGCACTGGGATGGGACACTGGGAATACTGGGATTGGGATAATGGGGACACTGGGAATACTGGGATTGGGATAATGGGGACACTGGGAATACTGGGATTGGGATAATGGGGACACTGGGAATACTGGGATTGGGATAATGGGGACACCAGTACAGAGCCCTGACTGGTACAGGACACTGGGGGCACTGGGAATTTTTCTTCTTCAGCCCCATTCCCATTTTCAGGGGGATTTTTAATCTTTTAAGGTTGTTTTCAGGGCATTTCCACCCTACCCCATTTTTAGGCTTATTTTCAGGGATCTGTCCTGTCTGGCCCTGTCCCATCCCCGTTTAGGTTTATTTTAAGGGTTTTTTTTTGGTTTTAGATTTATTTTAAGGGATTTCTCTGCTATTGCCCTGTCCCATCCCTGTTTAGGTTTATTTTAAGGGATTTTGGGGTTTATAGGTTTATTCTGAGGAATTTTTAGGGTTTTAGGTTTATTTTCAGGAATTTTGGGGTTTTTAGGTTTACTTTCAGGGATCTCTCTTGTCTGGCCATGTCCCATCCCTGTTTAGGTTTACTTTAAGGGATTTTTAGGTTTTTAGATTTGTTTTAAAGGATTTTGGGATTTTAGGGATCTCTCCCCTCTGCGCCTGCCTCATCCCCATTTTTAGTGCTGTTTTTAGGGCCGTTTTGGGGTGTTTCAGCGCGGTTTCTCCCCTTTTCCCAGGCACGCAGGCGCTGCCCCCGCTGTTCTCGCTGGGCTTACCACCAGAGCCGCTGGAATTACCAGGACGAGGCGGACGTGGAGGCCGTGGAGAGGGGCTTCGAGGAGCACGAGCTGCCCCTGGACGTGCTGTGGCTGGACATCGAGCACGCCGACGGCAAGCGCTACTTCACCTGGGACCCCGCAAAATTCCCCAATCCCAGGGGGATGCTGGAGCGCCTGGCGGCCCGGAAACGCAGGGTGGGGATGGGATTGGGAATGGGATTGGAATGGGAATGGGATTGGAATGGGATCCTGCCAAATTGCCCAATCCATGGGGATGCTGGAGCGCCTGGCAGCCCGGAAACGTAGGGTGGGGATGGGATTGGGAATGGGATTGGAATGGGAATGGGATTGGAATGGGATCCTGCCAAATTGCCCAATCCATGGGGATGCTGGAGCGCCTGGCGGCCCGGAAACGCAGGGTGGGGATGGGATTGGGAATGGGATTGGAATGGGAATGGGATTGGAATGGGATCCTGCCAAATTCCCCAATCCATGGGAATGCTGGAGCGCCTGGTGGCCCGGAAACGCAGGGTGGGGGTTTGGGATGGGATTGGGAATGGGATTGGAATGGGATCCTGCCAAATTGCCCAATCCATGGGAATGCTGGAGCGCCTGGCAGCCCGGAAACGTAGGGTGGGGGTTTGGGATGGGATTGGGGGTGAGATTGGGAATGGGAATGGGATTGGAATGTGATTGGAATGGGATTGGGATTGGGATGGGATCCTGCCAAATTGCCCAATCCATGGGGATGCTGGAGCGCCTGGCGGCCCGGAAACGCAGGGTGGGGGTTTGGGATGGGGATGGGATGGGATTGGGAATGGGAATGGGGTGGGATGGGATCCTGCAAAATCCCCCAACCCACGGGGGATGCTGGAGCGCCTGCTGGCCCGGAAACGCAGGGTGGGGATTGGGATGGGGATGGGAATGGGATTGGGATTGGGATGGGATTGGGATGGGATTTGGATTAGGATTGGGATTGGGATGGGATTTGGATTGGCATCCTGCAGAATTCCCAAAGCTCCTGGAGCAGCTGGCAGCCCAGAAATGCAGGACGGGGATGAGAAGCAAAAGGGGATTGGGTTTGGGACAGAGAACAGGAGTGGGATTGGGATTTGGTGTGGGTTTGGGTCGGTTGGGAATGGGATTGGGAGTGGGAATTGGACTGGGGTAGGGAATGAGGTTTGGGATGGGTTGGAATGGGGATGGGATGGAAAATGGGGTCAGGAGCAGGATGGGGGATAGGAAATGGAAAACGGGGTTGGAATCGGACCAGGAACGGGCTGGACACTGGGATTGGGATCAGGATCAGGATCAGGAATGGAAACTGGAATTGGGGTCTCCTTGCCCAGGCAGTGACAGTGGGAACCCCAAAAAGGCACTTTGGGGTTATTCTGGCTGGTTTTGTGTCCGGGACCGGGGTGGGGACGGGAATTGGGGAATTTGGGAATGTTCCCTGGACGCTGCCCTGTGGTCACTCACCCTGCGGTCACTGTGTGGTCACTGTGTGGTCACTCACTGGGTGGTCACTGCCCGCAGATGGTCAGCATCGTGGACCCTCACATCAAGGTGGAACGGGGGGTACCGGGTGCACTCGGAGCTGCGGGCGCGGGGGCCTCTACGTCAAAACCAAGGACGGCAACGACTACGAGGGCTGGTGCTGGCCCGGGTCAGTGGGGCTGGGGGGGATCCTCGAGGGGCTTTGGGGGGTCCTCGAGGGGGTTTTAGGGGATTTGGGGGGGTCCTTGAGGGATTCTGTGGGGTTTTAGGGGCTCCTGAAGGGATTTTGGGGGAGTCTCAGGTGGCTACAAAGGCTGGTGCTGGCCTGGTCAATGGGGCTGGGGGGATCCTTGAGGGGTTTACGGGGATTTTGGGGGGGTCCTCGAGGGGTTTTAGGGGGTTTTTGGGGGGCTCCTGAAGGGATTTTGGGGGCTCTTGGGGGGTTCCATATCAAGACCAAGGATGGCAACAACTAACGAGGGCTGGTGCTGGAGCAGTCAGTGGGGCTTGTGGGGGGAATTTTGGGGTGGTTTGGGGTGATTTTGGGGTGGTTTGGGGTGATTTTGGGGTCTCCAGGGGGGTCACAAGCCCCTCCGTGTCCCCCCCAGGCTCCTCGGCGTACCCCGACTTCACAAACCCCGAGATGCGCGAAGTGGTGGGGCGAACATGTTTGCCTACGACCAGTACGAGGTGGGGACCCCCAATAATCCCACTCAGACCCCCCCGAAATTCCACTCAGACCCCCCCAGAGCCCCAGGGACCCCCCTCAAACCATTCCCAGAACCCTAGGACCCCTCTCCAAATTCCCCTCCCCACCTTTTCCCCCCCTCTCACTCTCCTCCCTTGGGACTTCTCCTCTTCCTGCCCCTTAGATACCCCCCCCCCCATCTTTTTGGGGGACCCCCTGGAGATTTTAGGACCCCTCCCATATTTTTGGGGTCTCCCTGCTGATTTTTTGGGGCTTCTCCTGAGCTTTCAGTTTTAGGGAACCCCCCACAAATCCCTACCCACCCCCTTTTTCTCCCTCTCACCTTTTTGGGAGACCCCGCCCTGGTTTTTCCGTGCAGATTTTGTGCGTGTGTGTGGGGGGGGGGGTTTAAACCCCCCCCCTCCCTCCCGTATTTTTGGGGGTGTCCCGGTTGATTTGGGTGCCCCCAGGGCTCCACGGAGGCGCTGTTCACGTGGAACGACATGAACGAGCCGTCGGTGTTCAGCGGCCCCGAGAGTGACGATGCACAAGGACGCGCGCAGGCACTACGGCGGCTGGGAGCACCGGGAGCTGCACAACATCTACGGGCTCTACGTGGTGAGACCCCCACCCGAAATACCCCCGGGGACACCCCCCAAAACCCAACAGGGACCCCCCCAAAAAAATCCCGACCTCCCAGAGCCCCCCAAACCCCTCAGGGACCCCCCCCTAAACCTTGGGTGGTTCAGGGGCTGGGAACACCTGTGGGGTCTTTGGGTGGTGAGACCCCGCCCCGAGACCACAATCCTCTGGGACACCCCCCCAAGTTCTCTGGGAGACCCGAAAATCTCCACAGGGACACCCCAAAAACCCACAGGACCCCAAACAAAAAATCCCAATCTCCCAGAGCCCCCCAGACCCCTTTAGGACCCTCTCAAACCCCTTTTGGGCCCCTCCAATTCCCCATTCATTTCCCCCAAAACCCCTTTAGGACCCCCCCAAACCCTTTTAGACCCCCAAAACCCCCTTTAGGATCCCCCCAAACCCCTTTAGGATCCCCCCAAACTGTTTTAGACCCCCAAAACCCCTTTAGGATCCCCCCCAAACCCCCTTTAGGATCCCCCCAAATCCCTTTAGGACCCCCACAAACGCCCTTCAGGGTCCCCCAAATCCCCCTTTAGGAGCCCTCAAAACCCTCTCCATTCCCCTGTCATTTCCCCCCAACCCCTTTAGGACCCCCAAAACTGTTTTAGATCTCCAAAAACCCCTTTTAGACCCCCCGAAACCCCTTTAGGTGTCTCCCAAACATCCTTTAGGACCCCCAAACCCTCTCAATTCCCCTTTAATTTCCCCCCCAAACCCTTTTAGACCCCCACAAACCCCTTTAGGCTTCCCAAACCCCCTTTAGGATCCCCCAAACCCCCCTTTAAGGGCCCCCCAGACCCTCTCAATTCCCCCTTCATTTCCCCCCCAAACCCCTTTAGGATCCCACAATCCCTTTAGGATCCCCTCCAAACCTCTTTAGGATTCTCCAAACCCTTTTAGGGCCCCCCAAATCTCCTTTAAGATCCCTCCAAACCCTCTCAATTCCCCCTTAATTTCCCACAAACCCCTTTTAGGCCCCCCAAACTCTCTTTAGAATCCCCCAAACCCTCTTAATTTCCACCTTAATTTTTCCCCAAACACCTTTGGCCTTCCCCAAATCCCTTTGGGGTCAGGTTTTGGAGTGGCTTTTGGGGTGTTTTTTGGGGTGGGGTTTGGTTGTTTTTGGGGTGTTTTTTGGGGCAGGTTTTTGGGGTGTTTTTTGGGGTGGGGTTTGGGTTGTTTTTTGGGGTGTTTTTTTGAGCAGTTTTTGGGGTGGGGTTTGGGTGGGTTTTGGGGTCGGTTTTGGGGTGTTTTTTGGGGCAGTTTTTGGGGTAGGGTTTGGGTGGTTTTTGGGGTGTTTTTTGGAGCAGTTTTTGGGGCGGTTTTTGGGGCAGTTTTTGGGGTGGTTTTTAGGATGTTTTTGAGGGTTCCTGACCCCCGTTTTTTCCCCGTCCCAGCACAAGGCCACGGCCGAGGGCAGATCGGCGCTCGGGGGGGCGGCTCCGGCCCTTCGTTGCTCAGCCGCGCCTTCTTCGCCGGCTCGCAGCGCTTACGGTGAGGACTTGGGGGGAAATCCCGGGAATTTGGGCAAATCCTGGAATTCTGGGGGGGGGGCCAGGATGGAGGGGAACTCCCCTGCACACCCCCTCAAACCCCCCCAGGTGCGGTTTGGACCGGGGACAACACGGCAGATTGGGAGCACCTGAGGATCTCCATCCCCATGTGCCTGAGCTTCGGGCTGGCCGGGCTGGCCTTCTGTGGGGGTGAGCCAAACTGGGAGCACTGGGAGCACTGGGAATGGGGGGGGGGATTGGGGATGGGGTCAGGGGTTGGGTCAGAGCTGGGATCTGGAATGGGATTGGGACCAGGATCAAGAATGGGTTTGGGGCCAGGATCAGGGCCAGGACTGGGGGTCTGGAGTTAGGACCAGGATCTGAGGTGGGAGGAGGATCAGGAATGGGATCAGGGCTGGGATCAGGGCCAGGATTGGGATCAGGGCCAGGATCAGGATCAGGACCAGGATTGGGATCGGGGATCAGGACTGGGACCGGATCAGAACCAGGACCAGGACTGGGGTCAGGGCTGGGACCGGGACCAGCACCGGGATCTGGTACCGGGATCAGGACCGGGACCTGGGACTGGGATCTGGTACCGGGATCAGGCTCAGGATCAGGACCGGGATCTGGTAGCGGGCCTCAGGCTCCAGGCTCACTGCCCCCCCCCGCCCCGTTGGCAGCGGACGTGGGCGGATTTTTCCAGAACCCCGGCGCGGAGCTGCAGGTGCGCTGGTACCAGGCCGCGGGCCTTCCAGCCCTTCTTCCGCGCCCAACGCGCACCTGGACACGGCGCGGCGCGAGCCCTGGCTGCTGAGCCCCGAGCACCTGGCCATGGTCAGGGCGGCGCTGCGGCGCCGCTACGCCCTGCTGCCCACGTGGTACACGGCCTTCTACCGCTGCCACCGCCAGGGCATCCCTGTCATGAGGTGTGCCACCCCAAAAACCCCCAAATCCACCCCAAAAACCTGCCTGGGTAACCCCAAATCCACCCCAAACCCCGCTGCTGCCCACGTGGTACACGGCCTTCTACCGCTGCCACCGCCAGGGCATCCCCGTCATGAGGTGTGCCACCCCCAAAAACCCCAAATCCACCCCAAAAAACCTGCCCTGGGTAACCCCAAATCCACCCCAAACCCCGCTGCTGCCCACGTGGTACACGGCCTTGTACCGCTGCCGCTGCCAGGGCATCCCTGTCATGAGGTGTGGGACCCCAAAAACCCCAAATCTACCCCAAAAACCCGCCTGAGATACAGCAAATTCTACCTGAGTAACCCCAAACCCACCCCAAACCCCGCTGCTGCCCACGTGGTACACGGCCTTGTACCCGCTGCCACTGCCAGGCCATGCCCCTCATGAGGTGTGGCACCCCAAAAACCCCAAAATCCTACCTGGGTTAACCCCCAAATCTACACCAAAAACCCATCCAGGATCACCCCCAACTCCACCCCCAAAAACCCACCCAGGATAACCCCAAATCTACCCCAAAACCTACCTAGGGTAACCCCAAATCCACCCCAAAAAACCCACCCAGGATAACCCCAAATCCACCCCAAAATCTACCTAGGGTAACCCCAAATCCACCCCAAAAACCTACCCAGGATAACCCCAAATCCACCCTAAAAACCCACCCAGGATAGCCCCCAAATCCACCCCAAAAACCCACCCAGGATCACCCCAAAAACCCACCCAGGATAACCCCAAATCCACCCCAAAAACCTACCTAAGGTAACCCTAAATCCACCCAGGATAATCCCAAATTCTCCAAAACCCAAATCTCTGACCCCCAGACCCTGATGACTTCAAATTCATGACCTCAAACACCCTGACCCCCAAACCCCCAAAATTCCTCCAAACCCCCAAAATGCCCCCAAATCCCCTGATCCCAAACCCTCAAAATACCCCAAACCCCACTGTCCCCCCAGACCCCTGTGGATGGAGTTCCCAGAGGACCCCCAGACCTTCGCCATGGATGACCAGTAACCTGATCGGTGAGGGGGAGTCCCTGACCCTTTTTGGGGTCCCTGACTCCCTTTTTGGGGTCCCTGACCCCTTTTGGGATCACTTTTTGGGGTCATTTTTGGGGTTTTTCCCCTTGCTGACCCCTGTTCCCCAGACCGGGTGCTCCTGGTGCACCCCGTGACGGAGCCAGGGCGCCCGCGGGGTCAACGTGTACCTGCCCGGGGAGGGAGAGGTGAGTGAGGGCATTTTGGGTGTTTTGGGTTTTTTTATAGTTTTTTTGGGGTTCAGGACCCCCCTGAACCCTAAATTTCCCTTCTCCCAGGTGTGGTACGATGATGGAGACCCACGAACAACACCGAGCGCCTCAGACCCTCTATGTGCCCGTCACCCTCAGCTCTGTGGGTTTTTTGGGGGACTCAAGGGGTTTGGGGGGGATGATGGGACCCTAAAACACCTGGGAGACCCTAAAACTTCCCCTGCAGACCCCAACATTCCCCCTGGACACCCCAAAATCCTCCCCTGGTCCCCCTGTTCCCACGTTGGGTGGGTGGTGCCCATCACTCTCAGCTCTGTGGGTTTTTGGGGGGGCTCGAGGGGTTTAGGGGAGGGGGGTTGGGACCCCAAAAACTTCCCTGGAGACCCCCAAAACCTTCCTGGATCCCCCCCAGATCCCTGTGTCTCAATGGTGTGGGGGGGGGACAGTGGGGGTGACCCCTCAAGCACTGGGGATGACCTGGGGGATTTGGGGTTTTTTTTGGGTGGGGTTTGAGGGGATTTGGGGGTTTTTTTTTATGGCGGTTTGAGGGGATTTGGGTTTTTTTTTTTAATGGGGTTTGAGGGGATTTGGGTTTTTTTTTTAATGGGGTTTTTGGGGTGCCCCCCAGATCCCGGTGTACCAGCGGGGGGGGACGGTGATCCCACGCCAGGACCGACCTCGGCGCTCCACCGAGGCCATGAGGAACGACCCCTTCACCCTCTACGTGGCCCTGAGCCCCCAGGTGAGCGTGGGGACCCCAAAAACCACCCCAGGGACCCCAAAAACCCTCCCAGAGACCCCTCCCAGGTGAATGCAGAAACCCTAATTCCCCCCAGGACCCCCACAAAAACCTCTGAGACATCCCCAGACCCCTCATTTTCTCCCAAACCTTCCCAGGACCCCCTCAGGAACCCCCAAATCGTCTGAGAATCCCCAAAACCCTTCCAGGGACACCTAAAACCTCCCCAAACCCTTCTGGGACCCCCCAAAACTGCCCCAAACCTTCCTGGGACGCCCCCAAACCCCATTTTGTCCCCCAGGGCACGGCAGAGGGGGATCTGTACCTGGATGATGGGGTCAGCTTTCGACTACGCCACCAAAAACGCGTTCCTGCACCGGCACTTCAGCTTTGCCAATGGCACCCTCACCTCCAGGTACCCAAAATATCCCAAAAATAGCCCAAAATATCCTAAAGTATTCAAAAAATGCTGCCTGAGACAGCCCTAGGGTACCCTGATTGCCAGGTACCCAAAAATATCCTAAAAATACCCTAAAATATGCCCAAAACTGCCTCAAAAACCTCCCAAGCACCCTCACAGGCAGGTAGCCAACACACCCCAAAACCAAGGGGGAAAAAGGGGGGAAACGTGAGGGGAAAAAGGGAAACGTGAGGGGAAAAAGGGAAATGTGAGAGGAAAAAAGGGAAACATGAGGGGAAAAAAGAGCGGGAAACGTGAGGAGAAAAGAGGAAACATGAGGGGAGAAAAGGGCAAGAAACGTGAGGGGACAAAAAGGGCGGGAAAACGTGAGGGGAGGAAAAGGGGGGGAAAATGTGAGGGGACAAAAAGGGCGGGAAAATGAGGGGGAAAAGGGAAACATGAGGGGAGGAAAGGGTGAGAAACGTGAGGGGGTGAAAAAGGGTTGGAAATGTGAGGGGAGAAAGGGAAATGTGAGGGGGACGAAAAGGGTGGGAAAATGTGAGGGAAAAAGGGAAACATGAGGGAAGAAAAGGGAGAGAAACATGAGGGGAGGAAAAGGGCGGAAAACGTGAGGGGATGAAACGGGCAGGAAACGTGAGGGAAGAAAAGGGTAAGAAATGTGAGGGGAAAAAAGGAAACATCAGGGGGGAAAACGGTGGGAAAGTGTGAGGGGAGAAAAAGGGAAGGAAAATAAGAGGGGAAAAAGGGAAACGTGAGGGAAAC